>BJKM01000338.1:62500-65000 GCA_015082035.1 Chaenogobius annularis | reverse complement strand
GTAATCCCTCATTCCTCCAGGAGTGTTCCATTGTAGAAAAAGATTCAGTTGTAGTTTGTAGTTTGCGCTGTGCATCTTCATCTTAAGGCCACAAACCACTCTATTGAAGACAGTGAGGTGGAGATTCTGAGCAGGGAGAAAAGATGGTTTGAAAGAAGAGGCAGAATCCTTCCTTAAATCGTAATGGAGGTTTAAGATTCAACCTTCCAGTTGTTTATAATGGTTTGCTGAAACCCTGGAGACGCCCGAGGCATTCGGATGCTAAACAGGCACTCATGGAGAAGGAGCCAAAAGCCAGGGAACAATAGGCCCATCCCACTTTCAATGGGCCATTATCAGGAGGTCCCGCCCTGTGGGCAGGGCTTTCACAGAGTAGGATATAAACGGGGTTTATATCACATTTACTTGGTAATGTGTGTCTTGCCTAAGGACTCAACATTTCCTCTAGCGCCCCACTGTGGAACCTGGTGTTCCAGTGGTTCCTATGTTCTACCCAGGCCCTGCTTAGCTTCTGAGAACTGACCATATTTTGGCATGACAAACTCTTAACGAAGCAGCAATTTTGAAAACACAAAAATCCTTGTTAATTTTCCAAACATTGTCACATTGCATTTTGAATGCAGTATTTTAGCGCACAATGCTACACAGCATTTACCCTTGCTTTTGCATTTGTTTAATGCACATCTCCATAGTCCAACAAAGGTAAAACAGTAGCAGCTACTAGACATTTTCAGGCTCGGAGAGTCAAACAGGATTTGTTCCGATTGTAAAAAAAACAAGAACCCTTTAAAAGAGAGGTACTAAAAATTAAGATGATAAATGTTTAGTTTGTTTTCAGCTTCTACATTTTTTATTTTATTTTGTAGAACATAAAATTTGGCTTAACAAAGGTAAGAAGTGATTTGGTGAGTGAAGTTTGACAGATTTTTTCGACCAAACAGAAGCTGGAGCATATTCACCTGAGAGCAAATATTGAAATGACTGCAGTTCGGGGCTTGACGTGTCAGGGGAGTGACAGACTGGGCACACTTCCATTGTTTTGGCAGCTTGCAAGGGTTGGGGATTATTTATTCCTGCCAGCAATGATACAGGCAGATTTCGGAGGCCTTTGATGAATCAAAAACACACCCAATGATATGTGACGTCTTGGCATTAGTGCAGCTGGCTCTCACTTGTAGCGCTGTATGCCACCCTCGAGCACAACAGACACGCAGCGTGGTAGAGTTTCAAATGTCTTGTACGTATTGTCTGTAGATGTACTACATCTGAAGACCGGGTTTATGGCATAGATTTAATTAATTACACTTTACCTTCTGTCTTTTGGCCTCCCTCACTGGAGTATAAATGATTCTCCTTCAATTGTTCAATGACTCGTACATTGATTTTGTATTGTGACATACCGCTGTCACAGCAGCTCAGGCGGAGTAACTATAATGACATACAGTATAAATGATTATAAATGCACAATGAGGATCTAAAACATTTTAAAAATATTTTAATAAACAACACAACAAAGAACTAATCAATACATGTCTTGTGGGTCTTTCACAAAAAGGCTCTAACTAGATATTGATTTTTATCACTAATGCCAGTGAATACTTTGTATTTTTGTTTTGTCAGAAAGGATATTAAATCAGGATTTACAAGATTAAATTCCCTAAATTGATCAACTTTACTTCACAGGGAGTAGATGGCGGTGGAAAAACAAAACAACAAAAGTAGTTTTAATTTTTTTTAATCTACTAGTCTTGATCCATCATGAAGTGAAATGGGAAGTCTTTAGAGAATAAGTTGTTTGGAAAATGTGTCATATTTGGTGTAAATAATCAGAGTTTTGGGAACTAATTAAGAGACTTGAAATTGTGTCAAATAAAAAGGAACAAAAATTAAGCTTTGGGTTTATCTCTAACCCTAGGCTTTAAGTAAGCTTTTTGGTGTCTTTCCAAGGCCCAGAAATGAGGCGACCACAAACATGTCATAATCCTGAAGGTTTAGTATTTGCTTTCCCAACTTTACACAGATTTTGTTGAATAAGTAATTTGGACGAGGCTTGTGATATAAATATCCCAGTGCCAGCCTTTTTTTCAATGAATATTAAATTGGCCTTTGAAATATAGTCGTAGTATACATTAAAGAACACTCATACTTTTTTCTGGTATTTAGTCATAAACTATAGCATACATGGGTCATTTTACATTTCGTTTATTGCAACATGCTGGCCTCACCTCCACTTGCTTTCATTGTTGCAAGCAACTAATTTATAGCGATTTATTTTGATAAATGGCCACACAACATTTTTGAACGATGTGTGTATGACTTAGAGTCTACCTTTTTCAAGTATATTCACTTTTAAAAACAAGGCTACTATGCGTGAATCAGTTAACACAACTCCATGTGAGATAATTATAACATAACACCTTTATTTTGCATAAAATGTCAGTTTGCTAATTTGCATTTGGGTTGAACTATTTAAAGGAGAGCTACATATTATGCAAGATTG
>BJKM01000338.1:0-57500 GCA_015082035.1 Chaenogobius annularis | reverse complement strand
CAGACCCCTTTACATTTTTCACTCTTTGTTTCATTTGCTAAAATCCAAATTTCATTTTACATTTTTGCAAATTTATTGAAGAAAAACTGAAATATCACATGGTCATTAGTATTCAGACCCTTTGCTCAGTATTGAGTAGAAGCGCCCTTTTGAGCTAGTACAGCCAGGAGTCTTGTTGGGAATGATGCAAGGTGTTTTTCTCACCTGGATTTGGGGATCCTCTAAATTCTCTCCAGTTCTGTGAGGTTGGACGTGAACGTTGGTGGACAGCCATTTTCATGTCTCTCCAGAGATGCTCAATTGGGTTTAGGTCAGGGCTCTGGCTGGGCCAGTCAAGAATGGTCACAGAGTTGTTCCGAAGCCACTCCTCTGTTATTTTAGCTGTGTGCTTAGGGTCATTGTCTTGTTGGAAGGTGAACCTTTGGCCCAGTCTGAGGTCCTGAGGACTCTGAAAGAGGTTTTCTTCCAGGATATCTCTTGGCCGCTTTAATCTCTCCTTCAATCGCAGTCGTCCTGTCCCTGCAGCTGAAAAACACCCCCATAGCATGATGCTGCCACCACTAATGTTGCCCTGTTAGGACTTAGGCAAGGGATGAGCAGTGCCTGGTTTTCTCCACACATACCTGTTAGCATTAACACCAAAAAGTTCAATCTTGGTCTCATCAGACCACAGAATCTTATTCCTACGCTATGCAGACTTTCATGTGTCTTGCACTAAGGAGAGGCTTCCGTTGGGCCACTCTGCCATAAAGCCGCGACTGGTGGAGGGCTGCAGTGATAGTTGACTTTGTGAAACTTTCTCCCCTTCCCTACTGCATCTTTGGAGCTCAGCCACAGTGATCTTTGGGTTCTTCTTTCTCACCAAGGCTCTTCTCCCACGATTGCTCAGTTTGGCTGGACGGCCAGGTCTAGTAAGCGTTCTGGTCGTCACAAACTTATTCCATTTAAGGATTATGGAGGCCACGTTGCTCTTAGGAACCTTGAGTGCTGCAGAAATTCTTTTGTAACCTTGGCCAGATCTGGGCCATGCCACAATTCTCTTTCTGAGCTCCTTGGGCAGTTCCTTCGACCTCATGATTCTCATTTGCTCTGACATGCACTGAGAGCTATAAGGAGCAAAAGGACATAAATGCACACGTAGCATCCATTGGTCAGATCCGCAAATTGCCAAAGCAGAGACATTTTCCGAAAGAGTGGGAGGAGTGAAAGAGCGCAGCGGAGGGAGGGTCAGTGCGAGATCTTGGGCTGATATCGTCCAGTTTGGCTTCTATGAAAGCACTTAATCCTGCGTGGTGGTACTCGGGAGACGCGGAGTACTCGGGAGACGCGGAGTACTCAGGAGTACTCGGGAGACGCGGAGTACTCGGGAGTACTCGGGAGAGACGCGGAGTACTCGGGAGTACTCGGGAGACGCGGAGTACTCGGGAGTACTCGGGAGACGCGGAGTACTCGGGAGTACTCGGGAGACGCGGAGTACTCGGGAGTACTCGGGAGACGCGCAGGGGAGTACTCGGGAGACGCGGAGTACTCGGGAGTACTCGGGAGACGCGGAGTACTCGGGAGTACTCGGGAGACGCGGAGTACTCGGGAGTACTCGGGAGGAGACGCAGAGAGTAAGCCATTGAAGCTGCAGACAGTGGCTGCTGCACTCACCGGGCCGAACAAGCGGAGCTGCTCCATTCACCTCCAAATGCAGGATGCATGTGTGGCTTCTGAATGGGCCATAATTGCATGTCTCTGCAATTACATAATCACATTTTGTAATATTGCAATAACCACAAATGCAGTAAATTGTTCAGCCCTACCCACATACAAAAAGCAAAAGGAACCTCATAGACATTGACCATATAAAATACCCATAGCCTCCCCTCAAATACAATGATGATATCCTATTGTGAAATATGAATGCCTCCACTCATACGTGACAAAAAATGATATCTTCAACACACCAGAGGTACTTTGTCTTTGGTAGTCATATGCCACTGACAATCGTGTGAACATATTTTCTGGAATAAAGATGCTGACACAATGATAATGCTAATAAATGCAGATTAATTACTCTATCAAAGACGTGTGTACATTTATTAATTACATTATAGCTGACAGAAGGGAGATGTTTCTCAAGTCTCGACAACCCAGTTTTTGCTGCGGTGGTTGTTTAGCAATTAGAAAGCCCTGCAATGGACTTTTCTGATCATTTTGCACCTCACAGCTCAGACACTAAGGACACTGGGATTTTGAATGTGATTGAAGTTTCTCATTTGGGATGTGGGAGGGTGCCAGATGTTACAGCTAATGAAACCCAAGGGCTGGCAGAGCACGCCAGATTAGCAAACACAATTTAAAATGCTTTAATCACAGCACGGTCTTTCCAGACCGCATGTCAAATACTTACAAACCACTTAACCCACTTTGACAGAAAAGTGTGGTCACAGGATTTTGAGAAATAAACTCATTTTTGGTGTGGGGTAGGGGTCGTCTATATTGACAAAAATGATAATAATATTTAGACAGTATTTTAACTTAGGCTTGGAGTCACAGGGTCCCTCATGATTCGATGCGACACACGATACACTGCTCATGGCATGATGATTTCACAATACATGCGATGATCAATATATTGCTCATGATATTCTAAAATACATCACTATTTTTTCAAAGAAACCAATACATTTTAACAATGCTTTTCTTTGTTAAACCACGACCTGCACAAACTTAAGAGTAAATGCACGCATTTTAATCATCAAAACTCAAATAATTTGAGAAATTATACCAAAAATTCCTCGATACAGAAACCCATGATATTGAGACTGTATCACCAAATTCAGAATTGTGATATATCAGTATTTTGGCACACCCCTAATTTTAACAATGCATTATGTGCTAAAATGTGCATGTAAATGTTTTTATATAGGTTCAAGTAACGCACAAAATATTAATGGACCATACAATGGACCATACAAAAACTACTGTACAAAAGGGCAGAAATATCACTTTATACCGTAGTTTAGGAGATGACAATAGATGTTTGTCTCTTCTGTTTGGTATCCCAAACTGACAAATGCTACAAAGGCTGCATATAAATTATACAAACAATTATACAAACAATGACATCAGACATAATTTTAATAATACAATTTTGCAAGAAAAAACAAGGGTTCAGCTAATGTTTTAAAGCAAATAACTGAGTGGAAGAGAAAACATGGTTTAACGGAATTAGTTGACAGTGTGACAAAATACTAACCACATTTCTGAGTGGAGGCCTTGTATTCAGTCCTCAGAGCAATGTCCTGGATTTCATCTGAACATCAATTTAAAAGCCCTGAGAAAAATATGATTGAAGGTTGAAACCAATGACATCTGCTCTTACACCTGCGCCATATTGCGAATGCATGTTGCTTGGTGTATGGCGTTTCTTTCTCATCTGGCTTACCTCTGCTCTATCTGACCTTATGCTACTTTTATTTCCGCTTTTGTCTTGGGTCTCCAAATCTGATTTTCTTCAGAAACCCATCAGATTGCCTTACTTTGACCTTTGCCTCTTTTTGCTTTGCATGGTCTTCAACAGAAGTATTTGTGAGCTTTGTGTCAAGTTGCCTCAACACTCAACTGTTTTCATTTTTGCGTCTTAAGTACAGTTGGTATCTTTTGAATTCAGCCACATACCTTGACAGAGGAAGGCCTTTTGTTTCTAAAGTCCTGCTTCAGATCAAACATTTATTCCATTTGCTCCACTGCCCCACTTACTGATGATGAAAAACTAGCTTGCACTTGCCACAGAGCTATGCATTTAAATGAAGTACTTGTCAAGACCTCCACTCCTCCCATTTTCTAACCACAATGGCCTGGGCCTTGGCCTGGTGAGAAGCCTAAGTTAAATACAATTATTTTCCTCCATCTAACATAAGAGCCTCACATCTCTACTACCTTGGCAGAGGGCTGTCTTCATTGGTGTGAACGTGACAGATTTTGTCAGTCCTCCTCATTCTCTTGACCCTGTCTTTTACATGCTGTCACACTTCCTTATGTAGACTCCTGCAGCACTTATCTGCCTTTGTTCCCTACTGTAAACTTAAGCCATAACAAAAGGGGCTCTGTAGCTGATACATGCAAGTTTTAGCATGCTTTTTGACAGTAAGAATGGCTTACCTAGACCGCCTATATCAGTCTAGAAATATATCGACTAGGGCCGGGGGAAATGGTCAAAACTGAATTGTGATCTTATCCCTGTGACAATCTGCTATTTTGGTGATACAGTCAATATTTCTCTATTTAATGCAGCTGTCTGCTCAAACACTCTTTTAGTAGAAAAATGTTCCAAAGATAGTCATTTGGAACATGACAACCTTTGTAACATTATCAGGAATTACTATAAATAGACATTTACTGCTAACAAAAAGTCAAGGTCAGTCACGTCATTCATTCCATGTGTCATTCAGAATCAGAATCAGAAAGAGTTTTATTGCCATTGTCAATGAACAAAATTCAAAACGTAGGAACTTGTCTCGGCCTTAAGGTGCAACATAAAACACTGAGTAATAATAAAACAACATATATTCATCAAAAAGGGCATGCATTAGGAAACAATTTAAAACAAACTTGATTTAAAGAATCATGCTTTTCAAGCTTTTGTAATGTTATAGTAAGAAAAGATTCTTCCTTGTAAGTTCTTTCAAAGCTATAATCATGCATTTTGTGTGCAGAAAGCCTCTTGCATCCTTTTAGAGGGAGAGTATGTAGCCTTTTCTCTCATTAATATTGCACAACTCTAGCTTTCCATGCATACATGGGTACAATCCGGTGTGTTTATAGTATGTGTATCATGTATGTTGTTTATGCACTGTGATTAAATATGACTGGCATTATTTGTTTATAGTTCACAAGATATATATGATATATATTATCTATAATATAATCTATATCTATATATATATCTATATATGAAAATTCTAAAGATCTAATTCTAAAGATCAGTTAGCCCTTGTCCTTCTGTTCGCAACATTTTATTTGGATAATCACGTCCCGTTTTGTGTTGTCACCTTGAGAGTTTCTGTAGATTTGAGGCTGGGAGGGATGCAGCTTGTTGATTAGAAACAAACCGACATAGAATGCTAATGTTGAGATCTGGCGGAAGGTGCATTTACTTATGATCTCGCTCACACTCGCTTTTTGTCTTATACCTAATGGGTTTTATTACACACGCACCAATATGAGTTTAGCATTTAGTCACTTTTAAGTAGAGGATTTGTATAGCCTATTTACTCCAAAACAAAGCCATACAATCTGATACCTCTGCTTGCATAATAATTTTATACTGCAGACCAACTTCTCTTTGGTCTTTAAAAGTAAGTGTCTTTACTACACAAAGGAAACATGCCCTTTAAAAGAAAAATTACTGTACATGCCTGGTCTTAAATTTTCAATATGACTGTCATTACTCCATTACTCTACAGGCAGCGGTCAAGTCCCTCGACCGTCAAAGGCACCTTCCCCATAATATCGGGCCAAATCTTCTCTACTCTTGCAAAGAGCAGCAGATTTTTAATTTGGCTGTGTTTTACAGAGATGGAATTTGTATCTGCGAGGAATACAAATCAAAAGGGTTGGGGGGGGTGAGCTTTTTCTGTAGGTTTTTGATTATGTTTTGTCATAATTTTAATGCTTGTGATTTTACGTCATTAAAACAGTTTCGACAAAGTCACATTTGATTTTAACTTTGCAATAGAAAAAGGTCATAGACATCACACTCTGAAGCCGATTCCATTGCAGATATAAAATATGTCATGTTATGAAATAGATACTTAAAAACGATATTCCCGTTTGTTGTCGCAGTTGGGTACAGAGCTTTGGACATGAAGGTCTTGGACTTCTGCTGGACATCCTGGAGAGGCTGCTGCTAAAGAAAGAGTGAGGAGGACATTCTGTTTTTCATGATACCAATGTGGACAAAAGTCTCTTTTACTATCTGTGTTCTTACTCTCTGTCTCCAGGCAGGAGAAGATGGACAAAAAGAACCAACATAAAGTTGTACAGTGTCTTAAAGCGATAATGAACAACAAGGTAATGTCTTGTGTGTTTATTTATTTATTTTCATTACTGTTTTTCATCAGAAGAACAACTTTTGACCTCATTAAACGTTAATACTTTCATAATATGCTATTTAGTAGGAAGCATAGACAGCATATTATCAACAAATGAAAGAGTGCATTGCAATTAAAACTGTTCAGTCGAAAGTCTGATATGACTGCAGTGTAGTGATCTCCGTATTGAAACAGGCGTTTTGGCACAGTTTCAACGCCCCAAAGTGTATTGTCTTCAAAACACTGTTCCGAAACGTGATTCAAAGGGCTGTTCACGTGACCTAGATAGTTCATGAAGCTTATCACATGACTCAGACGGTTCAAGAACCACTGTTGTTTCACAGGTGTTTCACTGGGGGGCTTTTGTCTCGAGCCTGAGTTCATTGACACCTGCTCCCGAAAAGTTCAAAAGGTCAGACCTATGTTTAGGGTTCATGAAAAGCGGGATAAATAACCAATTTAATGATAGGCACATCCTGAGGATTTTTTGAAACTTCCTCCCACCGACTCCACGGTACGAAATGGCAAAATTGTGACACACTGTCACACTGGTGCAGCTGAGCATTTGGATCTTACAGACAAGCGCTTCTCAGTTCGAGGCCCCTGTCCTTCTCCTTGCTGCTTTTCCACAAATAAATTGAATAAGAAAATCCCTCAATCATTGTAACTATATGGCCCACCAACAGTGTAGCCCACTAGAGAAGTTAAAAAAGTAAATAGTTCTAGCATTCCAATTTGATGGTAATACTCTCATGTGTCTGTTGTACAGTGCGTTGTAGCTTAGAAAAAATTAAAATGTCGTCGCACGGCGACCGGCCCGGTGGAGGCAGATACAGGCGCACTGGCACAAACAGTGCTGTAAGGTCTCATGTAATCCGCCGTCTCAACAGGAGCCAGACGGCAGCGTTTACCCGTAGGCCGCTCTGTCAGCCCAGACCTTTCCCTGGCTGGAGCGCGTCTGGGGATGGGATGTACCAACAATGCCAAGAAGACAGGTGTTCTCTGCCAGCTGTCACCATAGCCTTTTCTTATTCCACATTTCTGCTTCAAGACACGCAGCTTCTTTGTCTACCGTGTGACATCAGTGGCATTGTGATGGTTTACCCAAAGTTGCCACATCATATCAGATCATAAATCTGACTTTGGGCTATTTCTATGTTACATAAATGACACTTGGATAAAAATACTTATTTATAAGGTTGAGTTATTATCTATATAGCATAACTTCAGCATGAAGACACACTGTTAACACGGTTATTGTGACAAAATGATTTTATTAATAACCTTCAATCTTGTGTTGACCAAGAAAAACACCTGCAAATGGCGGACCTCATTGTATACTTTAATAAAATGCATGTTAATAATATAATATGTAAAAATATTGGGTGGTTCATTTTATACAAAACCTCACTGTTCAACTTCAAAAATGCTTTTTTCCCCACAGAAATTAATATTTCCCCTTTAAAAAAAAAAAGCTTGTATAAACACTGGATTTTTGCCCTTTTTGTTCATTATTTTTTGTATTCAGAAATAATTTGGTTTGATATAAAATGGAAATTAATTACTTTTGTGTTTATAATAAGCAGAATTAGAGGATGTTTTGTTGTCTTTTTCTTTCAGTATGGCTTGGATCGCATTTTGGCAGAAGAGAAAAGTCTTGCCTTGCTGGCAAAAGCCATTGATCCCAGTCAGTCTGCCATGATGACTGATGTGATGAAGCTGCTCTCGGCCATCTGCATAGTGGGCGAGGAGAACACGTATGTTCCTCTCCATGGCATCAAATAGTACATTTTGTAAATTTTTTATGTGCAGTAATAAAACATATTCATAAATGTTAGATACTCAAACTTTGCTCTAAATAAAAGTAAGGGAAATGTCTTTCAGTTTTGTAAAATTAGCATGACTAAACAGGATTTAAACTGTAAATAAAGGATTAAATCTAGCAAATGTACTGTTATCTCAAGGGAAGAAAGTAAATCACTGCTATAATCTTCTGATAAACATATATACTGTCTTGATTGAATGTGGACTTTCAAATGGCAAATGGATACATGCCGTGGACCATGGATTTCTGATTTTATTTAATTAAAATATGACCGAATTATTGCTGCATATTGCATTGGTCTTTTAATATAGTTTATTTCTGTTTTGTTTTTTTATTCTACTTTTCATTTCCTCTCCTGTTCCAGTCTAGAGAAGGTGTTGGAAGCCATCACGACAGCAGGGGAATGGCGGTCCATCGAGAGATTTCGTCCAATTGTGCAGGGACTGAGAGATCGCTCTGTTCAATTACAAGTAAGTGCAACGTACAAACTTGTGAAACTGCTCAAAGATTTAGTACTGCTAACTAGCTGTCATTATTGCAATGTCAGTTTGGTTTATTTCAGTAGGAAAACTAATATTTAATTGCACTCTTTAATTAATCTCTCTCACTCACTCACACTCACATATGTGTGTACATACATCCATGCATATTTGTCAATTTGATGGTATTCCTATTAGTTTTCGCTCAATTTGAATATAAATGTCGGTAGTGGTCAAAGTTTTGGCTTGAACATGCGGAAGCTTTTCCCACCTGCAATTACTAGGTTTGAGTGACAAGGTAAAGAATAATGACAAAATAGAAGTGTGCTATCAGACAGAAAATGAACCTGTAAACATCTGAATATCCTTCCCGAGTGCCTGCATTTGCCATTGGCTCTTTTTACACATGAGTGAGCCGCTCCACTGATCAATAATTGAGTTTTCTGTGTTTGTTGGGCTAGTTGCGGAGTCAAAGAATGCACTGGTGTCTGTGCAGTAAACCAGGCTCTACGGGGAGTGGAAAACCCGCTTCCAAAAGAGCGAGTATGCCCTCAAATTGACTGTTAGTTAGGTTTGTGTACTTGGGTCTGTGGTTGCAGCATTAATATTAATATCACCCCCCCATCCACAGTTGGCGACAAGAAAAAATAGACATGCATTAGTTATGGTCCTTGGCTTCTCAGGGGCATTACTCATTTAAAATGCATGCCAACGTGCTTTTCATCAACTGGAAGTAGTTGTCCATCTCCTGGTTCTTTCTGCTCATTGTTGTGTGTCCTCTTCATGTTTGCAGGTGGCGTGCATGCAGTTTATCAACGCGTTAGTTACGTCTCCGGAAGAGCTGGACTTCAGACTGCACCTAAGAAATGAATTCATGCGATGTGGTCTCAAAAAGATCTTGCCTGTAAGCGAAACACACATACTAAACTCTCCCCAACCTTGTATTAATATTTAAATGAGTTGTTCACTAAAGTAAAGTATTGTAGTTTTGTTCCAACAAATAATTTATACAACAAGAGGAGCGTTTACACATTCTCTCTCTGACAGTATTGGAGCTAATAATCTTCTACTGGCTTTATTCTGATCTATAACTTTACATGTTTGCTTGCAGTGCATTATGCCAAAACCAAGTAAATGATTATAACATGTCAAAAGTTGAACCTCCTTGTTGTATATTGCAGTGATGTTTGTTTTATTGTTATTTCATTGTTGAAAGTTTGAATGCTTTTCCAGTCACAAAAGTAACTTTTTTTGATACTACCTCTCATATGTTTTCCACTTTTCTATTGCAATTCTGTAGCATCTGGCAACCATCAGGAATGAGGCCCTTGACATTCAGCTAAAGGTATTTGAGGAGAACAAAGAGGAGGACATGATCGAGTTTTCACATAGACTGGAGGACATCAGGGGTGAGCTGGAATATCCTTGTTTTTGCTAACACTGCCTCTATCTTTACGGTGTGAAATGGCATCTGTTATTTGGAGATTACATTAATATGCAGTAGAAAACGTTTATTGCTTCGTTGTAATTATTTCTGCTCAGTAGCAAGATTATCAAAAAGTTCAATTAAAATCCACAGGGCATTCTTTCCTTTCACTTGTGTATCTTTTCTGTGATTCACTTATGTATGAGTCCTTGACTCCCAGCACCGATCCAGGGGATGTTTTCAGTATTGTACACAGCATGGTGAAGGACAGCAGCGCAGAGCCCTATTTTCTCTCCATACTGCAGCATCTCATGCTCATACGCAACGACTGTTTGGTCAGGTAAATGTCATTCTCACTGAGAGATTTTTACTTAATTACTTGAATTGAATTGCCCACTGTGAAATATGTTTGAAAAGGCCTTCAGTTAATTTACAATTTATGCCATTCAGTTTACATGTTTTTCAAATAAATGTACTTACATTGATTTTGATATTGGTGATTGAAAATTACATAACAAACACATAGGTTCGAGTGACTTTTAAATCTCCTTTTGATGCACAAAACAGTTGATCTGAATAAATTCCCCTCCATGACATTGGCCTTCAAAGTGAATAGTCTATCTTTCATCTTCAAACCAAGCCCTTTTATGGCTGATCCTGTTTACCATTGACATAAGTGTTCTATCAGAACATTTTATTTCATATTAACTATACTTTTCAAAGGCTTTTTATGACGGTTCATTTGCACCTGTATTTTTTATTTTCAATCCATCCATTTTTCCCCTTGTAGAAATACATGATAACAATCAGTCTTATAGTTTCTATTCTACTTTTCTTCTTAGACCTCAATACTTCAAAATAATAGATGAGTGCGTTTCTCAAATTGTTCTCCATCGAAGTGGCACCGATCCTGACTTTGAATACCGCAAACGCCTAGATGTTGACTTCAACCACCTTTTAGGCAAGTTTGAATAATGGAAATAACAATTCATAACTAATGCATTAATTGAAGTTGTTTTTGTTTTGTTTTACAGAAGTGTGTATCGATAAAGCTCGGACTGAAGAATATGAACAAATAGCTTCAGAATGGGCTCAAAAGGTAGGGATGGATTTATTTGTATTATTTTTTCTTTATATTCTGTTTTTAGATACAACATCTCCAAGGAGATGAGAAAGAGGTGCTTTCTCATCTCCTTGGAGATGTTCTTGCTTTCCTGGGAATTTTACAAAGTATGGCATTAATCTTGCCTATATTGCATTCATTCAATTACAGGTGCCTACATGCGTTCTTAGTGTGCGTGGGTTTGCCTCTCCACAGATCTGACCTGTAACTAGGCTTGGTGATTGGGCTTTACTATTATTACAATTTTAATCGAGATTGCATCATCTCTAATTGTCAATGATCAAATTGAGTCTTCATTTTACTTGAGAGATCTACAACCACTTGTCTTTCAGTAAAAGCTTTTGGTTCGGAGGAGAGTTCAGAATTTTGAGTAATATTTTACTCAAATGAATCTTATTTTAAATAAGCCACTCAAATGAATCTTATTTTAAATAAGCCACTCAAATTAATCTGATTTTAAATAAGTCACTCAAATGAATCTGATTTTAAATGTTTTCCACCTTGAAATGATCAGAGTCAACTATTTAATTTAGCAGTGGAGGTTTTGGATCAGTTGCATGGTTATTTTGGGGGTCCCTGTCCGAAATGTTTGGGTACCCCTGACATGGTGCACCTCTTAATACTTGGTCACACACCAATAAGGGCGGAAAATGTCAGAAAATTCATGAAAATTTGACTGGAAATTTTCGCTCGCCCACTCCCGAGAATAAATGTCAATTAACCGTGTGAAATTACTCTAAAATATACATAACAATACACTGTTTTGCAGTTTTGACGCTAGATTCTCTTAAAAATGTTGAACCTTGAGTCCTAATCATCCCACGTCTCTTTAGGGTCACTGTTTTGTTTTGTGTGTGATCCAAAGACGTTATCATTTGTGCTCAGATGTGACTGAGTGAGGATGTTTGAGACATACAAATATAACCCCTTGTGACGTGCTGTAAACAATTAGAACAAGTCTTAAATGCCATACTAGTTGGCCTGGATGCCTAAAACCGCTTCCTCATCTAGCCATAGTGGTCACATCTGACAATGTCAACTTTTTTAATCCTTTTACTCACAATCTGTGTTTGTAATAGCACAAATATTAAAATGTATTTCCATAGTTTATTTCCGATAATTTTTTTCCTATTTATTGTCAATATAATCCAACATTACATTTTTTAATAGAAAATATTTTATGCTGCTTGTTTAAAGAAAGACATTTTTTGGTAGTTTTTGTGTGCGTCTGAGGTCATCAGTGCTGACTCCTGTGCTTGAAGCCGGGGAACAGCAGGTTGTGGTTTCTGATTAGAATGATTAACCCACTGATTAACATTATGTATGGCACGTAATACTTGTGTTAACAAATCGATGCTCAAAAGGTTAAAATGCAATCAGTGGATAATGTTAAGTGGTGAAATGAATTTTGATTATTTAAAATTGGCCATTCATTTAACAAGCTTAAACAAGTGGAAGTTAACTTGGAGTGTGTGGGTCAGTTGTGTGTGTCAAGCTCTTTTACTGATTAATGCAGTTTTTGTTTTTTGTTTTAGTTTGATGAGGAGTTTTTAAGCCGACAGGAAGCACAAGCACAAGTGACAAAGTGTGAAGAGAAGATTTCTGAACTCCAAGCAGAATTGCAAGCCTTTAAAACGCAGGTAACTTCTAAAGAATTCTTTTAGGCTGAAAAAAATCTTTAGTGCAAAATGTTTGTGTGAGTCTAGAAGGGCTTTTAGATAATTGAGTCTTAAAAATAAGTTTAAAACAAGTCTGTTTGTTGTTTTTCCTCCACAACACAAACCCAATTAGCATGTCCAAAATCTTAACCAAAATTCCTGTTCCTGAATCTAATCCAAACATGACTTATTTGTCAAAAAGAAACATTTGTTAGCATAGCCACGGTTGTGTGGTGTAACTGGACTTGTTTAACCAGTAAATCTCCAAGAATGTAGAATGTAGGGGTTTAGGGATGTCAAAATTATTTGGTTAATTGATAAC
Source organism: Chaenogobius annularis (assembly GCA_015082035.1). Classification (NCBI taxonomy): domain Eukaryota; kingdom Metazoa; phylum Chordata; class Actinopteri; order Gobiiformes; family Gobiidae; genus Chaenogobius; species Chaenogobius annularis. The sequence goes on along the minus strand of BJKM01000338.1, from coordinate 44,587 downwards.
CGGGATTATTGATGAATCTTGTCACAAAATAATTGTAAATAAAATCCGTGACAGTTTAAATTTAGTTTTTCAGTCTTGACAAAAAAAATAATTTAATTACACATTCATTTTAATTTAGTATTTAGAAAGTTTGATTTCACAAATTTGGTTGCGAACTAAAGGAATGGTGATCTATTAGACAAGGGGTGCCCATTACGTCCATCGCAATCTACCTGTCGATCTCGGACACAGTGGCAGTCGATCGCTGAGGCTAATTACACACGCAGAGCGAGTGTATCACACGGTGCGCAGATGGAGGTCCCCAAAAGCGCAAGTGAACCATGAGTTACAATCAGCGCGAGGAGACTACAGTTTTGATTTTGTCCGTTTTCTTAGTGAGTTTCGGCAGGAGCGCTGAACGGCCACGGAAACATAGAATGCTCACATGAGGGAGGAGAATGAGGAGAGGGAGTCAGGCCGAGGAGAAGGAGGAGGAGTTAGGCCGAGGAGCAGGAGGAGGAGTCAAGCCGCAGGAGCAGGCGGAGGAGCAGGGGAGGAGTCAGGCGGAGGAGTCAGGCGGAGTCAGGGAGGAGTCAGGCGGGAGGAGTCAGGCGGAGGAGTCAGGCGGAGGAGTCAGGCGGAGGAGTCAGGCGGAGGAGTCAGGCGGAGAGAGTCAGGCGGAGGAGTCAGGAGGAGTCAGCCGAGGAGTCAGGCCGAGGAGTCAGGCCGAGGAGAGGAGTCAGGCCGAGGAGTCAGGCCGAGGAGTCAGGCCGAGGAGGAGGAGTCAGGCCGAGGAGGAGGAGTCAGGCCGAGGAGGAGGAGTCAGGCCGTAGAGCAGGAGGGAGACAGGTAGGATTACGCCCTGAGCGCTGTTTCTGTCCTTCACAAAGCAGTTTGTTATTGACTCGACCCAAAGGAAAGCTGACTTTCTCGAGGTCTCAAGCCCCACCTCCCAGCGTTACCATGGAGCTTGTCTAATTATAATAACTAATATTATAGTTAAAAAGAGCTTCAAGTGAGGTGATTATAAGATCAACCTTCTAATATTTAGTCTGGTTATTATTTTATTTTCAAAATGGTCATCTGTATGAATGGGTGAGTCAAGTCAATGAACAGATTTTCTCTCCCCTGCTTTATATTGCACGTCTGTACATGTTTCTATAGCTGTTTATTAAAAAATGTAATATGAATCTACAAGTAGATCTTCAGGCTTTGCCGAGTCTGAAAGTAGCTCGCACGCTGAAAAAGTGTGGGCACCCCTGTATTAGACAATGTGAATGAAAGAAAATTAAGGATTTCACACATTGTTAAATTGTGATGTTTCTTCACACAATGATTGTAACACAAAATTATTATTATTATTATTATTATTATTATTATTATTATTATTATATCGTGTCATTCATAGTACCGGTAAGTAGGGGTTGGAGGTTGACTAGCAGGAACATTTACAACTAACCTAGAAGTTAGAAGAGTCCAGCTTTGGGACTACCATTGTGAAATTGGTGCCAAATATTTCAAATCTATCTAATACTTTCCATGATCACAGTCTTCATGAATTGTAAAGTAATTTTAGATTTCAAAATCCATCTTGATTGGTCCTATGATTCCCCCAAAATTCAGCAAATCTAAATTACTATATCTACAGTGCGCTCACACTTTTCACATGGCTATTCTGATATTTTCTCCTTTATACTTCTCTCCTAATTAGAAACATTTCTGACTGTGTTCAAATACTCACCAAGGCTGTGTGGGTTTTTTCTCCACTGGTGCTTGCTGTTTGTTTTGACATGGTAGGGCTGCACTGCTGGCCAGAGCTGACACCAAGTCTAATGAGAACCCTGACCGGCACTCTTTATTGTCCATTTCTAATTCTCTGATCTCGATCCCATAAGCGCATGTGTTCCAAAAGCAATTTATTCTGAAAACCAGCTTCAGCCTCTCTTCTGGGATAGTCTTCAACTCCCCCCCCCCCCCAATCCATCATACACTCCAGAGAATCGCTCCCACGTCCAGGCACGGCGAGATAGCTACCCTCTCGGAAAATGGATGAAAACTTCCCTTTTTATTTTGCTGATAATTTTTCAATTTGGATGAGCAAACATTGCATCAATACTCAAACAGTACCTTGGCGGAAATGTTGAAAAGGCATGTTTGAGCGTTTAACCGGTTTTTGCACCTGTGAAGTGTTGCCTTGTAGTCGCCTCCACACCTAGTTTCATTGCTTGTGCCTAGGTCTGTGTGTCATTTTGACTTTTACAACACTTTGACAGCACTCACACTTGTTCATTCAGTAAAGGTGTTGCTCTCTCAAGAGGAAGCCGGAGAGCAAGGGCCCAAGGCTGACCTTTTAGTGCATGCCTTTAATCTAAAACTGGTGCATGGATCAATAAAACCATTTGCTCCATATGATACAATTTACAAAGCTTTGTAGCCACCACTATAACATTAGATTTTTTATTTTTTTTTGCATTGGGGGGAAAAAGAAACAAATAATGCCCTGAACAATCTGGGCCATTTACGATGCATTTTGCCCCTGCTCGATGGTTGAGTACAAAGTCTGTAGTGCAGTGGTACAGCTTGGTATTCACACTGTCCCTGGACCCTGCCCTGACATTTCAACAGTACTGTGTTGTTTTTATTCAATATTAGTTCATTTGTTCTTGAATTCTTGAAAACGAGTGATACAATTGCCAGGCCTGTAAGGAACCGTCCATTTCCCACAGTGTACCCAGTCTTTCCGGTGTCTTCTCCAGCGAACAAAAAACCCAGCCGAAAATGAGGATTAATGAAAGAATATTTATTAAAGAGATGTGTGTTTTACAGGTTTTAACTGGTTTGAAGTCAGTTTTAGACAGATGAAGCACAAAAACATGTATTCATGTGGAAATGGGATTATATTTTAAGATCTCATCTGTTGTGTTTGTTGCAATTCTAATTGGTTAAATCCTTGCAAATGAGAATAATTATGCTTTTGCTGACTTTTTAAACCACACTACGGCTCTCACGAAGGAATATTTTCATACTTGACTAGTATGAAAATGTACTTTTTTTGATTAAAAAAGAATAGAAGAATAGAATGGTAGAAGAGAAACAAATATTTCTATTCTATATTGACATTTTTTTAAAGTTAGATTTCAACCAAATAAAGGTGGAAATATGGTGATGGAAGGCTTCTTGTTAGAGAATATATTTACAAATAAAGTCTCTTGTTGAGAAAAACAAGAAGTAGTTTGTTTTAGTTTGACATTTTTGTCATGTAACAATGCCACGGTTTTTGTTATAAAAGCTCATTTTTAGATTGGTCCAGATAAGGATTACGATGGTCAAAATATGACCATGATTATTTGACCATGATTAAGTTGACTAGTCACGATTAGTTGATTAATCGCTGCAGTCCTACAGTCTGCTATACTCTGAACCATACTGTGTTCTGCCTCTCCAGTTTGGTGCCATTTCAGTCAGTCCTGCCTCAGCTGGTCAAGCGTTGCCTTCTTCACCGTGTGGGCCCAAGCTTCAGCTTCCTGCCCCGGGACCAGGGGGGATACCTCCGCCCCCTCCTCCACCGCCTCCGTTACCTGGATGTCCCCCGGCTCCCCCTCCCCCTCCTGGTGTGCCTCCTCCGTTTGGTGCCCCCCCTCCACCACCTCCTCCAGTGTTTGGCGGTCCTTTTGGCTCTCCCACGCCCCACGTACTACCGTATGGACTACAACCCAAGAAGGAATTCAAGCTCGAGACAGCCATGAAGCGCCTGAACTGGTCCAAGGTAAATTGGAGATCTGTGGAAGTATAATACATCACACTTGAGGCTAATGTAAGGGAGTGAAAATAAATAAAAACTTTTCAGAGCTTGGCTTTAATGCTAATTTAAGTATTTGATAGAAAACCATTATCATACATACAAGGGTCATCTTTGTATCCAAATTAAAATGTCAGTTTAATGGTAACCATTTGAATGTGGATCTCTGAATAAGTTGTACTAACTACTTTTAAGATGGAAATAATGTATTATTTGACTCATAATACTGCTCTCTGATGGTGCACTCATTCTCATGTCTTGGCATTTAAAAAATATATATATATATTTTGTAACCAAAAAAAAAAAAGAACGCCCTGAATGAGTTGCAAAACTTCTTTGAAATTCAAGGCAGGTGTTGCTGTGGTTCTTAACTTTGTTCCTGATGTTTTCTGGCGTCACTTCATTTTGTTGCTGATGAAAACTACAGATGTTGTCTTCAAAATAAACAGCTCATCTTGTTCCTTTGCCAAGTCAGTGATAATTGGAAATGCCAGATGATCAGATGCTATTGTCGGCCTCCATGGTGCCTTTTACAGATGTTCCTCTCATGAGCACAGTATTAATTCACACACTAAGTCATAGTGGTGTGTTGAACGATTAATAATTGAATCTCATTTGTACTATACAGGTGTGAGGGGAAACATCTCCATATGCTGGAGGTGTACCTATGGGCAGCACGTTAGGGATTGGCTGCTCCATATCACAGCTGTGCAAGACTTCTACATATGCTAATGTTTTTTAGTTCTGTGCTTCGATTTTTATAAAAACAATCGGCTATTTGAAGGAAAGAATCAGGATTCATTGACCCAGTTTTTGCTTTCCTGATTTAATCAATACCACGATCTATGTTTTATTTAACACAATATGAAGATAACTCATCAAATTGATCTAAACTTAAATCTGGGGTACCTGACGTTCACATCGCGAAATACGGAAGTAGGAATTTAAGTCCATCTAACTAGTTCCTGCAATGCCTCTCACTACCTTTTGGCACAATGTTTTCAGAGTGAAAATGGGGCAAACCTCCAAAGCATGGTCAATAGTTTATTTTTGTTTAGTCTTTATTTGAAGAGACAATCTACAGAGACATTAAGCTAAAAAAGGGCTAAATCAAATAGCTAATTTCTATTGGAGTGTTGTTTGGCTCTTACTTACGGCTTTACAAGATAAAATACTTTTCTAGATACAGAAACTGTGCAGTGTTTTATCAAGTGTTGCTTTTACATACAGTATACTCTCTGAAGGGGAAAGTAAATTTGCTCCTTCACAACAATAAAACCAGGTGTCCCAGCTTCAAAGGTGCCATATGCAACTTTTCTGGTGAAGGGTCCGCCCTCTGGTGAAGGGTCTGCCCTCTTCAAGTCGAAAGAAGAAAGCTAACTTTTAAACAAACTTTCTTGTCTTGCCGCAGTTTCTGGTGGATATCAAAATCCACCTCTTCAATAGACATTTTTCTCCCCATTTCCCATTCTGTCGTCGTTGTTTGTCTTTTTTAACAGTCCACTAGTTGTAGCTCAAACTGAATCTATTTTTGTACACACCGATAAACCAAAAACTCCTTTACTGTCAGAAGCAAACACAACACCTGTAAATTATCCCAAGCTAAAGAATATATTTTATCAGCCACATCTGGCCTGTTTAATCTCCTGCAAGATACATTTTTCATAATTTGACCCAAGGCTATAGACGTCCCTCTTACTGCGGCGCCGCCACACTTTGCTTGAACTTGAATCTCAACTTTCTTGCATTTAGTTTTACAAAGTTTCTTAAAAGTTATTTTGACTTGTAAGGCAGGCACGGTTTTGTACTTGAAACACGTGCAAAAGGTCTCAGCTATGGGGCCTCTGACAATTTATTACTTTCATTTATTCACTGACTTCTAATTTAGCTAAGTTGTTTTTAGCATTTGTTTCATCTCGGACTTCCTTCCAAGCATTCTATTCCATTTTCTAGCACAACTTCTGTCTTAGAAATTGGTACAGAAAATATATATGGAATACCAAAAATGTCAGTTGTGTCATAGCTTTTGATTTTTCACTAACACCGAGGTATCATTCAGCGGCAGCAAGCACTATAAGCGGTATCAAAAAGAACACCAATGTTAGATATATATATCTTTTAAACACTCTATTGTAGAAATATAACTAGCATAACATAATGTCTCTAATCATGTTCATAACTATTTAATGGCTTACTGTTATTTGGCTTTGTATACATTTCAGGGTTTTGTTCTTCTTTGCTTTATAGATCCGTCCCCAGGAAATGTCTGAGAACTGTTTCTGGATTGCAGCTGACGAAGGCCGCTATGCAAAGCCTGATTTACTGACTAAAGTTTCCCTTGTTTTTGGCTCCCAAAAATCAGGTGAGATAACCAAACCAACACTTTTCATTTGCCTTATTTGTGTTTGTCCTTACATCTTTACAGTATCTTAATGCCTGTACAATATTTACTGTTGAAGGCTGTACTTTTCAGTTATAATTACAGCTTCTGCTCTTAGTTTAGTTTCTTTATAATTTCCTTATCCAGTCTAGGATATTAATTTTGTTTTGGAAGTCAGATGAATTAAGGAGATATTTAATTAGGAAGGAGACTAAACACTGGGAGGCAGCTATTGTGCTTTAGCAAACTCATAGGGAAGCAGAATGAGCAGGTACAAGAGACTTCTGATAAAAGCTAAAAAAAGAAAAGGTTTTGTGGTTTGTTGAATGTTTTGGTAATGCATCTAAAAAAAAACCAGCTTGACGTCACCTTTCTCACCTATCAGCATGGCTTGCATGTTGTAGAGTATTCATGTACAAGGTTGTTAGAATGATTAAAGCCAGAACAAGGTAGCGTGATATTATCAGTCTTGTCCTGCGCGGCTATTAGTCCCCTCTCTGATGATTTATTCACAGATCTCATCTTGGCTTTCTTGTCTTCTGACTCAGCCAGTTTACACCACTTTGAATTATTCATCCAGGTGTTATCTACCTGTCATAACTGCGTGTCTTTAGGTACATCCTCTCACCACCCAACCCCCCCCAAACCATACCCCTTCCTCATCACAGCGGCGCATAGTCGGCCCTTACCTAGGACATGTTGAATAATGGAGGCACATCTCAATAGCAAAGTAGTACAGACAGGGTAAGGCTTAAGAAGAATGACCACATCTGTGATATCTACTGAAGAAGGTACTGAAGAGGACTCATTTAGGAGCATGCAATCCAATTTGCTGACTAAAAGAAAGCTTCTATTTGCTAAATAAAGCTTTGCATACTTAATATACATTGTTTTTATCTGCTGTGGTACATTAGTCTAGGCTGGTCTGTTCTGCAGAGTCCAAATTGCAGCCGCGTGCCGATATGCATATGGGCTGGCCCATATAATAGCCTTGTGGCCTCATGTTTCATCTCACTTAAGAACAACAGCATCTGGATCATCATTAAACATTGAAAAGGACACAGTATGAAACGGTCTTTGCACAGTTTTTGTCATTAAATATTCATTTGTATATTCCTCAGAAGTTAAGATCCTCATGTGTTGCTTTCATTTCCCTTACATTAAACAGAGCAAATATAATTCATGGCGCTGCAAATTAGAAACTGTAAGAGTGGATATGCTTTTCTATTTTTGTGTGAACTTTGCAGGAAGGCAGTTTGCTAAGAGCGGAACGTTCCAGACTGGCCTTCCCTGAACCTCATATGTCGACATTTATAATTACAGTTTATCATTAAGCTATACTTTGACAAAGGTTTATTCTTAGCAAGACTGTACCTCACGGACAGTATCAGCTTCTTTTATTGATGCAGCCAAAATTACCCTCAATTATTTATTCCTTAAAAGTCCTCAGACGAGTCCCATTTTATCTGAAAATTGCGTTTTGGAGTCTTTCAAAATCAGATGAATATAAAACCCAAATCAATCCAGGTAATTTTGCCCTTCCAAGTTCTCTATATCCGAACACTTTTACATTTATATAAGCGGTGTTTTTGTCAATACTCTGAGATCTAAAAGTAAGACAGTACAAGAGGTGCTCCTCTTGTACTGCCCTATACACTCATTACCATTTCCACATAATCACACTTAATAGAATAGAATATTACTTTCGACATTAGATCTTAAATTTTACAATATGATTAGTTTTGTAAAAGTTAAAATCTGAGTATTTATTTTTTAGCTACTTTTGCCCAACCTAAGTGTTTTTCCAGTATTAATACGTCAATAGAAGTCATTGCAGTCGCATTTATACGTTTGCTCTATCGTAACTTTTATCACGTCTATTTCTCCAAACGTGCTCTGAAATTCAAACTGTGCAGGTGGACAGCTCCCTTTGTGCGCGGATAGCAGCTGTACACTATTGAATCCCTTAACTCGCCTACCGGAATCCCATCAAATTTTCAAAGCTTTAGAAATTGTTGGGTACAGTCACTGAATACCAGCAATTTATCTACTCTTTATGTTTCTAATACTTTTTCAGATGAGGATTTTGGAACGCGGAATTTTGATTTATTTTTTTATTACAAAGGCAGTAGAACCACATCACATTCTTGAAGAGATACATACAGCTTCCGTACCTCGGTTTAGTTTGCATCGTCAATAGCCACTAAAAATGACTTTGAGAAACATGAGTGTGGGATTGGACCCTAAGTGAGAAACTGTAGGCCTTAAATTGGAAGGGCCCCAAGGTACCCACCAATCTCTCTCCTACTAACATGGGTCAATTTAGATTCATAAGGTACCACCACGTTACAGAAAAATAATAGGGGCCATATTTTGCCCCCGGAGGTAGCGTTAACGTGGGCGCAGCAGAGCTCATTTCGTTACATCTTTCAGTCGGCGCAATTGATGACAACGCAGGGTATGGAATTCTAAACAAGAAGTGTGATTATGTCAAAATATGAGGAGGAGTAAAGCAACTTGAGGGCGTGGTCTGGTGCATTATGTGAATGACCAACATCGTAACTATTAAACTTCAAAACTAGTACACTGGATTCATGTTACTATCCCCATATGGCCGAGATAATCATAATAAAGTTATACGTTATAGACTAATGAATACAATCTTATTTTATGTGGTTATTTTTTTCCCCATTCACCTAAACAGCGCCGTTACGCATTTGGCTCTTAAAGCTCTTTGCTGAACACGTCCACCTCCCGCGTTAGACACCTGGTACTGTGCGGTCTGCGTACAGACTCATGTGCTGAGCTCAGAGAGGTCATTGGTTCAATATATTCATATATGATTCATATATGGACTGACACCATCCCACTCCAGCCCCCAGTGGCCAAGTACAGCCTCTTCAAGCAAACGCTAAGGGCGGCAAGGTAGCGAATAGCAAATCACGCTACCTCCGGTGGCAAAATGTAGCCCAATATGTTATTTACTAAAAAGAAAAAAACAATCTTATTGAGTAGTTTTGATGGCTGGTGGATCCTGGGTGAGCTCAAATGATGATGATGTTGTTGTTATTATTGTTATTGTTGTTATTATTATTATTAATATTATTGAATTATTGTGTTTTGTTGTTAGATGAGGAATAATACAGCTATAGAGTAAAAAAAAAAAAAGATTATACATTGTTTAATTACCAGTATAGAAAGGTATTCAGCCCTGACGGTTACAGTTAAACTACGCACACTTCCTTTCTTGACAATTAAATCCACAACTACGGAATGTCAAGAGTGCTAATAACTCTGCCGCCCATCATTCCCGTTCATGGCTTCTATAAATATGATATAATTATTTGATAGTTTTCATTCACATAAAATCATTCCTTTGACTTAAGATAACTGTGTTCAATCCTTCTCTCTATTGACTCTTCTGCTGAGTTCTTGGTCAATAGTACCGTTGCAACACTAACTACACCGTCCCGTTTTTCCCGCCTAGCTTGCTAAGATGTTATCCTTGTCCAGTAGTTTACAGTGGAAATAGGCTATATTAGTTTATTTTATCAAGATTCAATCATGTATTGTAGGGCAAGTTCCTCACAAGCAGTGCAACCTGTACACGTTTACATAAATTACTGTTTAGGGAAATATTTATTAGTTATTGTTGCATTCGCTTCTGGGTCCAGGCTAAATGAAAATAACCATGAAATTGAGAAAGGTGCTGATGTCACTAGAAAAAATGCATCACATTTAAATGAATGGATCTTAGTACAAACATGAATTGAATTGAATAGTTATTTCTACTGCTGCTCTAAACACTTCTGCACCCTTGCCCCATAACAGTAGTTCCTTGAAGAAGCCATTAAGATATGAAATATTTTTGCATGAATCGATTAAGGTTTGCAAACGCTGTAAGCTGCTACATAATTTATATATGTGGTGTCTAGGGCTGCAGCTATCGATTATTTTAGTAATCGAGTAATCTATCGATTCTTTTCTTCGATTAATCGAGTAATCGGTTAATTTTTTTGTACATTCAGTAAACCATTTAAACGCATTTTAAATCAGTTTTTAGATAAACGTTTATAGTTCATAGTGACAAACAAATACAAAATAAGGAATTTCTGCTTAAAAAAAAAAAAATATTCTTAATTTAAATAAATTTGTCCCCAAAACAGCAACATTTCACTTCAGTCCAAACTTTGTTCTGTTTGTATATAAAGAATATATATAAAGGACTTCATTAACTTGTCATAGACTGTAAACAGTTGCAGTAGCTCTGTCACATCACTTAAAATAAGACATTTGTTAAACGTTATGTTGGTGGGACCGGTGGTCCTGGCGTTTTGAGCATTTTGCGCATTTTGCGCATTTTGCGTTTTGCCGTTTTGGGCTCCGTGTGACTTTAGCCTCGCGTCTCGGACTTTCTGTTTCACAACAGATTATTCTTACATAACCCGCGGTATTCCTTGCTGTTTCCATGTTCATTGGCTGTTTAAAAGTACGACTGTGACTGTGAAGCAGAGTTGTTGAGTGGGGGAGCGCGGGAGCGCGGGGGTCCGCGGTGGCGTGTCGAAGGCGCGGGGGCTGCGGTGGGCGGAGCTAGATGCGGTGTTTAGAGTTGCAGCTCTGGATTATTATAATAGATCCATGGCTCTTTCACTCATCAAAACTCTTTAAAACTCTTTAAAACGCGCCGCTCTCTTCCTGTTGCACCTTCGTCAGAGCGGAACAAGCTCCGTATGAAACAAAAAGCGCTACAAGTCGTTCCGTGCGCTCCGCGCGCCACAGATTCAACAGTTCACGTGTTTTTAATTAAATATGTAAATTAAACGAATCATCGAAGCAATAAAATAATAATCGAAGCTTTTTTGTAATCGAATTATTCGATTTACTCGAGTAATCGTTGCAGCCCTAGTGGTGTCTAATACTGTAAGAACAATTGATTATGTGAAAAGTTTGTAATTTAAGTCTTTATTGCCTGCTTTTCAATTCGGTACAGTTTTAAATATTACATAAACAAATCTGAGTGTGATGGAAAAATGTCAAATCAAATTGAAGCAAAAAAACAGAACAAAGTCAACATACTGCAATTTGTTTATTTCATGCATAACATTATAAATCGACAGTAATGAATTGAACAAGAAATTTAAGCTTTGATTAAAGATCGAACTAGTTGATCCATTCTGCCCAAGAAGGGAATGTAGAGGACTATGACAGAATGGGCATCAGTTATGGTCAAATTACCATTTACTATTTTAATGACAGAATGGTCGGTGGTGGCTATTTTGATGACGACTAATCAAAAGCCTATTTGAAATGAACTACTTTTTTGTATTGTTATTAGTCTTTAAACATGCTCTCCATTACCTTTTACTTTTCCCATGCTGTTTGTAATTATCATGTATTTGTACAAGGGAAACCTAATGAGTGAAACTATTTTTCATGTGTATCCTGTCAGTTTAAAATACAAATTAAATGAACAAATATAGAATATCCAGATAAAATGCCAATTAAACATTCAATAAAACAATAAAGTCTACAATTACATAAAAACACACTCACACATACAATATGGGATAAAATCATGAAAACAAATTGTTATTGTGAATTAATTTGTTATTTTGGTAATTTAAGCAGGGCCTTGAATTCATTAAAAGGCATACAATCATTTAATTCTGTTTTGTTCCACAAGTAGGGAGCCAGGTTGCTGAAAGCCTTTCTTACTGTGTTGACACGGTGTAATATAAGAATGTCCTGAGATTTCAATTGATGAATACTTGATCTGGTGTTCAGCAAACTTGATAAATAATCATGCAAAATGCCATTGAGAGCTTTAAATACAAACTAAACGCAGTTCTATTCTCTTCTTGCATCCAATCATTGCCATCCTCCTTTTAAAGTATAATTCACAGTGGTGGGTTCTGTATCCATCTCCTGTAATGAACCTTAATGCTATGAACTGACCTTTTGGCTCCACTTACTGGCTGTAAAGGTAATTGCATAGGAGATAGAAACAAATGCTGGCTTGCCTCTGACATGCTTATTTAACCAGGGAGTTGTAATGATCGTGTTTTGAGAGCAAAAATGGTCAGAACAAGTCTGACGTTGATTTATGGACTCAGAGCCATGTCATAGGTAGACTATGATATCACACATCGGGGAAATTCAGTATGGAGTGTTTTTGAGGAGAGAGGACAGGACAGTGTAGCGTGAAATGGAGATGAGAGAGGGAAGGACATTGCAGCAAATTGTCAGAGCCAGAATCGACGCTGCGGCCTGTCCACCTGGCAGAGGTTAGAGGACTTTCTAGCGTGAAGGAAGCTAAATGCATCTCCAGATATTGTTTGGGAAAGGAACAATGTCATAACATGGTTATAAGATCAAAAAGTGTCCTTTTAAACTAGGGAATGATAAATGCTCTATAGGACATTGTTATTCCCCCAGTTGTACAGGATAGTGCGAAGTTTGAAATTATTTTTTGTTTTAGTAGCATGAACAGATTGTGCTCAGTTGATCCAAGACTTCCTATAGGCCATTGTATTTCTGGTATTTTAACAATTCATGCTGATTGATTGCTCCCACCCCTTTACTGTAAGTGCTTACTGTAGATCTATTCTCTATGGAGCACTGTATTGAAGATAAAAAAGCAATGACTTGGTATACATTTTTGAATTTTTTTTTTTTTAAAGAGGAGCCCCTCAGAGAGCTTTATGGTGAGGGGTTAACTAAATTTAATCACTGAGATCCAGGAGCGGAGGTTAGCTCATTGTGATGTATAATCGCAGATAATGAATTAAGCATAGCTAATGATGAGGCCCGCTCTGCCTCTGAACTCTTGAGCTTCAATGCTTTCCCTTGACATCTGAGGGCTTTAATTGGACTCTTTGTTGTTGCTGTGTATTATGTAGTGGGTGGGACACGTACGGGAAGGAAGACGGTCTTTCCCTCCTCGCTGACTTCAAAAGGAATGAGAAAATGAATATGACACAAGCCAGATAAATTCTTCTCTTAATTGTAACAAATTATCTCCTGACCCATGGATGAAAAAAATACAAGATTTTCTACAGAAGCAAATTAACTCTTTGGACACTTTTCTTTGTTTCCTCATCAACACATTTCAACATGCCCTGGAATTGTGTCTTTTAGTAGGGAATTGTAATGTCAACCTTTCTTTGGCCTACTGCTAACATACATTATCCACATTTAATTGTTTGTTTTCTGTGAATCTGTAATGATGATATTAGTCAAATTAAATGTTAAAGTAACAACAGTTTAATATCAATTTGCACCTTTTTATATGTGGAACTTTAATGTATTGCTTTCCTCTGTCTCCTTATAAAGCTTTCAAACAAAACTAACCATTCTTTTCTCTCTGCTTTTCCTGCTTTTCTCTAACCCACTCCTTTGCCTTCGCCCCTTGGCTTGGCTTGACTTCATGATCTGCTTCAATGTGTTCCAACAGAAATGAAAGGTTAGTACTGTCAGGGCATTCATAGTCTTATCTAAGGCAATTATTGTACACACCAATATATTGCGGTCTTTACTTAGATGGGGCTATATAGCATGAAAACAATTAAAATCACTTTGCAATTGGTGATCACCCAGCAGTGACAAAAAAGTAAATAGTAGTTTAGCCAAAGAAAAAGTTCATCTTCTGTGTGATATATTGTGTGGCATAGTCAAATAAAAAATAGACAAGCAATTAGTTTTGCCCGGTGAATTATGTTCTTATACCACTTCTCTCCATGAAGACAAGCAGGTGATGCCGTCAGTCCAATTTACAGGTCAGCTCTATGGAAAGGCCCGTCACAGTACGAATATAAAATGTTCACTGCATTTTTGCAATAAAAACAGCTGTAATTGAATAAATGCAATACAGCTGCCAAGTTTAATACTGAGAAACATTCCAGGCAAAGAAATAACATCTCAGCAGGCGTGACAAGCAGGTGGAGATCCCAACCCACTTAGTGTTAGCAATCCAAAGAAGTAAAGCAAACTATGTGTTTTAATTCCTATATATTATGTATTGACTCATAAAACACAAATTGCCATTGTTAAAAATGCATTGTGATGTAGTGTCTGGAGAGGTTACTCACTTGCACTTGTATGGCTTTAACCTCGACTGCACACATCACATGAATGGAGTTTTTAACTTATTTCTATTTGTATTATTATAGGGTAGAATTGTGCATTTTCCGAAAGGGCTTATTTTGTAGCACTTGAGCAGAACTACATTAATTTTCATCCAAAATAAAGAATCCCTTTCTTCCCTGGGCTGTCAGCCTGTTTATGAAGAGGTGGCTACATGGCCATAGTTCTGGGAAAAGGAGCAACAACATGAAAAGAGGTGCCCTTTATTTCACCTTCTTTTCAACAAATAAATAACATCCAATTAGATGGAGCCCTTAGAGATCACAAAATCAGTTTGCCATTTCAGGCTTGGATGCTGGTATCTGCTAATAATCTGTCAAGACACAATACAAAGAAAGAAAGAAAGAAAGAAAAAAAACAACTGCTTTAGTTTGTATTTACAAATTAAAAGCAGTGCACTTTGCTTTTAAAAGCTTTGGTTGCTAAATTGATTTTATGTTTTGCGTTGTTATAGTATTAGTTTGTATTATCCAATACGCAGTACTTTAAAAATTAGATTAAGATTGTGGTATAATTTATTTTGTTAATATATATTTTCTAAATTATAAATAAACAGCATGTTATCCAACAACTAAAAGACCAAGACAGGAGGGTAAAATCCGGTAGGGGTAGACAAGGTTTTAGATAGAAGAAAATGATTATGTAATAAAATGTAAAAAAAAAAACTTAATAACAATAAAACCAAAATATGGACCATCCATGTGTCCATTACACTCTTTTTATGAAAGGAACTTGAAAGAAAATGGGGTACCATAAGAACAGCTTTTGTGTACCAGAAGCTGTACTTGATGGCCTCCTGGATTACTATGAAGAATAAAAAGGGATGGCTAAACAAGAGAAAAAAAAGAACACGCTCTTCCTTCTTTAATTAATTATTAAGTTTAGAGTAGGTTCTAATTATACCTGCGCATCATTTGTGTGCCTCGGTTGCTTTCAGTAAATGCAATGATTTACAAACCTCAAGGTGTAAGGTAGGTGGAAGAAAATGGGTTGCTTATACTAAAAGCCCTAGTTTATGTCAGGATCACGTGGCTTGAAATAAAAGAATGGTACATGGGTCATTATGTTTTTGAAAAATGAAAGGAATTACCTTTATTCCTTTCATTTTTCAAGAATTGGGAGGCTTCAAACCCGTTCTGGAACATACTGTGTACAAAGATTGTTTTAAATAATTTCCCCTCCTCTTTTTACGATTTACTTTTTATCTAATGTTAAAAGGTATGTCCATGGATAGGACAAGATCTTATGCCGTACGATCTTACATGTATTTACATTTGGCACTTACAAAACAGGGTTAAGCCCTATAGCTCTTTGAGAGACCATAAAAAAGTGTTATATTGACAGCAAAAATATATTTAAAAAACTGAAAATTGTATGGCCTTATTTATGTCATTAATTATGCAAAAACCTCATCTGGTCTCCTGGACCCAATCTTTTGTATCATGACCCATTGTATACACTATAGTAATATATTAGTACTACAGTGCTGTATAAAGACTAGTTGGTCTAATCTCTCATTCGTCCAGGAGTGATCCATTGTCGAAAAAACTCTGAGTAAACCCTACCCACCGGGCGGAGCCTCCTGTACATTTCCGGAAGACTAAACCTAAACCTTTTTTTAACAAAAATGACCTCCTTTTTCAAACCATCTCTTCTCCTGCTTAGAATCTGCCCGGTGGGCAGGGACTACTCAGAGTAGGACAAGTATCTGAGTTCTCAGACTAGATCCGCAGATTGAGAATGACTCTTTGATGAGAGTCAAAACATTTTTTTTCTAAAATGTTGTCCAGATGACTACATGTATAAATACTACTTTCCACTATTACCCCCACTAGTGCTACTTGTGATATTTAAAAGTTATATAAATATGATTAAATTTTTTGTCTTATAATGGACGAAGTACAGAATTATATAAATTTTAGTACACATTCGTTATTGTTGTGTTTTATTTTAACGCTGAAGCGTTAAAGCACTAATCAAACCTGACTAAATAGAACTTGATTTTATGTCACTGTACTACAATTGTTACGACACTGCATGGGCCTGTTTACATAAAAGGACAGTCTCCTTTGGCTTTCACTTTCTCTCCCCTTTGCTTTCTGAGCTTTGGCAGTGACATTTTGAAGAACACCATTAGTCCAGTAATGACTTTCCATGTGGCTGCAGAAATGTTGTGCCATTATGAGAGATCTCATCAAATGCAATCATTAATGACTCTTTTCAGTGTTGTTGAAAGGCATAGACTACTCACACCGCGAGAGTGAATGGCTGGCCTATTTTCTGCTTACAATTCCCTGCTATCAACCACCATACATTTTTAATTTAGTCTTTAATAAACAATTGGGTTCTGCTTTGATAATAAAGTTTTTACGGGTTTCAGCTTCTTTCTTTTTTTTGGCAACATGTTGAGGACGGTTGATCATTGAAAATATAGAATATATTTAAAGTTGGATTTTACCACCAGAGTTGCGACGGGTGCGTTGAGGGCAGAATGAATTTGATTGTATTCAATAACTAATTGGAATTGTACGTGCCTTAGGTAGGAGAGGTTCTGACTAAAGGACACATAATATGCTGAATTTACTGACTTGAGCTTTTAATCACATTATACTTTGTTCCCTGATCAAAAACATACCTGGAGTTGTATTTACCGGTAGTTTCTTTTACCCAAGTTTAGTAGCAAGACCTCTCCCGTCTGATCCTCAGAAAGCACTTAGTTCCAAATGTAGTTCCCGTTTTGTGACAGATTAGCTCCAAGATCTTTGAGTACATTACAAACCACCATTAGCAAACCATTAGCATGTCGGGGTGGAAAGCTGGCGTTAATCTCTTGTAATTTCATCTGCAGCCAGAAGAGGGCGCTCTAACCCAATATCTGAAGGCTGAAATGAAGGCATGTGTGCTTTTTGTAGACACTTTTTTTAAACCTGCATTCATAATATCTGTCCTTTAATGCTAATGTCCAAAGGCAAAGAGAATGGTTGAAACAAAATTATATTTATGTGAATTAATTTTAAAATTGATTAAAGTTTAAGTGCCAAAAAGTTTCCACCTATGTGGGAATAAGTTCCTGTTTAATGGCTTGGTTTGTTTCTACCTTTTGATATAATAGTAGTCCGTTTGCCCTTTTTGCTGTAACCTTCTTGTTTTTCAATTTCTTTGTTATTATTTTCCATTTTTTAAAAGATCTTCACTTTCAAGCATCAGAGCCACATCTCATTCTCAATTTGTGTTTTTATGTTCACATCCCCGTAATGGGCTAACTCGTTAAAAACAAATTTGCTTTTGCGACTTTGCTTCTCTTGAGTAAATATTTCATACACGGATGCACGTTTGTACATGGGATATTGAGGAGTGGTTTCAACTGACAACAACAGCCACATAGAAGGAGGATTGAGGGAGGAAAATGACAAATGGCAAATGACTTGTGAGATGAATGAGTTAGACCGCCATCAATCCAGTGAATGACTTTGGAAATGTTAGGGTGGGCTTAACTACTGTTCCGATCGGACTAGGGCTGTCACATAGGAAAATGAAATGGAGATAATAACGCCTCATCTCATACCTGCAATGACGGAGTGGTGGGGAAAATACTCATTTCTGGGCACTAGGGGCGGTTGGTGAAGAGGCCTTTAGAGGGCACTACTCCATTGAGAATCAATCCAATGGTGAGCAGCAGCCCTTAAGGCCAGTCTCCACTGATGAAACATTTTCCAATCAATTATAAAGCTTTTGATGTTGGAGCTATAGATTTATTTCACATTAATAATTCTGTTTCAAAATTATTTTGTAGGTCTATTTAAGGTAAAATCGACCCGGTTTATAATTGATGGGGGGGAAAAACAAGATGCAGCTGAATTCAAATTAATTACTTTTAAACTTCTTCCTGGAAGAATATATGTATATATCGTATTTAAACCTCTTTTTCCTGATTCTGACAACCCTGACATAAATGTTTTATTGGATAGAATAGCAATAGAAAGGTGGGGGTGCATGTACCTTACTAGTTTTTCCCTAGTCAATGGATTTGAGTCATTTATTGCATAGTAGTAGTATTTTTTTGTTAAACATTTAAATGCACATTCTATTTACATAATATACACAATTCAGTAAACACAATAAATACACCACCTGCATTACACACATTTATTTACTAAATAAGCAATGGAATTATAGTGTTAACAAAGCAAATTTGTGTGAAATATGCCAAAAAATTCTCATGGAGATGTATCAGCAAAGCAAATAGTTTGGAATCGTTCCAATCGCGTCCCTATACTGCAACCCAAGACATCTATCTGTTGTGGCACAGAGGATTATTCTCATGCTGTAAATTTTGATTGACATTTATGTACTGGACTGCCCGGCTTGCTGATGTGTAATTTTTACAGCTTAAAGACTTTGAAACAATCTTGCTGCAAAAGAGGCGGAAGGAAAAAATGCCTAATGAAGTCTGTTAATTTGCTTCTATCGGCATGAAAGCCTCGCACTAATTATTGCCCTGGGTCATCTCGTCTGAATCACAAGAAGAGGTGGCCCTGCATGGTACACTTTGATTAGCTCACTCCCAGCACAGCCACTCACTTCATTAC
The DNA here is from genome assembly GCA_015082035.1 of Chaenogobius annularis. Taxonomy (NCBI): domain Eukaryota; kingdom Metazoa; phylum Chordata; class Actinopteri; order Gobiiformes; family Gobiidae; genus Chaenogobius; species Chaenogobius annularis. Next base: position 25,698 of record BJKM01000338.1, on the reverse strand, counting down.
TCTGATCTCCATCTCTGTCGCGCAGTGGAAGCTACTCGGTCACCAACCGCTCCGGATGAGAGCCCCAGTCTGTGTGCAAACATACGGCTGGAGCTGTCATGGCTTTGCTAGCATGAATTGCAGTGATGACGTTGATATGGTAGCAATAGGAGACGGGTAGAGATGTGAGGTCCAGCACAGAAGGGCTCTTAAACATGCACTACATCATTTTCCTTCATGGAGATGCTATTGCTTTGCCTGGAAGGATTCGTTAATCTTTTGTCTTGAATGTCTAACATGAGAGGTAGCTAAACACAACATCTCACATCATGCCCTCTTACTGTGAGTGGTAGAGTGTAGATGGACACACTACATGACTTTTAAACAGATTTCATTATGTTTTCCAGGCGCGCTTAGTCACTGTCATCAGTTTTAATGTTAATTTTAGAGAATCCAGAGCAAGTTAGCATCTGTGCCAGCCTTACATTTTTTTATTTTTATTGTCATTTTATTTTTGAAATTGCTACGACTGTTTTGGTTGGCCAGTGGTTACATGGCGCGTCACCTTGGTTCCATGGCTTGGTTCCATCGATATAGACGAGCACACTGTGGAACATTCCAGGCACCGGTCCATCGTAGAAAAGCGATCCATAGTAGATAAAGTTTCAACGATGACTACCTTTGAAACTTTTCTAGCATATTCCAAGCCAGGGAATTTTATATATATTTAATCCATGGAGTCAGGCAAATTCCTCCAGAAAAGTAACATTATGCACCTTGTAAATACTGAAAATAAGTAGTAATAGTATTAGACCTTGAAAGTTCTAGTTTAAAGTGCGTATGACAAGTTGGACGACACATTTCACTAAAACGTAGTGAACATGCATATATTGGTGTTATAAGGTATAAGGAATAAGATATAAGGTGTTACAAAATTGTTTGCCTATTTTTTTTAATTTTGGTGATGTTTATAATGTTACTGCCTAGTTATAATGAGCAGCAGATGTAACGTAGGTTGAGGAAAACTGTTACCTTGTAACCATATTGTAAACAACGGCCAAAAAACAAACTACACGATCAGTTATGATTTGACAAAGAATAATGACTGATTAAAACCTTTTTAGTTTGTTAAATTATTGTTTAACCTGTCAGAATATTTTTTCAGTTGCGTGTAAATTGTCTCTGCATTTTTTATGGAATGTGGCATTGATGGAGGGATTCTGTATTAGAACTGTTTTTTTATTCAAATTCACAAGCTGCAATTTGGATAGTGTAAAATGATGATGATAAATATTTACCACACGTTCTATCCCACCAAATGAAGTAATCATTATAAAACCTTAAAACCTTGTGCACTTTAAGTTTTGGTATTGTTGACCTGTTTTAATGATGTAAAAACACTAAAGTGTTGGATTTATTTTTTTATGATACACAGGGAAATTATTTAGCTTAAAAGGTTTACAATCGTCTCAAATCGTCCTTTATTCATCCTTTATTCTTTCACTCCCTGCACTGCATCGTAAGTTACTGTAGCCAAAGCTGATCTAGGGGCGGAGTGGCTGCAAATCTGCGGCAATGGCTCGTACTGTATGATCACAACCATCCCCAAGAAATTGGGATGCAGTTTCTGTTTTAAAGGCACTGGGATTTAACAACCCTCTGGTTATTTGTCATCGGCTTTACCACCTGAGCCACCATCAGAATCGTCCCTGTTACCAGTGTGGCTTTAGCCTCACCCCAGTTGCTGTTTTCTGATGCGTCTTTTGCTCGCTCCGTTTTCTGTGCTTTGTCTGCGATGATGGCATTGACATGACGGGGAGAAGGTGAGGTCAAGCGTGTTAGCTCCAGGTAGTCGCCGTACACGCTGTCGGTCTGTCAGGCGGCAGAGTGAAGCTTTTTGGGGGGTTGCAGCTCGGATCACAACCGCAATCCACTGAGTCAATAGTCAAAGGCACAAGGCTGGCTTGACTGTTCATCTCCTCTGTTGACAGTAGCATTGACAGATGTGCGGCGAGTGGTGGATTTGTTCACTTGCTCTAGCAGCCTCCCTCCTGTGCATCAGATGTCTCATAGTGGATTTTGCTCGAGGCACAGTGTATGCGTGCGTATTAAATATGTGTCGACTGAGCTCTGGTACTTTTGCAAGAACTCGCATTATCCCTGCTACAGAAATTCGTCTAATGGCAGTGATTTAAACTTTACCTGCATGACTGCTTTGATTGGCTATTGGACCCAAACACAGTGATTTAATTATCTTTTGAAGACTGCTGCCTTCCTTTTGCGTTTCCCTTGCAGTGTGTGCCTTTTCATGGGGAGTCGATCATATCACTGTAACCAGGCATAAATAATTAAGCCTTGTCTAGAAGGTGGATAAAAAGATTGCGTCGTGTGATATTTCTCCAAGAAGTAAGATGAAGATTCAACAAACCCTGGATCAAATGACAAGTCCAATACACAGCTGGTACACTTCTATATTCCACTCAAGCCTATTTCCCATTCGACATGTGTATTTGGTTGGCAATAGTGTCCACTCTTATTCGATGTTGGGACTTCAGTAAGATGTTTCTTTTTCTATTTTTCATAAGAGAGGCCTAGTTCCAGGACAGTCTATTTAAAGATTTACAGACGATATTCCAAGGAAAGAGGTCCAACGACAAATGCCGCCTCTTTAAATGCTCACGTTTACAGCTGGTTCTGGCGCTGCTGCTACAACATCATTCTACCTCAAAGCATATTGTTTGGGTGTAATTAAAAAAATGCACTCACTCAAGCTTTCAAATGATACGAGAATAAATTGTACCTGTCCAGTAGAACTTTCGCGACCAACGCATCTGTTTTTAGACCCTTCTGCTTATATGCACGCCATTGCTGGAAAGTATCTCTAAGAATCACTTTAGTGTGGCGTCGCTCCTTTTCCCATTGACTTCTCCTTTTCGCAACCTCAAATACTGACTCAAATTGCTGAGAACTGCGGCGCTGGACTAAACAGTGTCTTGCGTAGTGCGTATGGTGCTTTCTTAAATTACGTACTCAAAATAGTCTAGTCGGTTACGCTAGGAGCGTTGTGAGTTTGAATGATAAGCCAATAGCCAATAGGAAAAAAGTTGGCCTCGTTTTCTATTGGTAAAATTTTACTGGCCCAACCATGTCCAAACTTTATGTATTTTTATAAAATAAATAAATAAATGAAAATCCTCCATACAGCCTTTAAACTTGAATGCACAAAAAAGAAAATGTTTGTTATGTTTCAATTTTGCAATGCCAGTGCTCTCCCCAGAATCTTTTAAAGGGTTGGTAAATATGCCTCATATGGGGTTGCATTTTCCTCCAAGGATGGTTTAATGTACCGTCATTATTTCCAAAGGTACATGCACTCTAAACATACTATTAACACTATAGAGGCCTATATAATAGGCCTCTGTAGTGCTTAATAAGATTTTACTGTGTATAGATGTGCAATATAAAGCAGGGATGAACTTAACTTGACTAGACCCATCCATACACATGACTATTTTGAAAATGAAATAATAACCAGATTAGATATTAGAATGCTGAGCTTATAATCACCTCACTTGAAGCTCTTTTTAACTATAATATTAGTTATTGTAATAAAACAAGCTCCATGGTAATGCTGGGAGGAGGGGCTTGAGACGTGTTGTCGGCTCGCTCGTGCCGCGGTGTGCTCCTTCCAAAACTCACTGAGAAAGCAGACAAAATAACAACTGTTGGCTCTGTGTATCTGTGTAGTGATGCACACGTTGTCTTTTGACCCGTGAGTCAGGTCTGGCCAAGAAAGTTTCATTTCAATGCGGCAGATCGCCGTTTATCGCACGTGCGCGCTCCGTGTGTCTTTGTATTCCGCCGCGTCTACATTCACTTCCTCATTAAACTAATTTTTCTGTGAATATGAGTCTGATTGTAATAAAACAGTGTTTTGAAGCTTAAGACTTTTATTTATTTGAAGTTGTATTTTAATGATGGCGCTACCTAAAATATGGGATGAAATTGAGTTTTAGGGATGGTTTATTTTGTCCCCATGTCAAATCGGCGGGCCATTTGATTTATCATGTTAGGGATGGCGGCCCCACCATCCCTAACATGATGTATGTGCGTAGCAAGACCCCTGGTCTTAGTTCCATTTGAAATACAATCATCCAGTCATACATTCAGTAAAACCAGTCCCACTCCAAAACACTATCTCACACACATCTATGCAATATTTACAATTCATGTTGCTGCCTTTAGTTAGAAGCCGTTGTTTTATCAGGCGTGTAAACATTTCATGATTTGTACATCATATGATTTCACGTGGGAGGCTGTTCCAGAGGGTTATGACTCTATAGTAGAATGAGGGCTGACCAAAAGAGGTTCTACATTTGTAAACACTGCTTGAAAAGCAAGACATTTCCATGTTTACTGAAATAAATGTGCAGCAGCGCAATTCCTCAAGGTTTACATTCCTGTCAATAATTGAAAATGCTTTTCAAAAGTTTTTTTTTTTATCCTTGATTATGTCTTCCACACAAGGGGATTAAACAATAGTCAAATATGGTGTAGTATTCAAATATGATAACGCTCTCATTTAGATCTCATTAAGTCTTGGCTTTGATCTAGTTTATTGTTTTAGCTTAATTTCAATTGATACGTCTAGTCTCGGTATTATCTCACTCCCACTTCACTTGATTACTTTCCTAATAGTAATAGTTTGTCTTCCCTCATGTTGGCAAAAGGGGGTAATTCCAGTAATATGTTTCCTTTGATTAGACTTTGCGATAAGATGGACTGTCGGTCAGGAGGAGGGAGGAGCAGCATTCGCTGGAGTGGGAGTGGATTTGAGGTGTTACATGCTTGTCTCCGAGGCCTGCCTGTCATGTACGCCATCAGTCATGCTCTTTCGCTCGCAGTTTTATTTCATCCGCCATTCCCTTTAGTGCTTTGACGGTTCGATTCACTGATATCGCCTAGTGGGAAGTGCTTCTGTTAGGGAGAGCATGCCCAAGCAATGTAGCAGCTGACATATTTCTGATATTTTTTGAGTGCTTCCAAACTCTACTAGAATTAGCTACCAGTAACACTCTTCCACTGAAAGCAGTCTCGCAACACGCATATGCAAATTCCAATTCCTTTCATGAATTGATACATAAATGTCAAACAGAATTAAGGCAGCTTTTTATTCTAGACATCAGTATTGATAGTAAATACATGCATTGTGTTTTACTTAAAGCTGACAAAAGTTCAATTTATTCAGATAAATGAACCCAACTCAAAGACCTCTTCGAACATAACCATAGGCTGTATTTTTTCAAACTTATCTCCTCTTACGGACATATCACAGGCCTCTATTAGGAAGCCTTAACTTAATACTGCTGGGATGTTTGACAGCCTGAACAGAGAGTGCTGTGGCAGAGCAGCCCTTTCAACTGAGACTGTTTGTTTTGCAGCTTTAGTGTCTGTCTCCGCTGCACCGCTGTCCTGTTCTGTGACAAACGCCCACTTTCATTTGGCTCCTTGTTTGATCGTTACTGGGGTTTTCTTCACTCGCTCTTTTGAAAGTTGCATATTTAAGGCCAGTTTTCTCTCATTCTGATTGTCTGCCCCATGTCATATGCTTGCCAAATGGATAGTAGTGCATCAGCTGATCAAGGTCAACAATACAAATTTGTTTAAAAACTGACTATCCTTGACCAGAGTATACGGAAACCATTAAACTTGTATTTGTGTTTCCTTTCTTTATCACAAGGAACAGCCTCTTAGCTGCCACGCCGCAACTTTACCTTCTACAACAATGTGAAATCAATTCCCATATCACATACTGAGATTTTACCTTTGCTTCCATTCAGAAACACACAGCTGTGTTCAAAATTTCCCAACCATTTCCCGAGTTGCAAAATGCAAAAGGCAAGGCAAGCCAAGTTTATTTGTAGAGCACAATTCGTACACAAGGCAATTCAAAGTGCTTCACACAACAGGAAAAAATGCATTAAAATCACAAAGACATGGCAGAAATCACAAAATAATAGTTCAAGACATAAAAGAGAAGAGTGCAAAGAAAAGCATTTCAGTCATATGCACAGCCAAACAAAACAGTTTTTAGTTTAGATTTGAACATTGCCAGAGTAGCGGCCTGTCTCACATCCTGTTCTAGATTTTAGCTCCATAAAACTGAAACGCAGATTCCCCATGTTTAGTCCTGACTCTGGGCACCAGCAGGAGGTCCTCAGAGTCCGAGATGGTTCATATGGCACATAACATGTCCGAGATGTACTTTGGTGCTAGACCATGGAGAGACTTGTATACAAGCAGAGCTGCTTTGAAGTCTATTCTCTGAGCCACAGGGAGCCAGTGCAGAGACCTGAGCACAGGACTAATGTGATCATACTTCCTGGTTCTAGTCAGGACCCGAGCAGCAGCGTTCTGGATGTACTGCAGCTGTTTTACAGCTCGTTTGGAGAGGCCAGTGAGCAGGCCGTTACAGTAGTCTAATCTACTAGAGACAAACGCATGGATAAGTCTCTCCAGGTCCGGTTTAGACACTATACTGTTGATTTTGGCAATGTTTTTTAGATGGTAAAAAGCTGCTGATGTTATCATGTCAAATCTGAGTCCATTATTACCCCCAGATTTCTAACTTGATTTTTAGGTTTTAGAAAGTACCATAACAGATAGTTTGTTCTGTTCTTTCAAAAAATCCAGCATTTTTGCACAACTTCTGGATGTAGGATTATGACAAGTAATATCTATGCATAAACATGAATAAGTAATCATGAAAAATGTATATGACTCTGTCAGTTCCTCAAATTTCTACCTATTTCTTATGAGTACCAATATATTTTGCTCTCCTTATATGTTGCTCGAAAAAAATCAAATCAAATAAACGACATCTAATTATACCAGGCTGCGGACCAAGAAGCAACAGTGGTGCACCGTTGACGTTATAATTGTCGTCAGCATTACTGTGATGACAAACATCCTGGCTTCTGAAACACACTCAAACTCATCGCGGTGTGAGTTTACTCTGGATTGCTGAAAACAATTTTCAAATTAAAATATTCCTGTTATGTAAGACCATACAAATCAGGTACAATAGCTGGTTTAACTGAAATCCTATGGTTGGTCCGTGGGGGTGTGTACATTTCCATATGCGCCATATGGATGCAGAGCTCTCATATTATAAGCAAGTCAAATGATGTGCTCCTTGATGGTGATGGTATATTGGATATCGGGGATATTGGAGGGTTTCTTCAGATATTGGCGATAGCGTGCACTGGGCTTTTATGGCTGGGCAAGTAGACTCGGGGTGGTCATCAAAATTAAGTGGACAACATTTGCACACAAAAATGGAAGAAAATAAAATAACTAACTTGCAAAAGTGATAACCCCAGTCTCCTACGTGAAGGGCAAACACCTATCCTAATGAGCTGAACTTCCATACTAGTAAATTATGCTGAATAGACTAAATATGCTCACTTCACTGATTAATTCATTACACGCTTTATGTAATGATTAGCGTTCTTTGTTGTTAAATGATAATGATGATAATGAATTTCTAACTAAGGTATAATCGTTAGAAACGTGAACAGAGCCTCAGCTACAAACAAAGACTTGTCTCTAAAAGATAGTTTTTAATTCAGTTTGTTGAAACTTTGTGCTGCTGTTGCTTCGCTTCTCCTCTGCACATGCGCAGTTGGCAAACATCCAACATTCCTACGCAGGTTCATTCAGCGTGGTTTAAGGTTGTGTGGTCCTCAGAGCGTATATGCAGACCTCTAAAAGAAGCTGATGTCAGCTAAAAGACAGCATCACTTCTAGCCAAGCTTCAGCAGCAAAAGTGAGGGGAAAACAGGCTTATTTGAATATATTTTAGATTTTATTGATCAATCACTGCTTGCCTTGATTGCCCTGACTGCCACTGGATATTGGTCCAATATTGAAAATGTTGCAGATTTTTTTAACAGACTCATAAGTAAAAATAGAAATAGGAGGCCAATTGGGCTTAAAATGTGTCTGTTTGGTTACACAATCATGCCAGAAATAGTTTTAAATCCCAGCTAAATACTATTTGTTATCATTTTTACAAACGTGAAAGGTTAATTTGTGATCTTTATTATAACTTAATATAACAATTTTTGGCTTATTATTCTTATCAGCAAATATCAGTTATCGGCTGCATCTGTAGGACATGTGTTGGTATTGGCTCAAAACAATTCAAACTGGACCATCTCTACTGCTTGATACCGTGCTGCTACTGTGTTTACACATACAAACAATGGTCCAGTAAATGTATTTTCTGCAAAGCTATTGTTAGGGTTATTGTACAATGATTTAATGTAGCGAGTTTGAGGTGTTTTCTTGCTAGTGAGTTAAATGTAGTATTGCTTTGGAAACCTATGCTCCTCATGGTTTATGCAGGTTGACATTTAGTGATTCTGTGAACACTCGACCTTCTTTAGCCCACCAAGAAACATACATTTGCCCTACTCACAATATGAAAATGGAACCTATTGTAGTGTTGTCTTAATAAAATGGAAAATTATATGTCCAAATAAATGAAATGCAAATCTTGCAACATATATTTGTTTTGGTTTGCCCTGGTTTCATTTTGTTTAAGCCATGATTTTGTGCTGTAATGCTAATTGTAGAGTTAGTATATAGAATTAGTTTTTCAAATAAAAGGTTACATTTAATTTTTTACATTAGGCATATTGGCCAAAGTTTATTATTATTATTATTATTATTATACATTTTTTATTTTTTTATTTTTCATTTTTTTGTTAAGCTGATGAGATACACATGAGCTGGGTGTCCTGATCATCTCTGATCAAATACTCTGCATTAAAACCCCAGCACATACAGCCAATCAATACTCCATTTTGGCCTCTGCAACTTAGCATATAAGCACTCATGTTCAGTTGTAATAGTTTTGCTTATAGAGCAGCAAGTGTGCAAGCTACAGACCCTACCTTTGACAAAAAATAAATAAAATGCAATGATTCTCTTCTATCTTCTGCATAGAGAGTAACCGCAGACTTTTAGATTACCAAAGGTGAATTTACTTCTGGCAAAAATAATAAAAGGTTTCATTGCTCATCTGTGGTTCTTTGTTCTTATTCTTCTCCTTTGTTTTCCATTCTAACAAAATGAAAAGAGTGCGAGGAGAGTGCACCACCGGAGGAGCCACGTAAGTCTGGGGAATGTGAATGTGTTTTGTGCATTTGATCCTGGTGTTTGTGGTCCTTGCTAACAGCCCTGTTTCTGCAGGGGCGCCCAGTGTGCCTCCCGTCACTTTTTAATTAGATTCAAGATATCTACGGGAAGCCCAAGTTGACCACAGAAATATATTACCCGTGTATTATCTCTCCTCTCATCTCGCCACCTCCTCATTCCTTACCATTCCTCTCTTCTACTCCTACCACACAGACACGGCATAATTACAGCACCAGACAATTACCCAGCTTCCTCCCGGGATGCACATTTTGCTCTCTTAATATAGTGTGTTTAATAATTGAATCCAACCATGTACTGATATTTGGAAGCGTGGGTCAAGAAGTTTATGGATCCTTTTTATTTTTAATTGTATTATATATTATTTTTAAATAGTGTTTGTTTATCCACATTTGATAATTAAGTCCAGTATATAAGTGACCCCGTATAAATGTATCTTTACCTACAAGCCTGATAACTGTGTGAAACTTTGTGCACTTGTAACGGCAAACTATAATTTACTAATCTGCACTTCAACTTTGTTAGTGGACCCAGCTATAATCCCTTTTCTGTGCTTGTTGCTTGTGTCACTTTGGTACATTCAGCACACTCAGTCAAAGACTGATTGCATCAAAGTGCGAATCTGATCCCTTCAGGAATGCTTTTGTTCCTGACTGTTACATATGGTTAATGTTCTTTCCATTCTTTTAAATCAGTGTAGCTGAATCAATTGGGTTTTCTATTTTTTACAAATGAGCTGCTGCTGCTGCTGCTGCTGCTGCTGCTGCTGCTGCTAACAACAAAATAATTTCCTGAAAAGTGTTGATAAAATATCTATCTATAGTCCATGACTATGGTTTTTGAGCGTTATACAGTGCATAGTACATTCAATATTATGTTACATAATTGCATTTCCTAGCATCACATTCAATCAAATGTCTGCAGTTTTAAAAGAAAATGTATGTACTGTATACTTAACAGTGACATGGAGACATTAACAAGTCAAGCAGATTTTTTGTGGAATTAAATAAATGCACAAAAAGTAAACCAGCATGCAATCAAAAGCAACGTGTGCTGTTATGCACAAGAAGGAATAGATTATGTGTACTACATACAGTAATTATGTTTTGAAGATGATGATTGTGTCTTTTCTCCACCAGTAAAACAAGAAGAGGACAACCTAGAGGACAAGAAATCCATAAAGAAAAGAATCAAAGAACTGAAGGTGTTGGATCCAAAGATTGCCCAGAATCTGTGTAAGTAAACAATGTTAGTCTGCTAGATAGAATGCAGCAATTTTTGCCGTAACACTAAACTATCTTGTGTTTATAATATAACCTTTTGAGGCTTTTAACCTAGCATTCAAACTTTTCCACCATTTTCGAACTGCAGCATCTGAGATCTTTTGGCAGGGTGTACTGCAGCTGTGCAGACTTGAAAATTCTATGCAAACTTGAGGTCTGCTGTTGTGTGAATGGACTGAGCACTTTGAAATTAATTCTACTTCCACTGTTTACTTCCAATCGAACTTCCTCATTATTCTGGGAAATTTAGTTGAATACTGATTTACAAATAGAGTTTGCAGTTTTGCTGTCCAAAATAGCTTTTTTTAAATTTATTTATTAGATGCCTGTGCTGACACTCAAGGTCTCCTAATACATAAAGATGAGTATGACAACTAAATTATAGCAGCCAATTTTTTACAAAAAATCCGCAAGTTTGCTACCAAAAAAAGCACTGCTTTTGTCTCACTTCTGTCGAGCAAATATTAGTGGCATTTGAGAAACTATTATTCTTTAAGTTTGTCTTCAAAAGAACAGAAATACAGGCCATTGATTGCCCTGTTCTTTCCACTCCTTGCTTTGTGTTCCTGTTGACAGTCTTGCACTGACCTTGTTGCCATAGCAAGACGTCCATAATACCAACCAGTCCCCTTCAGCACTTCTGCTACTTATACTATATTACAGAGCTAATTAACAATCTCCAACATCTATTAAATGAAGGAGCATAAAATACATAATTATGTACATTATCCCACTGATTCGCCGGTGTCAGCCGCTCACACACATTCACACGCATGCTCTCGATATGACCATTTAAAAAGCACAGACATTAATGAGGATCTCTCGAGCACTCCCGGATGTTAGCATCTTGCTTATATCAAGTGAAGCTGTGACCTTTGCGTCATGCATTAAACCAAAATTAGTCTAATCAGCTCAGTGATAAATCATGTAGCGTAAAAAACACAGGAAGAAATAGGAGTCATAAAGAAGTGGGTGGTTTAGGTTTTCGACCATAGCAAATCAAATCAAAAAATAAATAAATGCATTGCTCTGTGGAGCGCCCCAGTGCTTTAGTTCTGTTTACTTCACTTTAGGTTCCGTCCTGTTCACGTGCTGCTCCTCGTTCTCCCCACACCCTGCACCATGAGCCATGTGAGACGTGATCAGCTGACCGTAGCACTTATTTCCATGACAATGGGCCTCAAGCGAACAGAGCCATGTGAATGCACATGCACGTGCTCACTTCTTCTGGTGTTGTGCAGGGTGGTCTTTTGGTAAATGCACCAATAGGGCGATGGTGACGGCAGAGAAAAAGATGTCTGAGCGTCACAGAGGTTTTACCTGCTGCGCATAAGTGATATGAAGTTGATCCAATTTGCCTCGTTGCAAGTAGCAAACAGCAGCTCTTCTGTGCCCATTCATACACATACATGTGGGCTAAGCACATCTTGGGCAAAGCATTTTTACCCTCACCGAGGACTACGTTGTGGCTTATAGGTAGGACAATCGCACCATTCACAGAGCGATTGTTCTTCTGTACGTCAACCTAACTAGTGGCAGTGTGAAAATAACCTAAGGCTAGAAATTGGCTCACAGTATTTTAACTCCTTTTAACACAATAGTAATATGGTGTTAAATGTTAAACTGTTAATACCATTTAGACCTCATTTAAAAGACATGCAATTCTGTACTCTGTCCTTCCAAGGTAATGCATTGCATGTTGCAAACTGGTTATTGGCTAATTGAAATATTAAAACAGTGTTTTGTTGAAGTTGAATTGTTTGAATTGTAGATGTTTTCTGGTAACATCAGTCAAAATGTCTATGTTGATTACCGATATTTAAGATTGGATCTCATATTTGCTTGTGTTTTCATCTTTTCCAATACAACAACTGAATAATTTGACTACATCTTAGACTACACCCTCGGTTACAAACACTTTGCTATCTATCTTAATATCCTGCCATTGTTGTCTTTGTCTTAAATGTGTCTTTATAGCCATATTCTTGGGATCATTCCGAATGCCTTATAAGGAAATCCGTCGGATGATTGTGGAAGTGGACGAAGAGCAGCTCACTGAGCCAATGATCCAGGTACTAAAATACAAAATGTACTCTATGCATTACAAATTTGAGCTTATACTGCTATCGTAAGTGAAGGACATGATGGAACACAGACAGCTCGATGACAGTTTCAAGCTTTATGTAAATTACTGTATATATTATCATAGGCAAAGAAGAAAACAAGAACATTTAAGTCGTGCTTGTTAGTTAAATATTGTTTTGTTTTTTGTCTTCATTTGCAGAACCTTGTGAAGCATTTGCCAGAGCAGGAGCAGCTCAATGCTTTGGCCAAGTTTAAGGATGAATATTCAAGTTTATCGGAGCCCGAGCAGTTTGGGGTTGTGGTGAGTACATGCTTGAAGATAGACCTAGCAGTAAAATTGTAATTGTTTTATTGTAAAAGTACAATTACTATGGTATTTCTGTAATATTATTTTTTTTAAAGCACCAATGAGCTCCCCATGTATTCATTTTTATTTATTTTTTTCCCTAGAGGGCATATAGCATTTAACTAGATGAGTCTTGTTTAGGTCTAGGTCTAAGTCTAGGTCTAGGTCTGGGAACCATAATCCCCTAATTCTTATAATTACTCTCCCTGTTTACCCTTCAAAATATGGCAACCATGTCTTCAGAAGAAAAAAGAAAGAAATACTTTTTCACACTACTTCACAAAAACACACACAGCTCTTTCTTTCATATAAATATCCTAATCCTAAACTTTTTAAATCCTATTGCCTTAAGCCCTGAGAGGAGAGACAGAATACCTGCGGACCACCACGCAGATTTATTCACATTAAAGAGCAACTCTGCTGCCTAATTATGTCTGCATCGTTTTCTTAAAGATGTTTCAAGGATGGTTTATTTGGAATTATTCATGAGGGCTGTATCTTAATCTATTTTGTGTGACTGCCTAGCAACTCGGTCATTGACTTAATACAAAAGCTTTTCTGTTTCCTCTCTAGAGCCACTTGTTCTGTAATAAGCCCTGGTGTGTATCTTCGCAGTGATTGAAAATGCAATGAGTGAGTGGGTGATGAGAAGGGAAATGTAAAAAAAAAAATACTCTGTTGAGCTGTTGTGTATAGTTCATCAGGGAGTCATAGAACAATAAGGGCTTGGTTTGAGAGTCCTCGTTGATGTGGTCCAGAGGACAGTGTGCTTTCACCTATAAAAGAAAGGCTGCGGTTCAAAGAGAATTTTTAATTTACCATTGTGCAAACACATCATTTCATCTATGCTTTTATCTATATCCTTCAGCCTTACCTTGTATTTGAACTTCACCGTGCCCGTCTCTGAACTGTAAAAAGAAACTGAAATGTTTCTCTGAGATATTTCTCATAAAAACATTGTTGACCTTGCGTCCTGTAGTTGTACAGCCTGTTCATGTTTGGGTCTACTTATATTAGAGTAATGGTCATTGTTGCATAAAGGACCTTGATTCACTGAAAATTCAAGTTTATAATCTGTGTAACTTTACACTTTATAGCTGAAAATATTACACCTTTTGAGTCAGTACCCATCTGTAAAATACTTGCCTTATTGTTTATTACAGCTTTATAATGGTGAGTACATATATATAAATTTTTTAGATTTGACCACATTATCAACTGTACATTTTGCGATTTGCATGTTACTTGCGATTTACATGATCCAAGATGGCGCCGCAGACGGATGCCCTGGCCTTTCTGTCCTAATGCATGCCCTTTTTTCCTAATGCATGCCCTTTTTTGATTGAATATATGTTGTTTTATTATTACTCAGTGTTTTATGTTGCACCTTAAGGCCGAGACAAGTTCCTATGTTTGTGAATTTTGTTCATTGACAATGGCAATAAACTCTTTCTGATTCTGATTCTGATTCTGACTTACAAATCCAGCTAACGTAACACTTTGCTCTTGATGTAGTTTTAGTCCTTGTTGAGCTCATTTTCACCCATCACTGTTATAACACATGTGTGATTGATGTTCTCAACTCTCTCCTTGTCTTCACATTGTTAGTATAGGTGGTGATGTTATATAGTCTTTTTTTATACCCAATTTTTTAAGTTCGCTCTACATAAACTCGGCACTGCCTTAAAAATATACAGCAACAATTGCTGCTTGGCACTATTGGCTTTGAACCTATACGATCTGACTTTCCTCCAATATGTCATTCTAGGTATCTGCGTCCTTTGAACTTTTGTTTAGCTGCACGTTTGCCTCTTCTAATTTCGTTGCCGTGCTTCTCATTGTGGCCTGTTTTCTGTCTCATTTCTGCAGCACACGAACTCTCAGAACTAGCTCGCACAGATACACCCTCACTTAGTGCCTGAAATAGTCATTTTATAACATTACAGTAGCTATAATTAAACCCTTGATGGAGGACATCAAAACCATACAGCCAGCTGTTGTGTGAAAGACACAATTCAGACCTGGACAAACCCGACCCACAAACACACACGCACACCTAAATTCGACTGTGTCCAAGCCCACGGCCCAGTGCAATATTTTCCAATTTTCTCTAATTGGGTGAGAGTGGTAATCCAAGGCAGCCTATTGTATATTCCACCCCCTCCGCGGCTTGCCCTATATGGACACTAACTCCACAATTAGTTCTCCAGACCTGGATCCCAAATCAAATCAATGCCAGCATCTATGACGTCTAGCCTAGCAACGCTCTTTAACATGCCAAATAGATAAATGTCTCTGAAATCGGACCGCTATTGTGTACATGTTGATCATATTTAACTTTGACTGTGTTCAAAGGCTATTTCATTAGGCTTTCTAGATGCAGACTGAGGACACAGAGAAGCAAAAACACTAAAGCAACATGTGTGCTTATATTGCCTTTTTATTTTTTGTTTTGACATATACTTTGATCACACAGATTTTGACAATATACAATGTGCTCTGACATTATCATTTTACCTCCACCCACTTTCATCAATCTAGAACTTGGATATGTAGTTTTGTGTTTAGAAATGTGTTAAAGTAAAACGTTCATTTTAATACATCAAAAAGTATGACTTCCCTGATAGATGATGATAGTTGACTGATATAAATTACATATACGGTTTAATATGTGCTTTTACTGTACGTGTTCAGTTGATATTTGTGAATAAGACCATACCTGTCCCCAAGATATTTTTAGCATCCTCCATTGAAGATAGGTATCATCTGTATTAACCCTGTCAGGACATGTCCAGAAGCAAAGCCGATTTTAAACCAAAACCTGTTTGTTTGTTTTTTTTACACACAACTTTCCACATTTTGCTCCATAGGTCTGCGGTTGATTGACAGGACCCAAAGCCCGTTTGTTAATTTTTTTTTTTTCTCGTTGTCTCCTTTCTCAGATGAGCAGCATGAAGCGCCTACGACCGCGCCTCAACCACATCCTTTTCCGGCTGCAGTTTGAGGAGCAGGTCGCCAACCTCCGTCCGGACATCCTGTCTGTGAGCACGGCCTGTGATGAGGTCAGGAAGAGCCCCTCGTTTGGCCGTTTGTTGGAGCTGGTGTTGCTGTTGGGCAATTACATGAACGCAGGCTCCAGAAATGCCCAGTCATATGGGTTTGACCTCAGTTCCCTGTGCAAGGTGAGAGGAACGACACAGACCTCACCAACTACTGTACCGTTTTTTTACTCCTTCAGCAAATATGTTCTGGATATTCACAATGGGCTTCCACATGTGAAAGGGAATTATCTACTTAAAGAAGGACAAATTACAGAATTGGCCCTCTAGTACAATTTACTCCATTAACCTAAACGTGGTATTGGGTAGGGCTGTGCTGAATATGTCGATATCGTGATATATACTTCTTGGCAATACATGTATCAATACAGAGATACTTTGAAATAACACAAAGCCATTATAAATTGCAGAGTTCTACACTTCTGAACCTATAGACTGCTACATCAAGACTGAATCTGAGGAGCTGAAAATGTGTCAGTTAATCGTAGGACAGTTGTATTCAGATATTGAGGACAGCGTGAACATGAAATTCGAATACATTTTGTTGTTCCACTTAATCAAAACATAATTTTAATAAACTTTAAAACCGGTTTTAAGGGATATCCATGAATCAAGATGCATATCGTATCAAGTTCCATGTATCGGGATTGGTATCGTATCGTGGACCCTGTGTTCGGATACGTATTGTATCGCGTGTTACTAGGCAATACCCAGCCCTAGTATTCGGTAATAGTATTGGCGCTTAACTCCATTGTTATTTGGTATCAAACTTTCATTGATGAGGCAATAGACTGGAAGCAAGATATGCTTTTTATTCCCACATTTGCGTTCGATTTTGATTTTATGGAGAACAAACCTTTCTCTATACATCTCAAATTACTCAGTAAATAGAAAAAGCAATTTTCCCTGTCAAAATAGAGGTTCCCAAGCTTGTATTCTGTTTGTGTTTTTGCACATTTTATACAAACTAAAGCTTATGCGAGATGGACCAGGGATAAGAGTGAAGTCTGGTTCTTGGTGTTCAAATGACAGACATTTTTATTGAGCTAAATCCATGTTGACAGAGAGGGAAGTGTACTTGTGGAACTGGGGCTCTCTCAGCGCTTACATTAGAGCTGATGGGTTTCTGTGGTTTCCACAGTAACAACCTCTGCAGCCATTAATCACTGCCACCTCTGTGCCCTGTTAGACTGTGGTGTTTATGTTCACATCAACACCACATGTGCACATACAGAAGACTCCTTCATTTATATGTGGTGATAGTAGCAGGAGCACAGTGTCAGGGGCACAGCACAGTTGTATAATTGTATGTTTAATTCAAATAATTAAATAATAATAATTGTACTTAATCAAGTACATTGTGTTTGCTGACTTTGCTTCTTTATTAGCAACCTTTCAACTTGTCAATCCCCGATCTTGTCAGACCTTGGAAGCTAAGCAGGGATGGGGCCTGGTTAGTACTTGTGGTAGTGCACACTGTCGTCGTGTTCTTGGTCAAGACATTTCATCCACCTTGCCTCCAGTGTCCATGTATGCTGGTGTATGAATGGGAGTGTGTTTGTGAGAGTGAATGAGGCACAACGGATTAAAAGTAGCCCTTGGCATGTTTACAGCTTGTACATCATGTATGTTCATTACCATTCAATAATAATGATAATGATTATTATTATTTTTAAAAAACAATGTATCTTTTGTCATGGTAACAGGGTTCAATTCAATGTCACAGATAGGAAATGCATCGGAAGACATCACCTTCTGCTTGCCCCTCAGTTTGACAACTTAATTCCAAGGCACACACCACAGCGCAGGAAAATTACACCCAGCCCCACACGAAAAAGCAAAATGTTTACATTGTCAACTATGATTACCATCCATCTAAATTCAGAAAGGAACCTTTTGTGAGAAAACATTTGACGCTTTTGAAAATACGGCAAAACAGAAATGAAAAGCGAGATGAGAATGTTTGATTAGGGGAGATAATACAAACATGATTAAACTCTGCGGGGCTGAGTGCACTGCGGTCTACCAATAGATCACCTCGAGGGATACGCCGCGACGCACTCCATGGGACATGTGTTTGGCTAGAATGCTGTGGCACATCTTGGAATTAGACTGTAAAAGAGCATGGAGGGAAATTTATCTGACAAATTGAAAAATTGTTGTGTGAGGGAGAGATGGGTACAGAGCACAAAAGTGGTCTTCACAGTCTGAATATGTCGGAGCCACTTCAGTACAAGAGAGAATCAGCTGCAGTACAGTCTGTCACTCAGCATTTCTAAAGACCATGCATAAAGCATAAGAACACTGCTCCACTGAAATTAAAAACAAATATACCTTTTGAAGCCAAATCTAGTCCGACCATGTACAAAAACATGGGGTCATGAGAATATAATCCATAGCATTTCGTTTTTAAATCCCTATTATGTTCATTAATTGGGACCTAACGAGGTTCTACCAATGTTTTCATGTTGTTGCAAAGTTGTTTGGCTCCTGTAGAGGTATTTTATTGATTATGTATTGTAAAAGCAGCTCTTACAATCAAAATGAGACAGCAGGTAGTGCAGCGTTAGCATGCTAGTTGTTTGCTTAACTGTGATAGAGAAACTAGGTCTGGTCTCTGAAAGAAACACTTATAAACTCACCACGGTACATAATTAGGATGCTCAGAGACATGATATTCAGGTACAGTGCCTTTTAAAGTAAAGTACAATTTACAAAGTATATGTAACAGTCAAATAATATTATACAGTACACAATACTTATTATTGTTTGTCTCCAACAGCTTAAGGACACAAAGTCAGCTGACCAGAAGACCACATTACTCCACTTCCTGGCTCAAGTGTGTGAGGAGGAATTCCCAGATGTGATTAAATTTGTTGATGACCTCGAGCATGTGGACCGCGCCAGCCGAGGTAATTTACAATACTGCCAAACTCTACACAAAAATGCATTTGAATATCAGCTTGTAATTGCACTGAAAATTATTACACATAGGACATCTTTAAGGGATATTTGGGGACAGCTTACCCAAATATGTATGAAAACATGTCTTATACAAATAAGACATGTTTTTCTTTTTTCACTGACTCATTGTCTCTCAGGATTTTGCTTTCAAAACAAATTACTAAAGAGTTCATGTCATTCTACATTTTGAGCATTTTGTCTGTTTTTTCAAGGGTATTTTTTCATGGAAAATTAATCAATGCATAGTAGTCAATACTGCACAATGTATGACAGATTTATATTCCGAAGTGTGGGGTGTAGTGCCTTCCATTGGCTCTTTGGACTTTGCTCATTCATCTATGGAAATATGAGTTGAAGCACAAAGCCAATTTGGGCTGGAAATGTGAATTGTGTTCAGCCAAAAACTGTGACTTGGTGCTTTGTTGTGAAGTATTCAAGTTGAGTCCAATTTCAGGATATACTCAAAAAACTCATTTTCTCAAACAACCAAAAAACCTCCTGATACAATTTCCTAAACATGAAAAATGATTTGAAAGGGCCCCAGTTTGGTGATGTGGATGAACTCAAAAACTCTGAAAGCCAAGAGAATAAAATCTCTGAATGTTGATTGAAGGAACTCTCTGGATGGATCTATGGATAAGGATGGGTGATATTGACAAAAAAATATATATCTATATTTCTTTTATTCTGAGTATCCCGATGATGATATTGAGACGATATTACAGTGGATACCAATAGTATTCGTATCCCTGGAACTTGAATAAATTGTATTGGCATTTTGTGTAAGAGCAACACAAAGTGACATACAATCACAGAAAAATGATACATGATTTCCAGAATAAGAAATGCAGTAAATTCTGAGCTATACAGCGCTCCTGAATAAATAAAACAACATTTTCAAAGACAAATTATTTGTACATATATGGGCCGCACCTCAAGCTGCAGGTGCCCACGTTGTAACATGATATATTTACACATTGTACACTGTGGTGATGCACCGATTGTCTTTTGAACTGAGGTCCGCTGCGGGTCTAAATAGACTAATTTCTCAGTGAATATGAGTTGGATTGTAATAAAACACAGAGCATTTTGAAGCTTAACATGCAGAAAACACATCACAGCTGTCCCTACTGTCCCGTCTGTCCTTGATTACTCAGTGTGAGCTGATTTACACAAATCTGTACCTTCACATCTAGTTTGATCTGCTCCTGAGCTTGTACTTGGCTAGTGAGTGTTACGTTGTAACATGGGGTCTTTACACAGAAAGATGGTCCTCGGTAGTGATACAGAGGTTGTCTTTTGACTCGCCCACCCCTAGTAAACCCATCTAGGGGTGGGCGATAATGACTAAATGGATCTCTCTGTATTTTTTTTTATTATTCTGATGGGAATATTCAGTCATCTATCATAGAAGTGTTTAAAACATGCTCGTCTTGGTTGAGGTATCACACAAAATGTGAATTGATTGTAACATAAACCACACAATTGCTTAAATATTGCCCTATATCCATGTTTGTAAGATAACACACACCATATTAATCTTCCTAATATTTTCAATACGTTCATTTGGAAGCCTTTTTTAAATAGTTCTTAGTATAGACACTACACTCATTCTAATGTAGCAGATATCGCTAAAACGTATATCGTACCTCTACCCAGATCAACAACAACGTTTTAGATTGGAAGTGAGTTTGTCCTTAAATAAATCATAAATACACAATTATACCAAATATCAATTATAAAGCAGCAAATAAGGACAAAAACTACGCCTGTACTACGACTTACTATGCATTAAACTAGACATATTTGCCTCCTACAGATTCTACACACTGCAATATGTGGGAGGTAAAGGGAAACATGGCAAAATGCGGACAATAAGAGTGTTTCTTTTTGGGGGGGGGAGACTACCTCTAGAGGGCTCCTGTGGCGTTTGTTAGTGCTTTGATAATCTGTGTATAACGATGCTCCGGTGAGGTCTTTATTCTCGCCTATGAAAGAAAGTGTGTCCTCCAGCCCCCGGCGAAAAGATCCTTGCATTTTTCTTGAGCTGTGTGTGTGTATGTGTGTTTGTTTTTCTTCCTTTGCACTTTCAAAGAGTTATAGCTTTAAGTGTATACATCCTGGCGTGTCCTTCTGTATATTAGTTATTTAATGTAGGGCCACTCGCTTATGGGAAAAAGATTCTTTACAGGATTATTTACATCATAATTGAAAATTTTATGAAAATTGAGAGAATGTGTTTCATCCGCACGCCTAAAATTATGAGAACAGATTAAATGAAAGTAAATATCATACTGATACATACTGTATCCTGCATAAACACTCTCCAGGTAAATGTTAAAAACTCAATTGCTCTATTACACTTTTTTGTTTGTGACAGATTAGTGCAATAATCATCCAATTTCAATTTTCAAAGCTTGCTGTTGGCTGTTCAATAAACATTGCATTAGGGGTGTGCAATTAATGTCGTCCTTGTCTTGGTTTGAAGGCCACAGGATGCACTACATTGATGGAGGTTAAACAAAAACGATTACCTGGCCATAAAAATGGTAGGACCAAATACTCAAGTTTCTATGGTGTCATTGTGTCCAAATCTACTTCACATAACAATATCTGAAATCGGATTAAATAATCTAAATGAGCTAACTGAAATCGAAATATGGGGCCACCATAGTTATTAAAAAATAATCGTTGTAGTGCTCACTCATGTTTTGTATAGTTCCCAATTCCTTTTTTTTCTCCTTTCATAAAAGAGAGAACAACTTTTAACCTTACTAAACATTACACATCACTTTGGGGAATTGGGGTGCTTTGTGCCCTTTTATCATCCCAGATCTATCTGCTCTGCCGCTGTGAAGGGCATACTTAAATTTGTAGATGCATTATCCAAGGTTAAGTTGACACATGGCTTTTTGGGAGATGTGTTTAATATAGTGAAATAGATGCAATGTACGTGATATGGAAGACGGCATTTTAAAATGTGCCTTGGGACCTTGAGAAGAGCTTATTTTTATTTTTTATCAAAGGTAAAACTATTTTGGGTTTGATTAGTTAATGTTTTTATCCTTGAGAATATGCTTCTGTGAAAAGTAAAATGTTAAACAACACACTGCTTTTGTTCTGTGGCCAGATAAAAACATAAAGAATTCAGCAGCGGCAATGACATTTCAATGACCTTCATATTTTTTTATATGAAGCTGCCTCTGCATGTAAAATATATGTGGCCTGCTTTTTCATTTCTACTCCTTTAGTCTCAGCTGCTTGCTCCATCAGTCTACTCACTCTTTTCTGTCAGCCCATGGTCTCCAATGGCACGTCGTCTTTTTTCACTCGCTTAATTTCCATACATCACAGGCATGATCTATGGAGGAGCCGTGTGCGTTGCAGGACCGGGCTGTTTGCGAGTGTGCATACTGCCGCGTCTCATTTATAGCCCAGCAGGTAAGCAGAGTAATAAAGCAAAGTCAATGGGGGATTTGACCTCTACAAATGTACCAGTTATTATTCGTCGAAAATGTCTCGTATCGCTTTCCAACGGCTCTGGACCGCTGGGGCAGTTTGGGACCCGCTGCAAAAAAAAACCCACTACACACACATTAGACAAGGCATATAAAGGTACGACGCAATAGCTCATATGGAAGGTAGAGGATGGTACTATATCAGGAAGAGGCCCTGCTTTGAATCACACCTCAGGGATATTTTCTTGTAATCTCTATGGCTTGAAACATTTAGGACAGATTTTTTTTTATTATTATTATTATTATTATTATTATTATTATTATTATATATATATTTGTTTTCAATTTGAACCTATCTATCGTTTACCTAGCCCGATCTTGTCTTTTTAATTTCATATTAAATTTTTTTTTGTTTTTTAATGTATTTAATTCATTAATATTTTTTTTTCTTTGTCTGTACTTTTGAATTGTGTTTTTCTTGAATAAAAAAAAAAAAAAAAGATAAACATTTAGGACAGATTCAAGTAAACCATCAGAGTTTTGTTTTAACTGATGGATTAGATTTTTTTGTGTGCTTTTTAATCAAATCAATCATCTGGATTTTTTTCTACAATGGAACACTCCTGGACAAATGAGGGATTACGCCGATAATAAATCTGTGATAATATAATCGTGATCCGTACCATTTTCTAGTTCTGCTATATTCTAATTGAGATGAGGTAGTGTAATTTATATTTATGATGACCACATATAAAAAATTCAATATAGGATCCTCCTTTAGAAAAATACAGTGTGGAATTGATCGGTGAATTGGTTTGACTACTCGCCGATACAATACCTGCGACCAACCATTCAAGCTGCGTTGCCGTGCCATTCCATTTGCGATGCTGCTCTGTCTTTAGTTCTGGCTCGTGTGTTATTGTCATATGCTTTTATCTCACGGGAGCCTCGTCAACAATTGCTTTTTTCTTAATTGTAAGCTACAAAACCGAACCACTCCTCCTTTTCTTTCCCCTGTTATTGCAACATCAGTGGGATTTAATCATTTCTATTAACAGACTGCCTGCCTTGCCAAGTCCCTCCCACCACGCGCCTCACACCCTCATTCACAGCAATTGGTTCTTTGGACCGTTGGTGGATGTAAGGACAGTTATAGACATTAAAACAGTTTTTTTTTTTTTATGAAATCTCATTGTATCTCTGATATCTGCTACTCTTTTGATACGTGCGCTTAATGACCAAGGTTGGGGGAGAACGCTCTCTATTGGCTCTGCTGAATGGGTTTGTGGCAGGCGTGTGGAGTGGAACTTCAAGCCGGCAGCGTCTTAAGTAAAATAAGAGAGAAAAACAAAAGACGGTGGTTTATGGCACCTAGTACAACTGTGTTTTTATTTCTGAGTTTTCTGAGTTTCTAATGTTACTCTCAAATATGACAAGCTCCTCATTGTAGGAGATTTTAATGTGCATGTTTTCTGTCCATGCACGCCCATGACAAAAGACTTTTAGATCTCCTTGATTCTTTTAATCTGATTCAACACGTCACTGCACCCACCCAAGACCGTGGGCACATACTCGATTTGGTTTTATCTCATGGTTTTATTGCTGATAATCTTGAGATTGTGATGCAGTGTTTCCTGATCATTGCCCTGTTGTATTTGATTTGATGATTTCGTTTAACAGACCACCGCATGTTAAACAATTCCTCCGTCTCAATGTTCTCCTTCGCGTAAGACGTAACTAAAGCAGCCAGAGTGGAGTCCGGACGTGCAGAGAGAAAATGGGGTAAGGGTGGGCTTGTCGTGTCTACGGAAAACCTCAAAGAACAGTGGAGAAGCTACCAGAAAATTGTGGAAAACGAAAAGGCAAAATACTTTTCAGGCAGTCCACTTCTATCGGGGCTTCTTCTGGGGTGTGTGATGATTTTCTGGCATGTTTTTAAAGGTAAAGTTGACTCTGTCCGGTCTAATATTGTGATCCCATCTTTATTCCGGACATAGAGCTTAATCCCTGCTGCTTTAGACTTAGCTGTGCTGTAATTAGTCTTTTCAGTAAGTCTCCAGCCTCCAAAATAGTCTCCAAAATAGCAGTTAAAGCCATCATCTTGTCCCACAGACCCCATTCCAGACCCCATTCCAGACCCCATTCCAGACCCCATTCCAGACCCCATTCCAGACCCCATTCCAGACCCCATTCCAGACCCATTCCAGCACAGCTGTTCAAAGAGGTCTGGGAGACTATTGGGCATAATGTTTTGGAAATTATAAATAGAAGCCTCACTTCTGGTGTAGTGCCTCTGTTCTGCTCTGTAAACAAGCTGTTGTGGAGCCCCTTTTTGAAAAGCCCAGACAAGACCCACAGACCCATATCGAAGCTTCCTTTCCTGTCAAAGATTTGAGATAAAAGTCTTTATTCCGGTTGTAAGTCATATAATAGCACAGAAACTGCACTTTTAAAGGTTTTCAATGATCTGTTTGTAGTGGCTGATTCTGGGAGTGCAGCTGCTCTTTTGCTTTTCACACCGTGGACCACACAGTTCTCTTATCTCGCTTGGAGCACTGTGTGGTTGTCAGGGGAACAGCATTGGAGTGGTTCAGGTCCGACCTGGCTAACAGCTCATTTAATGTAAAAGCTGGGGACTTCTTTTCTTCACGGACCCCTCTACATTGTGGAGTCCCACAGGGCACTATTCTCGGACCAATTCTTTTCAGAAAACATGGGATATCATTTCACTTTTATGCGGACGATCTGCCAAGTCTATCTGCCAATAAAAATAGTTCCCTGGCGCCCCCCTCCTGAAATGTTTGGATGATGTCAACACCTGGTTGGCTATGAATTTCCTTAATCTAAATGAGTCAAAAACGGAAATTGTTGTTTTTTAAGCCAAACAAAGCAGTTGGTATTAATTTAGACTGGGGGGGTCTCGCCAACCGTACATCAAGTCTACAGCCACCAACCTTGGCATCATCATTGATGGAGATGTTAAGCTTGACCAGCAGGTAAATGCCGTGGTTAAATCTAGTTTTTAATCACCTCAGGCTTTTATCTGGAATCAAATCAATTTGATCTTTTAGTGACCTGGAGCAGGTGATCCATGCTTTTATCTCCACACGTCTTGACTTCTGTAATGCACTGGGATCAGCCAAGCTAACCGCTAACGCTTACAGTTAGTGCAAAGTTCCGCAGCACGTCGTAGAACATATTAAACCGGAGCTGAACCAGGACTAAACCAGATCCAAACCAGGACTAAACCAGATCCAAACCAGGGCCAAATCATGATTAAACCGGAGCTGAACTAAAACCAG
>BJKM01000335.1:375000-640992 GCA_015082035.1 Chaenogobius annularis | reverse complement strand
ACCTCCCGCCACAAGAATAGTTTCTTTCCCTCTGCCGTTGGACTCATGAACACTTCTAAACACCTGCCACCTTTAACTGCAATTCAATCACTTTCTGCCACTACATCTGTAAATTTAACTGTAAAATTATTGTGTGCATCGTAAGCCTATTTTTATTTTTGTTTTATACTATATATTTTAAATCTAATGCATGCCCTTTTGATTGAATATATGTTGTTTTATTATTGCTTCAGTGTTTTATGTTGCACCTTAACGCCGAGACAAGTTCCTATGTTTGTGAATTTTGTTCATTGACAATGGCAATAAACTCTTTCTGATTCTGATTCTGATTCTGAGGTTAAAAACAAGACAAAAATGCTTGGTACAGCAAGAAACCTTGGCTTGGTGGTTGCGTGAAGCTAACGCTCTTTTTGTGTTTCCATGTTTACTTTTTAAAACTGCATCTACAGACCAGGCTTGGTGTGAAAACTGGTGTCCGGGACATGTGAACATGTGTTCCATGTGAACATGTGAACATACAAAAACACAAACACACAAAGATGCATATGAACAACTGTCTGAAGTTAGCTTTATTGGGAAAGTTAAAGGCCACACAACTGGATGATGTTGAACCCAGGGAATCTGTGGGGAGGGGTCAGTTTTGCGTCTTCCTTAGACACTGCGCTTAAGGAGCATTTGAACGGGAGCGTCTGTGTTCAAAGGCACGTCCAAAAGCAATTCAGAATGAGCTCCTTTTTGAGTTTAACCCACTGGATAATACCAACGCTGAAGGCATCGCTGAACTTCTGTTCATAAATAGATGCTTTGATTATTAGAAAAACCTATGAAAGAATGCTATAAATGACGTGTCTTTAAGGAGAATTTCCACAGCGATGTTTTCTGTGATGATTCAATATAAAATGTTCAATGTCAGGACACATGTAGTTCAGGTTAACTAATGCCACTTAGAAACTGATCTTTTGTTTCGTTTTCTGTTCTGTTTTATGAAATTGTTTTTTATTTCTCTTAATGGTAAGTATTGCTCCTCTGCAACTATAGAAGCTCCTCTGCACTATAAGTACAGTATCATTGAGATTTTTGTTTTGCTCTTTACAATCTGATATTTTATAAAGTGTAAAATGTCATTTTATGTCAAATGTATTCTGTCACAAACGGTATCTGCCTGTAAGTCATATTATTACCATTACCAAAAGTAAAGTTTGTTTAATTCATTAATTCAGTTGTAAATGTGTATTTAATTTTTTTATTTATACTGTCAATGTAAAAGATTCAGTTTTGGACATTTAAAAAACACAACAACAAAAAACACGGTGATGTCGAATAGCCAGCCTAACCCTCGCCCACTGGAATTGAATGCACTGAATCAAAATGTAGTGGCATAAACACGCAACACACAGCCAATGAATAGATCTTTGTGAGTGAAAGTAAAGGTGACCTCATTATAAAGTCTATAAGTGACGCTTTCCAGGAGATTTGAATACAACGCAACATAAATCCACTGTTATTTCAAAAGCACATTCCTGTGTACAGCACACTGACTATAGCAACAAAGCTTGTCTGATTCTGAATATCAATTTACCTTTTAATATGTTCTAGGATCCCCCGCAAAAAGCCAGTGACATATTGACTCTTGCCTGATAATAACTTTGCGTCATCCCTCCCCACACGCTAACCCAACCCTCCGCTCCCTTCTCCTCCTCCATCTCTCCGTTCCATCCACGCTCCACCAGATGCTACGTGCTCTTATCGCTCCTTCATAACAAAGACAGCCAAAACAGCGGCCCGCGCAGTCCTTCCTCCCTCTCGCTACTGCCTGCGCGATACTAAAATGGCACGCTACAATCACATCACCGTATCCTGCCAGCAACGCCGGTCAGGAGCAACAGTTTGCAGAGCAGAGAACGAGAGAGAGAGGAGAGCGTGGTCATAAATGTCTGCGGAGGTAAAGGTTAGAAAGAGAGAGAAAAGGAGAAGGAAAAAGAGAGGGGAAGATGCCTGGCAACCAGAACGGCTGGTAACCAAATCAGGGACAATAGAGGATGGAAAAAAGATGTGAAATTGCAATTTTTAGAACACATTTTGTGATTCTGATAGGGTTTGCAAGATTTACAATGTGGAAATAAAGCCATATTCCAGCTCCTTCCTATGTGTTATTTTATTCAAGGTTTTTTTCAAATTTGAGATTCAGTTCACTGGTCACATTTTAAGCTCGCCCTGTAGCGTTAACATCTGAAAGAAGACTCCCATGTATTTCCAAAACTGTTTGTTGAGCTCTTAACTCAGCAACAACAAAAAAACACAGAATAAAACCTCATGGAGACACAGGAACATTTAGTAATAAATGTATTGCAAAAGATAGAATAACATAGGAATCAAGTTTTTGCTCATTTCACCCTAAAATTGTGATATCAATTTGACTAAAATGACAATCTTTTCTCCCAATAATCACAACACCATGATACTTACTCACATCACCTACAGTATCTCATGTTGGCCACCAGCCAAAGAGAGCACCCCCATCCTCTCCCCCCATCGGGTCTGTTCACAACCCGCCTTTCAAAGTTTGGGGGATAAAAAACACTCACTTCTATATTGTAATCTACGTACGATGGAAGGAAGTGGAGACGATGTCATCAACACCCAAAATTCTATTTAAATTACAGCAAAGACAATTTGGCACAAAGAACAGTTTAAACATTCTTTGAACCAAATAACTGCGTTGTAATGTATTTGTATCAGTCTAATCATAACTAAAGTGCTTTGTCATTATTTTACTTAAAGTTGATTCCTGCAATGTCCTGCCACTGAGGCTCGAGTACCTATCCCCTATCCCCGCCTACATTCCTGTACTTCCTGTACTGTGATTATTCGACAAATTTGACTCTTGGTCCAACACAGAGTTCTAAAATGTCACAGCCATTTTTACTACTATAAAAACATGTAAATGAACATCTGCAGCTGTTACAGAGAAATGTCACTGTGAAAAGGGGAAGAACGGGATGTCAATGGACCACCTTCTACTATAAAGCCATTTAGACATAAACTAATATGTGAGTGGCTAAATGTGGGGTAAAGTGGGACAATTAAGCCCTTGAGTATTTTTACCTGTGAAAATAAAGATCCTCCATCAACTATGTTCCTAAAGTGCTGATTGGTCTGGGATTGTGTGGCTCAATGTCAAAGTAACCAATATTCATAAATGTACATGCCATTCACAATGTAGTGCCATGAATGATAGCTTTGTGAGGCATATTGAATGAGTTTACAGGCATTTCTTTGTTCTGAATGATAGTTTATGCTTGCCCTGCTCAAGTCAGACACTGTGTTTTCTAATGCCAACAAACCCTGACACACGGAAGCATGAAGAGAGGCTGCTCTTGTTAAACAGATTTGTCATAGCTTTGATATGGGAAAAAGAGAGGAGAGAGAGTGGAAGAGAGAGAGAGGAAACAACATAGGAAAAGAGAGAGAAACAGAGAGAGAAGAAGAGAGAGGGGAAGAGAAGAGCGAGATAGGAAAAGAGAAAGAAAGGAAGAGAGAGAGGGAAGAGAGAGAAGAGTACGGAAAAGAGACAGGAAGAGAGAGAGAAGAGAGCGATATCTTGAACTGCTTACACTCGCTTGTGTTTAAGTACAGAGAGGGAACATACGGTATATTTGATGTCCTGAGGCACATCTTTCACTCCATTTAGCAGCTCATATGTTTGCTGACGCTTTTATCATTTAATATTGTGTCGTTTACACAAAAAGGACACGCCTCAAAGCCGTGGATAACACAACAGCACAGAAGATGAAACCATCTTTGGAACAAATGCAAAAACACTACTGCAAATAACTAGAACATCCAATCCATCATCAAATCAGATCACCAAAGTCAGATGTCCTAAGCCTGGATAAGGACGAGCTCCAGAAGCCAAGCCAGCAAAGGAACGTGCCACTGCGCTCGGTCCAAAGATGTGTGCGTAAGTTTAGGGTTTGGCACTTAAAAGAAAAGCATTTTGGTCAAAGTTCAAAGTTCAAGTACGCTCTTAAAAGTACATTTTATAAAGGTGCCGTTTATTATTAATTCAACAAAGGAAAAAGTGTATTTGTCATTAAACTGTCAAATATAAAGCACACTAAGTAACTTTCTGCAGGTCAGAATCCAAGGTACGAGTCAGGTTTGTGGAGATGCATGCCACTCAGTGTATGGGCCTGATGGAGCTTTAAACTCTCGAAACTCTGAATAAAATATGACATGATTTGTACCTTTAAAATCACACTTGGTGCAACACTTTTACTGAACACGATCCTGAAAACAGTGCAACTGTATAAAGTCTTGTTAAAAATGCTATTTTGGCATTAGTTTGAAGAAATAGTGAATGAGAGTTTTTCTCTCGGTAAAAACAGCCCCTTTGTGATGACTCTGTTGTGAAGTGTTGAGCATACAACTTCTCCTCAAATATTGGAACAGGTGAATTTGGATCCAGTTTTGGGTTTTTGGCTTCAAATGCCGCTTTCACGAGCTGGACACGGTGAGTGTGACACGCACCATGTCTCACACATGCTTGTGTTTTATGGTACAAAAGCCTTGTTCAGAAGGACCAGAGCAGCACAAAGCCCTCTGCGAGGCTGGAGCATGCAGTCTGCAGCAGCGCCGTGCAACTGGTGTCACACCTGTTCAACCGCGCGCACACATACAAGCACACGCGCACACACACGCACGCACACGCCTGGAGCTCTGTACTCACTGGAGTCGTCCGAGTCATAACCCTCCACATCGGGCTCCTCGTCTCTCCTGAAGCCACCCACCGACCCCACCGAACCCCCCGAGGCTCCGGCCACCAGTGCGCTCCCCCCGCCGACCCCCGGCCTCTCCAGCGGCGGCTGTGTAACGGCGTCCTCATGGCCCACGCTGTCCGCCGCGGCTGCTGCTGTGGCTGCTGTGAGCGAGGACTGGGCTCTGAGCGGGGCCACGGCTACGGCGGAGGGGGGCAGACCGCGCGGGTACCGGGGGAAGTAGTCGGAGATCTGCTTGATGGGCTGGATGGGTCCCGGGCACACGTCGATGGCCATGTGCTCTTGAATGCTGATGGTGGGTTTCTCGCCTTTGCGTTGTGTCATGCATGCGGTCCTGTGTCCCACTACTCCCAAATCCACGGTGGATCAGAAGAGCGGTCCCGGGGCTACATGAGCCAGCCGAGTCCAGGTCTGCATCGGGCTGCTGTCCTGGGGGTGACAAGTGCTCCGGTGCGCGCCGTGTCTCTGTTGCTGCTGCTGAACGCTCCGGTGCGCGCTGCCGCTCGTGTGGTGCGGTGCGGAGCGGAGCGGTGTGGCGCGGTGCGGTGTGTGGTAAGGTGTGTGCCTGCGTCCGAGCGTGTGGAAGAGTGAGGCAGAGATTAGAGAGAGAGAGACAGGGACAGAGAGAGAGAGAGAGAGAGAGAGAGAGCATGGGATTAGAGAGAGACGGGATCAGTTGATGTCACTGCCTAGCAACCATGCCGTAAACAGGAACCATGAGCGCGCCGCTTAACCCCGTCCATCTGTCTGCGCGTGGAGAGAAGAGAGAGAAGAGAGGACAAGAGAGGAGAGAGAGAGTGAAAGAGAGAAGAGAGAGAAGAGAGGACAAGAGAGGAGAGAGAGAGAGTGAAAGCGGGATTAGAGAGAGAAGAGAGAGAAGCGAGACAAGAGGACAAGAGAGTAGAGAGAGTGAAAGCGGGTATAGAGAGAGAGAAGAGACGGAAGAGAGGACAAGAGAGGAACAAGAGAGGAGAGAGAGAGTGAAAGAGAGAAGAGAAGAGAGAAGAGAGGACAAGAGAGGGAGAGGAGAGTGAAAGCGGGATTAGAGAGAGAAGAGAGGACGAGAGAGGACAGAGAGAAGAGAGAGAGTGAAAGCGGGATTAGAGGAGAGAAGAGAGGACAAGAGAGGATAAAGAGAGGAGAGAGAGAGTGAAAGCGGGATTAGAGAGAGAAGAGAGGACAAGAGAGGAAGAGAGAGAGTGGAAAGCATGGGATTAGAGAGAGAGAGAAGAGAGAGAAGAGAGGACAAGAGAGGACAAGAGAGGAGAGAGAGAGTGAAAGAGAGAAGAGAGAGAGAAAGAGAGGACAAGAAGAGAGAGAGAGAGTGAAAGCGGGATTAGAGAGAGAAGAGAGAGAAAGAGGACAAGAGAGGACAAAGAGAGGAGAGAGAGAGTGAAAGAGAGAAGAGAGAGAGAAGAGAGGACAAGAGAGGAGAGAGAGTTGAAAGCGGGATTAGAGAGAGAAAGAGAGAGAAGAGAGGACAGAAGAGAGGGACAAGAGAGAGAGAGAGAGTAAAAGCGCATATAGAGAAGAGAAGAGAGAAGCAAGAAAAGAGGAACAAAGAGAGGACAAGAGGAAGAGAGACGAGAGATGTGAAAGAGAGAAGAGAGAAGGAGAGAGAGAAGAAGGAGGAAGAGAGGAGAAGAGAGTGAAAGCGGCGGATTAGAGAGAGAGAAAGAGGACAAGAGAGGAGAGAGAGAGAGAGAAGAGAGAGAGAGAGAGAGAGAGAGAAGAGAGGACAAGAGAGAAGAGAGGACGGATAGAGAGAGAAAGAAGAAGAGAGGACAAGAGAGGAGAGAGAGAGTGAAAGAGAGAAGAGAGAGAAGAGAGGACAAGAGAGGAGAGAGAGAGTGAAAAGACTTTGACTCTTACACTCACATTTATGAACAGTTCCTTTTAAAACCACACAAACAATCAGTGAAAAATCTTCAGTCCTGTTTCCAGCTCTACAAAAATAAAAGTAGCCCCCCCTCCCTCACTGCACACAGCCCCTCCCTCAGCTGCACACACCCCTCCTCACTGCACACAGCCCTCCCTCACTGCACACAGCCCCTCCCTCACTGCACTCACCCTCCCTCACTGCACACAGCCCCTCACTCACTACGAAGCCCCTCCCTCACTGCACACAGCCCTCCCTCACTGCACACAGCCCCTCCTCACTGCCACACAGCCCCTCCCTCCACTGCACACAAGCCCCTCCCTCACTGCACATAGCCCTCCCTCACTGCACACAGCCCCTCGCGCGGTTCTTTCGAACTCAGGCACGCCGCCTACCGTCACTGTCGCGACAACAGCCCCTAACTTACTGCTCATAGCCCTGGCCTCAACGCACCACTGAAGGCCCCTCCCTACTGCAGCAGAAGCTCCTCCCTCGAACTGTGAAATTACTTTCCAACCCTCATTACGCCCCCACCGTGGCTTGTATCACATGTTCAAGTCTGAGTCAATGCTGTGACCCCTTTGCTAAAAGTTCCGCAGGGTCCGAAACAGCCCGAAACCCGTGGCTGCGCTGGTTACCTCCGAGTAAGCCAGATTGCTCATTGTTGGACCTGACCCAATAAAAAGTGTGTCTAAAAACCTGACGAGTTGGACCGCCTGTGCTGGAGGTCCCTGGCGTCCAAACACAAAACATCTCCCTGGATGGGATTTGGCCCAGTCTTTCTAGAGCCAAATCGGCAGAAGTGCAACATGAAAGGGAACGGAGAAGCCTGTGGGCAGGACCACCACAGAAGTCTCCAGTTTTCCTCCTGATGACAGGAGACACAGCGGCGTCCCATCTTGGGTCATAAGCTAGCCACATTGTCTCTGTTAGTGGCCACGGCCACCATTGCACCCCCCTTCCACGGAGATCGCCCACATGTCGTTGTCTCTATGCGGGGGGGGCGGTACAGGGACCTCCAGCTGCCCCTGCGGAGAAGAGCCTGGGGCCAACACCCTCGACCACCTGGACTCAGGTACACCCTGCCAGGCCACTCTGTGGAGGACTTTGGTGGAGTGCGCGTACAAGTCCTTCTTTCCACTGTGGACATTCCTGGGAGGACAGGGGTGTCAAAAGATAGAAGACCTCCGATGTCGTCTTGTGCCCCTCCAGCCGCCCTCACAGACAGAGGGGGGAGGGACTCCAGCCGGTTTAATGGGAGGAGTCCATAAAGGCCCAGTTCTACCCTGAACCGCACTGGGAGTCCACACTGCACCTCCTGCAACAGTCTCTTCAGCACACGCTCAGACCTCACCCCAGTTTCCTGACCAGCTTGGTCAGTCCTGCTGCCACGAACGCCTGTCTCACCTGCACGGAGTCCAACAGGCTGCTCGTTACCATGGTATTATAAAACAGGGGTTCCTGGCCAGCATGACCATATGGCTCCTCCCTGGAGCAGTCAAGCACTGAGCTCCAGGCTCTCAGCGCAGAGCGATAAAAACCTGAAGTTCTCGACAGATCCAGTCTTCTAAGGTCCAGGAGGAATAGATGTTTATCATATTTCAATCTTTCGACTTCCTGCAGCAGGACTGCCGCTGCTCCGTCCACAACTGCTGAGGACCATAGAGGAACCGCTGCACAACTCTCAGGCGAAGCGCCGCCAAACGGCCGTAAAGGTCCACCAACCCCTGTCCTCCTTCCTCCACAGGCAGTAAAGCACCGCAGCCCTCAGCCAGTGGAAACCTCCCCAAACGAAAATCCACCAGCCTCCTTTGAATGTTCTCCCACCACAGAGTCTGGAGGTTGCAACACAGTGAACCGGTGCCAGAGACAGGGGCAGCCAAAGTGTTAGCCACCAAAACTCTCCCCCTGTAAGACAGCTGGGGCTGGACCCAGGTCCATCGAGACAATCGGGCACTCACCTTTTTCCTCCAGACCTGCCAGTTCTTAGCCTGAAAACAGCTCGCTCCCCAGATACACTCCTAAGCACTTGATCCCATCAGTGCTCCACTGCAAGCCCTGTTGGAAGGGTGGGTCTCTCCTCCTGTGCCCACTGTCCAAGAAGATAACCTTCACATTTGTTCCAGTTTACACAGGCTGATGAGGCACGCTCATAGAAGCACAATTTCTGCTGTAAGGTCACCACATCCGAACGCCCAGCAATGACCACCGTGATGTCGTCCGCGTATGCCGACACACGAAAGGGCTGTGATGCCTGCTCCAGAAGAAGCCCCCTCAAACCACTTCTGAGCTGATGGAGCAGAGGCTCAATGCAAGAACATAGAGCATTCCTGACAAAGGACAACCCTGCCGGATGCCCTGCTTACCTCCACCGGCCGGCTGAGCCCACCTCCTACCCTTAGCAACACTGAAGCTCCTGCGTATAGGGTCTTAATCCATGTAGTGAACTGTGAGGGAAACCCAAACGCTTCCATGATGTGAAACCAAATATTTATGGTCCACCCTGTCAAAAGCCTTCTTCTGGTCAATCGACAGAAGGCCCACGTCCAACCCCTTTACTCCTGCGATGTCAATCATGTCCCGAATGAGAAAACAGGTTGTCCATGATGGTCCGGCCTGGGAAATAGTACGTTTGAGTATGGTGGATTATTGAGTCCAATCCTTAAATCTATTGGAGAAAACCTTGGCAATTATTTTGTAGTCGGTGCAAAGCAATGAGACTGGTCTCCAGTTTTCCAACAAAGTCAGAGCTCCCTTCTTGGGAAGAAGAGCCAAAACCGCTCTAGTACAGCTGAGAGGAAGTCTGCCGAGAGCCAACGCTGACGTGAAGACCATGTGCATGTCGTGCCCCAACACCGACCAAAATCTCTTATAGAAATCTGGAGGTAGTCCATCGATTCCTGGGGCTCGTCCACAGTTGAGCTGTTGCACCGCAGTGGTCATTTCTTCTAGAGTGACAGGTGAAGCCAGAGCTGCTGCCTCCCACTCCTCGAGCTTAGGTAGCCCCTCCGCCATCTGCCCCCGGCTCTCCTCATCACACTCACAGGCCCCACACAGTTCAGAATGAAACGCTATGGCCTCCTGCCGCATTAAGGAGGGGTCAGCCGTGACCTCGCCATTGGCCATTTTGAGAAGCATGAGGTCATTACCCACTTTGCCTTTCCTCTCTAAATTGAAGAAGTAGCAGGTGGGTGCATCAATGTCACAGAGTGCGGTGATTTTTGCCTTAACTAGCGCCCCCTTTGCTCTCTCATTCATAAAAGATCCTAAGACCTTCCTTCTATTTGTCCATGTGCCTCTGCTCTCTGGTTGCTGGAGCTCCTCCCTCTCCAGTTGCTTGAGCTCTTCCCTCTCTGCATAGTGTGTATAAAACTGGTATTGTTGAACAAACACATTTCATTTGGATCTTCCCCACCTCCCACCACTTAAGCACATCTATAAACTCTGTTTTCCTAATCCTCCACTGCTCCCAAAACCCCTCAAAAGCCTTGATGAACTCTTTCTCTTCCAATAATCTTAATTCAATTGCCAGTAGGGGCAACGTAAAGCACGCACTGGCATGAAGTAGACCAACATCACCAAATGGTGATCTGAAAACCCAGTGGGGATGATTTGAGAACTTTTAACATGGTTCCTGTGTGATTGGTTTATATAGATCCTATCCAGACGGGCTGCACTCGCACTGCCTGCACCGGCCCGAACCCATGTATACTGCCGTGCTGTGGGGTGGCACTGTCTCCATGTGTCCACCAGGTCATTCTCCCTCAACACAGTGGCCAACATGCCGGCTGCACTCGGATGGGGCTCTACAGTATTTCTGTCCTGGCTGTGTGTGGTACAGTTCCAGTCCCCGCCCACTATTATCACAGAGTCGTTCAAATCTCAGCTTCCTGTTCAATGTGCGCACTAGCTCCATTCGACTTGTAGGTGAGTTATGGGCATAGATGTTAATCAAGACAAAATGTGTGTCCCTTATTGTCCCCTGCACGACCTGGAGCCTCCCACCCTCCACCTCCAGGTGAGTGGCACTGCCCAGTCTAACCCGCTCAGACAGCAGGACTGCCACTCCTGCGCTCACATGAGACCCATGGCTCAGAACATTGGCCCTGACCAGACCTGCTCCAGCCTGCCTCGTTGTCCCCCGTGCTGCGTGTCTCCTGTAGGAATAACACATCCACATGTTTCAGTTTCATTATCTCTGCTACTGCGACCTGCTTCACTTGGTCCCTGCCCCCATCATGTTAAGAGTTCCTATTTTAATGCTCTCCATAGGAAGAAAAAAAGAAGAAATGGAAGACAGTAAATAAAACACACAAAGAAAACACCCCAATTTGAAAAAAAAAAAGACATTATTTCTGTTTATCCACTCCTAGTCCCTTTCTGTCCTTCTTCATCTTTCCCACCAGCTTAGCCAGCCTGTACCTTTTCTTTTGACTGAGTTGATCTATACCAACTTGCCTTTTATCCTCTTGACTGAATGAATAAAACCCTCCACATCTGGGAAAAAATCGAGTACATTGACTGACTTGTTCCCATAAGTGACATCCAAAAACTCATTGATGTCTTTGACAGTGTAGGGAGAGGGCTCATCTGGCCCCGCCTCCTGAGACACGTCTGAGAGCTGGGACAGTGTATCGTCCTCCCACATGTCCTCTTCTCCGTCCCCTCCATCCTCACACTGCACACGCCCCTGCTCACTACACTGCTCACTGCCCCCTCCGCTGCCCCCTCCGCTGCCCCCTCCGCTGCCCCCTCCCCGCGCTCTGTGACGGGGGCGGGGCACTGTTTGCAGTTCCTCCCAGTGTGTCCGTCACGTGCTGTTGTTGTTCACTCTGCATTTCCGTGTTATCATTCATCTGTGACTCACCGGGGGTCTCTGCCCCAGTGTGAGCCCCATGGATCTATTATAATAACTGGATAAGGCACGCCCCCTCTGTCCGCGATCCAAATTGAGTAGTGGCCGCTCCGCGGGACTGCAGCCTCAGGCACCAACCATTTCAAACAGTTCGGCCTGTAAAATTACCGAAAGTGCGAAATTCTTTTTAGTCTTAAAAATATAATAGAAGGAATTTCACTCTTTTACCGTTTCTAAAATCCTTAAAAATCACATTTTTAACGTCATGGCGAACATGAACGCGCCCTGACCGCGCACGCACTCCTCGTGAACGATCATCAGAAGAGCGCGTGTCGGACGGAAACCAAACAGAAGAAGACGAGACAAACGAGACCGTACATTTGTTTTATGTCATTTCACACGTTTTCACACATCATTCAATATGAAGTGTAAATGAAAGATTACACAGTTCACACAAGCTAACAAAAGCTAACGTCTAGCTACACAAAAAGAAGCATTCATGAGTTCACGGCTCATGCTTTCTGCAAAGAAACCCTTATTTTCGCTTTACAACATGAAAACTTTATATTTATAGATACAACAGTTCATCATTCTACATTTCGTAACCATTTCAAGACCACAGACTCCAAAAGTCCGCGCTAACTGTCCACAGTCTTTCAAGCGTTCTGCTGTCGCCGTGCTCGTTCCCGACGCCAAAGCGACATGTGATGTCGTCATAAAAGGGGAGGCGCTAGACTCCCTATTCAGGAAGTTACGGGAAGTAGGGAACTTTTTTGGAGACATGCACCAATGAGCAGCACACGCCATAGGCTTGAATTGGGCGCCATTTTGTCTTCCGGGGCTTGGTGAGCCCCCACAGTTCCAGAGGCCCCGGGCTCCTGCTCCGTCTCCGGGGCCTCACCTGGTGGAGCCTCCGCCGCGCCCGCCTCCCGTTCTGGCTCCCCGTCGCGGGGCCCACGCGGGGGCATGACGCGCGCTTGTGCCCCACGTCTCCACACTCAAAACACCTCAAACTCCCTGAGCTCACGTGCAGCGTGTAGAGCCTGTTTTCAAACTTTACCGCAAAAGACAGCTCAAGCGCGCCGCTGGAATCATTCAAATACATGAAACACTGACGTCTGAACGACTGCACGTGCTGCAACCTCGTGTCTTTACAGCCAAGACGCACCGGCTTCAGACCACTCGCTAATTACCAAACCGAACCAGCTCCCGCTCGATGCTCTCGTTAGGGATGAACGGTGGCACGCCAGACACTGTCACCCTCACAGACGGAACAAACAATGGAGACACTGACACAAACTCGTTCTCCAATACAAGCCCGCTTTCTACCGCATCATGAACCAGGTGGACCTCGCGCCAAAAAAGCGACCACCGCCTTGTTCATCCGTGAACCGTATACAATACTCCCGTAGCCCACCTGCTCCCCTAGGGCCAACAACACCTGTTCTACGGTAAACCGTGGGTCAGCTACAACTCTGACCCCGTTGTTTAAGTGAAGGGGCCCGCGTGCCCTCACCTGAGAGGGACGCCATGCCCCACCCACAACCGGGCACACTCGCTCAAAAACACTCAACGTAATCCTGGAAACTAGCTGCCCCTTACCTTCTCCTCACCGAGTGACTGCAAAGATGGAAAGTGTGTCGACTCACTCACGCGCCTCCATTCCTCCACAACCACTCCCAGCCAAACGCTCAACACGCACACGTGCGCCCGCAGAGAGAGGAGAGAGGTGAGAGAGTGAAAGAGAGAAGAGAGGACAAGAGAGGAGAAGAGAGGAGAGAGAGAGTGAAAGCGGGATTAGAGAGAGAAGAGAGAGAAGAGAGGACAAGAGAGGAGAGAGAGTGAAAGAGAGAAGAGAGGAGAAGAGAGGAGAGAGAGAGTGAAAGCGGATTAGAGAGAGAAGAGAAAAGAGAGGACAAGAGAGGAGAGAGAGAGTGAAAAGAGAGAAGAGAGAGAAGAGAGGACAAGAGAGGAGAGAGAGAGTGAAAGCGGGATTAGAGAGAGAAAGAGAGAAGAAGAGAGGACAAGAGAGGACAAGAGAGAGAGAGAGAGAGTGAAAGAGAGAAGAGAGGAAAAGAGAGGACAAGAGAGGAGAGAGAGAGTGAAGAGAGAAGAGAGAGAAGAGAGGACAAGAGAGGAGAGAGAGAGTGAAAGCGGGATTAGAGAGAGAGAGAGGACAAGAGAGGACAGAGAGAGGAGAGAGAGAGTGAAAGAGAGAAGAGAGAGAAGAGAGGAGAGCGAGTGAAAGAGAGAGAAGAGAGGACAAGAGAGGAGGGAGAGTGAAAGCGGGATTAGAGAGAGAAGAGAGGACAAGAGAGGAGAGAGAGAGTGAAAGAGAGACGAGAGAGAAGAGAGGACAAGAGAGGAGAGAGAGAGTGAAAGAGAGAAGAGAGAGAAGAGAGGACAAGAGAGGAGAGAGAGTAAAAGCTGAATTAGAGAGAGAAGAGAGGACAAGAGAGGAGAGAGAGAGTGAAAGAGAGAAGAGAGAGAAGAGAGGACAAGAGAGGAGAGAGAGTAAAAGCGGGATTAGAGAGAGAGAGAGAGAGAAGAGAGGAGAGAGAGAGTGAAAGAGAGAAGAGAGACAAGAGAGAGAGAGAGAGTAAAAGCGGATTAGAGGAGAGAAGAGAGGAACAAGAGAGGAGAGAGAGAGTGAAAGCGGGATTAGCGAGAGAAGAGAGAGAAGAGAGAGAAGACAGGACAAGAGAGGACAAGAGAGGAAAGAGAGCGTGAAACCGGGATTAGAGAGAAAGAGAGGACAAGAGAGGAGAGAGAGTGAAAGAGAGAAGAGAGGAACAAGAGAGGAGAGAGAGAGTTGAGAGAGAGAGAAGAGAGAGAAGAGAGGACAAGAGAGGAGAGAGAGTGAAAGGGGATTAGAGAGAGAAGAGAAGAGAGACAAGAGAGGACAAGAGAGAAGAAGAGAGAGAAGAGAGGAGAAGAGAGGAGAAGAGAGGGAGAAGAGAGAAGAGAGAAAGAGAGAGAAAGAGAGGAGAGAGAGAGAGAAGAGAGAAGAGAGAGAAGAGAGGAGAGGAGAGAGTGAAAGCAGAGAGAGAGAGGACAAGAGAGGACAAGAGAGGAGAGAGAGAGTGAAAGCGGGATTAGAGAGAGAGAGAGGACCAGAGAGGAGAGAGAGAGGTGAAAGAGAGAAGAGAGAGAAGAGAGGACAGAGAGAGAGAGAGAGAGTGAAAGCGGGATTAGAGAGAGAAGAGAGGACAAGAGAGGAGAGGTGAAAGAGAGAAGAGAGAGAGAGAAGAGGACAAGAGAGGAGAGAGAGAGTGAAAGGATTGAGAGAGGAGAGAGAGAGAGAGAGAAGGAGAAAGAGAAGAGAGAGAGAGAGAGTGAAAGAGAGAAAGAGAGAGAGAGAGGAGAGCGAGTGAAAGAGAGAGAAGTGAGGACAAAAGAGAGAAGAGAGTGAAAGTGGATTAGAGAGAGAAGAGAGGACAAGAGAGGAGAGAGAGAGGAAGAGGAGAGTGAAAGAGAGAGAGAGGAGAAGAGAGAGAGAGAGTGAAGAGAGAAGAGAGAGAAGAGAGGACAAGAGAGGAGAGAGAGTAAGAGGGAGAAGAGAGAAGAGAGGACAAGAGAGGAGAGAGAGAGTGAAAGCGGGATTTAGCGAGAAGAAGAGAGGACAAGAGAGGAGAGAGAGTGGAAAGAGAGAGAAGAGAGACAGAGAGAGACAAGAGAGGAAAGAGAGCGTGAAACCGGATTAGAGAGAAGAAGAGAGGACAAGAGAGGAGAGAGAGTGAAAGCGGGATTAGAGAGAGAAGAGAGGACAAGAGAGAGAGAGAGAGAGTGAAAGAGAGAGAAGAGACTTTTTTGACTTTACACTCACATTTATGAACAGTTCCTTTTTAAAAAACACACAACAATTCATTGAAAACATCTTCAGTCCTGTTTCCAGCTCTACAAAAGTAAAAGTAGCCCCCCCACTGCACACGCCCCTCCCTCACTGCACACAGCCCCTCCCTCACTGCACACTCAGCCCCTCCCTCACTGCACACAGCCCCTCCCTCACTGCACACAGCCCCTCCCTCACTGCACACAGCCCCTCCCCACTGCACACAGCCCCCCCTCACTGTCCACACACACTCAAACTCCTCTACGCCCCCCACCAGTGTGCTGTACACATGTTCAAGTCTGAGTCGTGCTGTGACCAGTTTCTTTAAAAGTTCCACAGGGTCCGAACAGCCCGACCCGGCTGCCTGGTTCCTCCGAGTGAGCCAGATGCTCATTTTGGCCTGACCCAATAAAAAGTGTGTTAAAACTGCAGTTGGACGCTGGAGAGTCCTTGGTCCAAACGAAACATCTCCCTGGATGGGGTCTGGCCCAGTCTCTGGAGCCAGAATCGCAGGAGTG
This sequence comes from Chaenogobius annularis, assembly GCA_015082035.1. Taxonomy (NCBI): domain Eukaryota; kingdom Metazoa; phylum Chordata; class Actinopteri; order Gobiiformes; family Gobiidae; genus Chaenogobius; species Chaenogobius annularis. Next base: position 625,130 of record BJKM01000335.1, on the reverse strand, counting down.
CAAAAAGGGGAACGAGCTGTGGGCAGGACCACCACAGATGTTCCAGTGTCTCCTCCTGATGACAGGAGACACAGCGGCGGTCCCATCTTGGGTCAAGGCGTGCCACATGTCTGTTGGTGGCCACGGCCCCATGCACCACCCTCCACTGGAGATCCTGTTGTGGCAGAAAACACTAGACCTGATGCACCATGCAAAACGACCCCCAATGCTCCCTCCACACAAATGCTAAATCCATCAGGAGCCCTGGTAGTGCTGCTCAAAGACTGGCTCCTCTCAGGTGTGATCGGACCCCTGGGGTCCAGGATGGGCCTCTTTGCATATGCCTCGCCTGCCGTTAGGACATTGTCTTTAACAGAAAACCAGACAGCCAAAGTCTGAATGCAATCAACAAAAACCCACCCTGTTCCTGTACTTAGCACCTGGCCCATTTGAACCAATGATATTCGAGTATGTACTGTCATGTGATTTGTTCAACCTGTATTGTATAAAAAGACACGGGATCCCTTGGTGTGGGCCGAAGTCCTGGGAAGGACATAACTTGTATCAGAGGACAGATGAATTCGGATTACACTGAATTAAACCATTCACATTGAGACAATACAACTCTGCGATGTTTATTTCATTTCTTGATAACTATTACTGAAGTTTTCCACGACAATTGCGTTGCTGGCAGATCCTTCTCTGGCGATTTCAACTTCTACGGACGTGTTTCAGTGTTGGCCGCTGGAAACATAAAATAGCTTCCAGCCTCATACCGTACCTCAAACCTTTTCGAGACGTGAGGACTGTTTCACAANATTAGCCATTGAAAAAGTTCAAAAGGAAATAAGTGATTATTTTAAACAAGCAAGCGAAACAGAGCAAAGGAGGCAAAGAGCATCAACAAATCCGCGAGCAAAAGAATTTATAACCACTGCTGCCCTGCCAAGCTCAACAACGCCCCCTTTTTCTGCACCTGTGGTGCGACCTAAAATTTTCAAGAATGTAAGATCGCTTATGCAATTGTCTCATATATCAGGTGCACGACGGTGTCAAACAAGATTTCACACATAATTCACAAACACAGCAACTTTAAAGACTGAAGCTGTAAAGTTAAAGCCAAACGATGCCCCGATCCACCCGACAGTCTCACAAAATTTACCACAACATGGTTTACATTCACAAGCACAGCCACTGTTTATTATGCCGCAAGCTCCTATTAGCCCAAATAATGCAATCTACACCATTATGCAAAGGCTGAATGAAATTACATCAATGCTCATACAGCAGCAGTTAGCAGCCTCTATGCCACAGCGGGACATACCGTTTTTCAAAGGCGATCCATTCCAATGTTCATGGGGGTGTTTGAGCACTGTGTGGAGGAGAAGACAAGCAGCTATCAGGATTGTTTGTATTTCCTGGACCAATTCATGCCACCACAGTTGGGCTATCAAAAGGCCAAGGAGTTTTTATTGGAGCATTTTGGAAATGAAAACAAGATTGCTTCAGCATACATGGAGAAGGTGTTTAACTGGCTGGCCATCAAAACTGAAGATGTTCAAGAATTGGAGAATTTTGCCCTATTCCTAAGAGGATGCAGCAATGCAATGTCAGAGATGCATTACATGGAGCAGCTAAATATACCTTCCCACATGAGGCAAGTGATCATGAAGTGGCCCTACAAAATGCGAGAGAACTTGTGAGATACAGGAGCGGAGAGGCTTCAGAGCCTCCTTTGTGGATATGGTGAACTTTCTCGAGCACCAAGTTAAGATCTGGTCTCATCCTCTTTTGGAGACATTTCAGACAGTAGTCCCAGTTTTGTTACAAAGGGTGCCAACAAGAATAAAATCAAAACACAGGGTGACTTTAAGGGCAGTAGTTTTACAACAACTATTGCAGCTATTGATGGTGCCACAGCTTCTCCATCTGCACCTTCAGAAGCCTGTTTGTGCTGTGAGCAGCGTCATCCCGTTCTCAAGTGTCCACAGCTCGACAGAATGCCTCATGAAGACAAAATCGAACGGGATGTAGACGCCGCCTTTCCTATGACAGATGTAGTCTCAAACATCCTACTATTCTGCAGTCAGTCAGCAGAGAGCACTGTTGTGGCAGAAAAACACTAGACCTGATGCATCATGCAAAACGACCCCCAATGCTCCCCTCCACACAAATGCTAAATTCATCTGGAGCCCTGGTAGTGCTGCTCAAAGACTGGCTCCTCTCAGGTGTGATCTAACCCCAGGGGTCCAGGATGGGCCTCTTTGCATATGCCTCGCCTGCCGTTAGGACATTGTCTTTAACAGAAACCAGACAGCCAAAGTCTGAATGCAATCAACAAAAACCCACCCTGTTCCTGTACTTAGCATCTGGCCCATCGAACCAATGATATTCGAGTATGTACTGTCATGTGATTTGTTCAACCTGTATTGTATAAAAAGACACGGGTTCCCTTTGTGTGGGCCGAAGTCCTGGAAGGGACAGACAACTTGTATCAGGGACAGATGAATTCAGGATTTACACTGAATTAAACCATTCACTTTGAGACAATACAACTCTGTCCGATCGTTTATTTCATTTCTTGATAACTATTACTGAAGTTTTCCACGACAATTTGGCGTTGCTGGCAAGATCCTTCGTCTGGTGATTCAACTTCTACGGACCGTGTGATTCAGTGTTGGCCGCCTGGAAACACAAAATAGCTTCCAGCCACATACCGTACCTCAAAACCTTTTCGAGACGTGAGGACTGTTTCACAAGGACCAGGAAGAAACCGCCAGCGCAAGGAGAGAAAAAGGACCACGTCGTGGGTGAGTTGTATTGTCTCAATCGTGTAGGACTAGGCATAAGTTTCTGATCTGTTTTGAATTGATAGAAACTCTTTAAAAAAAAAAAAAAAAAGAAAAAAAGGGGGGGGAGCTTGACATTTTGAGACCAGTTTGGCATTGTTTTCTACACGTAAAAGACTTTTGGCTAATTTGCCCCTAAATTTGAAGAAATTGAAATGTTTAATCCTAAAATTATTTAACCTAAATTCAATATACCGATTATAATTGAAAACATAACAAGTCTTGTCGGACAAATGCACCAATTTTGGGCCGTGTCCTAGAATAGTGGTGTCTGAGGAGTTGCTTTCTACTGGTTGGACTGTCGGTGGCCTGGGGTCATCGTAAGACCAGGAAGAGCCTGGCGCATCTTTTCACTAACCAATAACAAGTATAACTGAACTTTGGTGGAGTTTTGCTTGGGGCAAGTGGTTTGAGCGATACGCTAAAACTAAGAAAAGTGCTGACGAGTGAGTCGTCACTAAAGATACTTAAAGATACGCAGCCGTTAAGAGAACGGTCGAAATGGGAAAGAATCAGTCCAGGGATACAAGGCAAATCACCGAGACACCAACTTCACGAGCCATGTCAAACAAATATGGGGAAGAATGTCTAGAATGCTTGCATGTATGGTCAAAAAAATATGGGTTCCCGATAGGTGGTTCATTAAGCATGAACCAAATCACCCCAACTCGGGATAAAATTAACAGAAGCGAAAGAAAACGTGTTACGAACAAAGAAAAAAGTGTCCACGGATTCTGTGAGAGAGATGGAGAAGCATGACAAAATGTTTAAACTATGGGAGACGGAAGCTAAAGCGCGTGAAAATAAGAAATTGTGTAAACTGTTGGCACCTGCCACGAGTGAATGTGAAGCAAAGAGTGAAAAGCCGCCGCTTTACCCAGACACATCCAGTGCATGCGCATCCGCACCGCCATTCACAAACATTGCACACGCTCATACACAGAACAGATAACTGCTCTCAAACTTCTTTTGCCCACAGAGCCAACGTTTCTTTCCGTGGCACGACGGGACCCAGAACTGGACTTCTGCTCAGTCATCCGTTCCGGCCAAGGACTCGGAGGGGATACGGAGGCTGGGGTGAGCGGAGGACGGTCCGCAGAGGCCGCAGCGAGCAACGAGCAACAGGAGCAGAAACTCGACCGAAAGAAATATAACCTGCGTAACGTTACCCACAACATCCACACTTCCGATGGTGGAAAGTAGCCGGACCAAATGGACAGTTGTATGTGTACAGACACCTGGAGCCATGACGAAATATTGACTGTCGCTAAATTTCTTTGCCCGACCCAGCCACTAACGGACACGCATTTGTTAAAGAATTTACAGGAGTTTTGCATCGAGTACAGACCTTCAGGACTGGAATGCAGAAAGATAATGGGTCTGTCGATGAAAACGAGTGACTTTGCCAAGATAAAAGACAGTATTCCAGAGAACAACCTGCGTGCAGAAAAGCCCACGTATGACGAAAACACTGTCTATATTGCAGCCCTGACCAAACTAAAGGCGGCAATTATTCAGAAGTTCCCACGTAAATATGACCGGACAGCCCTTCAACAGTGCAAACAGAGGCCTGACGAGACTACAGATGATTTTATACATCGATTCTCCGTTCTTTTTAAAGAACAGAGCGGCATACAAGAGTCATCGGACACGCCATACGAGACATACCTATGTGACGGCATTCTCAAAGGTTTGAACCGGGACATTGCAATGAACATTAACCAAACATACGTGGGCGGAACGGACGACCTAGAGCTCAACACATTGCGCAGACACGCACGCCACGCTCAGGATCTTATAAGGAAGGCAAAGATAGAGGAAGAAGAGACACGGGCGAGGGAAATGCACCAGGCCACTCTGACACTTTTATGCCAATACTGGCTTCCCTCCGGGACAACACCACCGGCGACAAAACCAACAAAGCAGAGGACGCAGTCGTGACACACGTGACTTACAGAAGGGTGTGTGCTACCAGTGTGGACAATTCGGACATTTCGCTCGAGACTGCAAACAGCTACAGCAGTACCTCCCTCCCCAAACACTGCAGCAGCAGTACCCCGCCCAGCCACAGCGGCAGCACTTTGCCCAACCACAGCAGCAGCAGTACCCCACCCAGCCACCGCAGCTGCACCTCACCCCGCCACCGCCGCCATCTTGCCCCGCCTCCCAATCACCCCGAGTGCAGTTCGAGGCGGACCACGGTCCGGATCGACTGAGCCGGAGGACAGAGGGGTCCCAGCACGCCATAGAAAAGATGGCTTGGACAACACAAGAACACATGCAACAGGAGGGTAACACACACGCACGACACATACAAGTAACCACTTATTTTGAAGCTAGTGTGAAAGCAGGAGATGGTACTTATGCTAAATTTAGTCAAGCTAACACTACATTTCCCGAGTACCTCTTAATCATTGATGGTGAAAAAGTTAACTTTTTGGTAGACTCAGGGGCCACTCACTCAGTGGTAAAGACATCTTCACTTGCACGGAAGCCAAAACTAAGTGGTCGTTTTACTTTTTTCATTAGCAGCTTCTGTCGATACGACCAAAGAGCATTTCACGTCTCCCCTATCCTGCTCTGATGCCGACGGATCTTCATTCAAACACGCCTTCCTCTATTCCCCTTTATGCCCAGTGAATCTCCTCGGCCGTGACCTGATGTGTATATTAGGAATCTGCTTAATTTCCACCTCCAATGGTCTGAAGGTCACAACCACGCGGGAATTGGGATCTGATTCCAATTTTGTAGCCATACCAACAACATCTACAGATGATCACCACTGGAAATTGACCCCAAAATCCCCAATCAAACTAATTCCTTTAGCGCAAGAGAAAGTAAACACTGACAAAGCTGATCTTAAAAATGAAAGGGATTTACATTGTGATCTTTGGTTGTCCACAGATCTAGGAACACAATGGTGTGAAAGTTGGGAGGACTCATTGACTACAGACCACCTTTACTGGAAAAAACAGATCTCTGCGATCTCCATCTCACTCCCAGAACCACTAAAATGTTTCTTTATGTCAAACCTAAACCTACAAATACCACTGTCAAAACCGACCGGCGCTAACTGGGGGGAGGTGCAAGATTTTGTTAATCATTGTCTTACAGCTGAGGACTGGACAGACATTCCAGACTCGGATGTGGTATTCTCTCACTCCACCAATTCATGGAGAATATGTTCACAATTGCCTCTGCTTGCTTTTCGCTGTGTTCCCACAGGCACGGACAAGGGTCACTCTGCTCCAGGAGTAGGCTGCCTCTTATCTCAGGCGGGAGCAGAGGCAATTCCTGAACTAAGAGAGGTCCCAGATGATCTTTGGGCCAAGAGTCCCACTGATGTAGGCCGACTTCTGGATTGTCAACCCGTGATGATCACCCCAAAATCAGATGCACTCCCCTGTAGACAGCAATACCCCCTGCGCACAGAGGCAGTGGAGGGTATTATACCAGTGTTTGAAGCACTGAGAGAGGCGGGGGTCATTGTACCCTGTAAATCTGGGGCAGTGCGAAGCCTTATTTTTCCTGTTAAAAGAGCAGGTGAACCCGGCGCAGACAAATGGCGTTTAAAGGCAGTAAACAAAGCCGTGGAGCCAGTTCCAACTGTAGTTCCCAACCCGTACTCAATCCGATCTCAAGTTCCTCCGGGGGCAAAATATTTCACAGTACTGGACGTGGCTAATGTTTTTTTCTCTGTGCCAGGTGACCAGGACTCACAGTTTTGGCTCACGTTTGAATTCCAGAACCGGCTCTGGACCCTGGCCAGACTCTGCCAGGGGTTCAGACATTCACCAACCTGGTACAACGCTGCGTTACGTGACTCAGTGCCCCCTTTACAGCTATCTCCAGATAGATCCGCATCCCGAGATGCTGACACCGGGCGGAACCGTGTTGCCTTTGCTGTATTCACATCGCAGCCAGCCAGAACAAAATACATCATTTTTGTCTCATAACACCTCTCTTCCAGACTCCCTGGAAGCCATGCAGGCATTTGCCAACACAGAGGAAACCTCTATGTGGACGAAGGCTGGGGCCGTTCAGCGCGACGGCGTCTGGCTTGGCCCAAATGACAAACCATGCTTACCCAAAACATTTTTCAGACAGATGTCCCTGCTCTCCCATGGTCGTGACCACGCATCAAAAGGGGGAATGCTTGCTGCTGTCACACAAAATTGGTTCACAAAAGATTTTGCGGCATTTGCACAAAGATTCTGCCAATCCTGTGCCACCTGTCTAACTAATAATCCAGGTAGAGCTAAACCAATCCCACAGGTGGCACACCCCCACCAGAAAGGCCATTTGGACACATGCAAATGGACTTTATTGAGCTAAATCCGTGTGGGGGAAAGAAATTTTTGTCTGTTTTTTGTTGATGTGTGGTCCAGACATGTGGAGGTGTCCCCGTGCAAGCACGCCTCAGCCAGTGCAGCGGTCAAAGCCCTCATCACAGAGATCGTACCCCGGTGGGGCAGCCCCGAAAAAATCTCAAGTGACAACAGGGCCAGCAACCTCATAGCCTTGCAAAATGCAATCATCATCGTTGTGATCCTGATTCTGTTTGCCTGTGTGATTCCTTGCTTACACAGCGCGAACAGTAAGATGGTCTCCACCCAATTTGTGTCCGTCCAGACAATGGAGCCCGGCGGAACCAGTCCGCCCTGCAATCCCGATTATGTTAGTGACTCAGACGATGACTCCATGTGCAAGAGGAGTTTTGTAGATGGTAAAGGGCCACTATGATATTCCAGACCATAGACACGTAGCCTTCGTTCCTTTTTTAATTCTTGTCATGTCATTACTTCCATTACTACTGACCTTTTTATTTTTATTTTTGGGAGATTTTTTATGGTTGACTACGCTTTTTATTGTGCTTTATGATTACTGTTGTTTTCCTTTGATTTTGATGATTCCAGTTTTTATCTTTATTTTTTACTCTGTTATATTATCCTTATTCTTACTTTTATTTGCGCCAGTTTTAATTATGGTTTTTCTTTATGGTTATTGAATGTTTTTCTGTTCTGTTTGCATCATTTTTTGTTTTTGTTTGAAGCTTACTTGGAATTTTTACCTTTTCTATTTTTACTTTTTATTTTTTCTCCTCCAGTACAGCTATTGGTTTATGATTTATTGGTGTGTTGACATTGTATTTATTTTCCTGCCAATGTATGAGATAATAAGGAAACAAGGGTTCCTTTATTTTCATGAGTAGGGTCTGTTGTGGCAGAAAAACACTAGAACCTGATGCATCATGCCAAAACGACCCCCAAATGCTCCCCTCCACACAAATGCTAAATTCATCTGGAGCCCTGGTAGTGCTGCTTCAAAGACTGGTCTCCTCTCAGGTGTGATCTAACCCCAGGGGTCCAGGATGGGCCTCTTTGCATATGCCTCGCCTGCCGTTAGGACATTGTCTTTAACAGAAACCAGACAGCCAAAGTCTGAATGCAATCAACAAAAAACCCACCCTGTTCCTGTACTTAGCATCTGGCCCATCGAACCAATGATATATTCGAGTATGTACTGTCATGTGATTTTGTTCAACCTGTATTGTATAAAAAGACACGGGTTCCCTTTGTGTGGGCCGAAGTCCTGGAAGGGAGACAACTTGTATCAGGGACAGATGAATTCAGGATTTACACTGAATTAAACCATTCACTTTGAGACAATACAACTCTGTCCGATCGTTTATTTCATTTCTTGATAACTATTACTGAAGTTTTCCACGACAGCACCAAGCAAAAACATCTGAAACACCTGTGCGCACTCGTTCTCATCAGGCTGGTGCTTGTATTGGGGCCGGGGCCAGGATTCTACTCTCTCCATCGTTCCTATCTATGAGGGTGCAAAACTAACATTCTGTTGCGCACTTTGGGGCAGAGTTGGTAGGAAATAACTTTATAGAGCTCCCTGAAGTTTACACGCAATACGCCATACCTCAATCCTATGCTGTGAGAACACTGCTAAAACAGCATAAAACAATGGACCCTATGACGTGAGAATGGATGGGTCATAAATGGACCAGTAAAAGTCGAAAATTACAACCATAGGAGCTGCTCCACCATTCATGTTAACGGGATCTCTATCGTCAAACTGGAGGAGCTGTTGGTGTCCCAATACAACCAGGAATTCAATGAAAGGGTACTGGAAGAGGAGCATGGGATGTCAATAAAGAACAAGAAGCTCATGGAGATCATGGAAAGTCAGTTTCAGTTTGTATGCAACAGGGGCATTATTGTATGGACTTTCCCTTTAACCAGGATGACACTTGCATGCCCAATAACAGGTGCATTGTGGAGCACCGGTTAAGAACCTCTAAAGGAAATTTGAAAGAAACAAAGATTTCAAAAGGGAATATACCACATTTATTACCGACCTGATTGAGGTTATACGGAGATGGTACCTCGTGACCAACTGGAAGCAAAGGATGGAGAGGTGTGGTACCTGCCCCATCATGGAATCTACCACCCGAGAAAGGGGACGTTGCAGGTGTTTTTTGATTGGAGCAAGCTATAAAGGTACCTCATTGAATAGCCAGCTTCTACAGGGGCCCGACCTTACAAACTCCCTCTTTGGTGTATTGACCAGATTTTGCGAGGAACCAGTTGCGCCGATGACTGATTTACAGGCCATGTTCCATCAGACAAGCATGTGGATTATCTTCGCTTTCTGTGGTGGCCATCTGGGGACACATCAGTCAAACCCAGTCACTGTATGACAGTTCACATTTTCGGAGCGGTTTCCTCTCCAAGTTGCGCAAACTATGTTCCAAGAAAAACTGCAGTAGATCATGTGGCTCATGTGGACAATTATAGACACTATTTACCACAATTTTTATGTGGATGACTGTATGAAGTCTGTGGCCACAGAGAAGGAAGCAGTGTAGTTGGTGACAGACCTCACTGACCTGTGTCTAAAGGGAGGACTCCTAAAGTGCACAAGTAACAGCCGGTCAGTGTTGTTGTCCATCCCAGCGGAGACATGCTCTAAACCAACCAGAGAGCTTTGCCTGGATCGGGACACACTGCTTGTGGAAAAGGCCCTTGGTCTGAGCTGGTGTGCGGAGAGCGATACATTCAGCTTTCAGCTCTCAATGGAGTAAAAACCTCACACCAGACGTGGCATTCTTTCAATGGTCAGTTCCAGCTATGACCCCCTGGAATTTCTGGCCCTTTCACCCTGCTGCCCAAGCTGATGCCCAAGCTGATGCTGCAGGAAATGTTCAAAGTCTATCCTGGGATGATCCTATTCCCAAGTCGATGTCACAGTGTTGGACTGCATGGCTACAGGATCTTCAAAAGGTGGAGGAGTTCAAAGTGAGGCGCTGCATCAAGCCCAGCACTTCAAAAGGTCCTTTTGCAGCTCAGTTACACCATTTTGCAGATGCCAGTGATATTGGCTATGGGACAGTGTCTTATCTGAGGCTGCAGAATGAGAGTGGAGCTATGCACCTAGCCTTTATGCTGGGAAAGACCAGAGTGGTGCCGATAAAATAGACATCAATCAAAGACATCCTCTTGGTCTTAAACAAAAGGGGGAAAGAATTGCAGGCTGTTCCTCCTCCTCTTGAGACCTCCATAGCCTCTGTTAGGATACAGGCGAAAATGAAAGAAGGCGAAGTTGCTGTTAAGCAAATGCTGTCTGTTAGTGATCTCGCTAGAGCAGAAACTGCCATCATCTGCTATAGTCAGCATCTCACATTCAGAGAAGAAATTGATGAGTTGCCAAGTGGAGCATCATCTGTGAAGAGCAAGAGTACCATCTACAGCACACCTGGGCATTTGCAGCCCCAGGGGCCGAATCAGGCCCTAGGCCTGTTAAAATCCGGCCCCCCACAAGATGTTAGTTTCTATTTTTTAAATGAGTGAAATAATAGATTCAATAGCCTATATTCTACAGAAAAGTGCTTATAATTATAAGAATTTGTTACACCAATGATCGCGGTTCGGCCCGCAGCCACTTCCCTGGATTCAAATATGGCCCTCGGAGGAAAAATAATTGCCCACCCCTGATCTACAGGCTTGATCCTATGCTACAGCATGGTGTAGGGGTGGGTAGAAGACTTAGTCGCTGTATATTATCTGAAGAGCAGAAGCATCCTTTTATTCTCTCTAAAGGGCAGCATGTTTCTAAGCTTATCCTGCAATATTTACATCAGCAGCTAGGACATGCAGGAAGAAATCATATCCTTTCAATTCAATTTATTTTTGTAACACCCAAAATCACAACAGCAGTTGCCTCGAGGGGCGACAATAAAAAACAGAATAAAAAACAGAATAAAAAACAGAATAAACAGTGTTCATCGGGACTTGGTAAGGTCCCAGCATCCCATGTCCTTAGACAGCTGTCCCAAGCTCCCCTGTCCAGGTAGATGGCGGAGCTGGACCCACTCAGGAGGAGAGCCACAGGTCATCGATGTGCCTGCTCCACTCCCGTTGGGAAAGTGGAAGAAGGAAAAGCGATGAACAAATTGCAAGTGAAATTAAATACTAAATATTGTTTGATAGAAAAGTAGTAAGAAGCAGACGATAGTGCTCAAGCTGCCATACTTCCCCCAGCTTAGCTGGGAACTGTAGGTTTTTATTTCTGTTCCTAACTGGCCTGACCATAAGCGATTTCAAAGAGGAAAGTTTTAAGCCTGGTCTTAAATGAAGAGACTGTGTCGGCCTATTTAACATGGACCAGAAGCTGATTCCACAACACAGGAGCTTGGTAGCTAAACGCTCTACATCCTACTGTGCTTTTAGAGACTCTTGGGAACACCAGAAGTCCAGCATTTTGAGAGCGAAGTGCTCTGTTTGGATGATAAGGTACTATAGGATGGGGCCAGGTCATTTATGGCTTTGTAAGTCAGGAGGAGGTTTTTGAATTTGATTCTAAACTCAACAGGGAGCCAGTGAAGAGACTCGAGCACCGGCGTAATGTGCTCTCTTCTTTTAGTACCTGTTAGTAATCTTGCTGCTACGTTTTGAACCAGTTGAAAGCTTTTTACAGAGCTTTTAGGACACGCTGTGAGTAGGGAGTTACAGTAGTCTAATTTTGCTTTCAGTTCCAAGGCAGAAGTATTGGATTACTAATGCTAACTCAGCCTGGCGAAAGATCATTTCTGAATATGTTGTTTATAGGCGGTACAGAGGATAGCCCATAGTGCAGAATATGGCGAATATGGCTGAGGAGCGCATTTGTCCCAATCTGCTACATTTTACCAATGTTGGTGTGGATTATTATGGGCCTATTGAGGTGAAGAGAGGTTGAGTGATGGTCAAAAGATATGGGGTCATTTTTACCTGCATGACCAGTCGAGCTGTACATCTTGAGGTGACGTATTTCTTGACTACTGACTCTTGTATAAAAGCACTGAGGCGTTTCATCTGTCGACGAGGTCCAGTGTGTCACATGAGGTCCGATGACGGCACAAATTTTGTAGGGCCAGAACGTGAATTGAGGGAGGCTTTGGCAGTGGTGGACTACACAAAGATTCACAGAGTTCTATTGTCAAAGAAAATCTGTTTTTTTAATGCACCTGCTGTGTCACACCACGGAGGTGTGTGGGAGCGTCTCATCAGGATGATTCGGAAGGTGCTGTTCCCTGTCTTAAAACAGCAGTCATCAGATGATAAAAATCTGAGCACCATTTCATGCGGAGTGGAAGCTATTCTCAATGACAGGCCCATTACAGCAGCGTCGGCAGCTGTGAAAAGGCAGAGCAGAGCCGTTCGCACAATATATGGCTCGTCGCGACCTCATCATTTCAGGTCTCTACCAGTATGATGACAGACCAGAGAACTTCAGAGCATGGTGCTCTTCATTCACTGGCGCTACTGCCGAGGTTCACCTCACACCAACTCAAGGGCTTGATCTATTGACAAAATGGTTAGGAATAGAGTCAAGCAATCAGGTGAAACGTATTCGTTCAGTGTTTGTCAATAACCCCACCATAGCTCTGCAGAAGGCATGGGAACGGCTCCATGAGTGTTATGCTGCTCCTGAAATAATTGAAAAATCACTATTTCAGAGATTGGACAGTTTCCCCAAACTTACAACAAAAGATAATGTAAAACTGCGGGAACTAGGGGATCTGTTACAGGAGATCCAAGGCGCAAAGGAGGATGGCTATCTACCCGGTTTGCTCTATCTAGACACTTCTCGTGGAATTGGGCCAATAGTCGATAAACTTCCGTACGGACTCCAGGAGAAATGGATGTCTCAAGGCTCGCAGTATAAAGAGGATAATCAAGGATTTTTTCCACCTTTCGATTTCTTTTGTAGGTTCATATGCAAAGAGGCTAAGAAACGTAATGATCCAAGTTTCAACCAACAAAACAACCAAACACACTTAATACCAGCACGAACCAACATAAAGTACTTCAACTCTGTTAAACCCATCTCTGTACACAAAACGAACCTTAGACCCCCTAACAAGGACTTTAACAAGAACTGTCCACTACACAATAAACCACACCCCCTCAAGAAATGCAGGACATTCAGGAACAAACTCCTCGAAGAAAGAAAGGCCTTCCTCAAAGAGAAAGGAATCTGTTTCAAGTGCTGCTCTTCAGACACTCATCTCGCTAAGGACTGTAAATTTACAGTAAAGTGCTCTGAATGTGAAAGTACAAGACACGACACGGGCATGCATCCTGGTCCTCCACTGCAGACCTACAAGGCCCCTGCCCCTGCTCAAGAAGATGGCGGGGAGGGGGAAAATCACCCCGAGAACCCTGCTGTAACTACAAGTTGCACTGAAGTGTGCGGTCCAGGTCAGTGGGGTCGTTCTTGTGTAAAAATATGTCTTGCACGGGTGTACCCTAAAGGTTGCAAAGATAATGCTGTTAAAGCTTATGTTATACTTGATGACCAGAGCAACCGTTTCCTTAGCTAGGCCTGAGTTCTTTGAACTTTTCAACATTAAAAATGAGCCTGTCTGCTACAATCTAAGAACATGCTCTGGCCTTGTTGAAACTTGGGGCAAAATGGCTGAAGGCTTTCAGATTGAGTCTTTAGATGGGTCTGTAGTAATCCAGCTTCCCCCTCTCATTGAATGTCTGGAAATTCCGAACAATAGGAATGAAATCCCAACTCCTAGCGCTGTAAGGCACCAACCACACTTGGAGTCCATTGCAAAGTACATTCCAGAACAAGACCCTATGGCAGAGATACTCCTACTACTAGGGCGAGATGTTTTACGTGCACACAAAGTCAGGGAACAAGTCAATGGCCCTCATAATGCCCCCTTTGCCCAACGTCTAGATCTAGGGTGGGTCGTAGTTGGGAGGTGTGTGTAGTAACATCCACAAGCCAATAGTCAAACACATTTAAAACAGTAATTCTCGCAAATGGCCGCCCCACAGTTTTTGGACAATGTGAAAACTTTCGGCACCACAAAGAAAAAACAATCACCAAACAGAGCCCCCTGCTGAAACTCAGTCCATCCTAGACAATGGTATCATTTCAGTTGGAGGCCGGCTCAAAAACTTAGAGTCCGAGAACTTTGATAAGAGCCCCATAGTTCTTCACAAAGACAGTCATGTCTCCCTCCTGCTCACTCGCCACTATCATGAGCAGGTCAAGCACCAGGGCCGTCACCTTACAGAAGGGCAATAAGGGCAGCAGGTCTGTGGATATTAGGTGGTAAAAGACGAGTTAACTCAGCATTACACAAATGTGTTATTCTGCCGCAAAATTCGCGGAAAACAGGAGGAGCAACTCATGGTTGATCTTCCACGTGGACGACTTAAAACATGTTCTCCTTCAGCTACGTTGGCCTTGATGTTTTCGGGCCTTGGACAGTAACTGAGCCAGACGTGCCAGAGGTGGGCAAGCTCAAAGTAAGCGCTGGGCCATATATTTAGTTGCATGAGTTCGAGAGCCTTGCATATTGAGATTATCGAGTCTCTGGACACATCCAGCCCAGCTGCATAAACGCCCATCGACGATTCTTTGCACTACGAGGTCCCGCCAAACAACTCTTATCTGATCATGGCACTAACTTCTTTGGGGCTTCTGAAGAGTTAGGAATGGACAAAACATTGCAGCAATACTTAAAGGATCAAGGTTGCATCTGGAAATTCATCCCGCCTCATGCCTTCCACATGGGAGCTCCTGGGAGTGCATGATCGGCATTGTTCGGAGAATATTGGACTCTATGCTACTACAGAGTAAGGAAAACTCACTCCACGAGGTGTTGTGCACATTCAGAATCAGAATCAGAATCAGAATCAGAAAGAGTTTATTGCCATTGTCAATGAACAAAATTCAAAAAACGTAGGAACTTGTCTCGGCCTTAAGGTGCAACATAAAACACTGAGCAATAATAAAAACAACATATATTCAATCAAAAAAGGGCATGCATTAGGAAACAATTTAAAATTACTGTACAATAAAAATAAGAAATAGGCATTTCTATGTACACAAGTTTACAGTTATGTTTAAAGTTGTAGTGCAGAAAGTGACAGTTGAGTGGTTGAATATCGCAGTTAAAGTGACAGGTGTTTTGAAGTGTTCATGAGTCCAACGGCAGAGGGAAAGAAACTATTTCTTTGTGGCGGGAGGTTCTGGTCCGGATGGACCGTAGCCTCCTGCCTGAGGGGAGTGGTTCAAACAGACCATGTCCAGGGTGAGAAGGGTCAGCTGTGATCCGACCTGCTCGTCCCAGAGCCCTGGAGACGTACAGGTCCTGCAGAGATGGAAGTCTGCAGCCGATCACCTTCTCAGCAGAACGCACAATGCGCTGTAGTCTCTGTTTGTCCCTGGCTGTGGCTCCAGCGTACCACACGGTGATGGAGGAGGTGAGGATGGACTCAATGATGGCCGTGTAGAACTGCACCATCATCTGCACTGGCAGCTTGGCTTTCCTCAGCTGCCACAGGAAGTACATCCTCTGCTGGGCCTTCTTGATGAGGGAGCTGATGGAGGGCTCCCACTTGAGGTCCTGGGTGATGGTGGTGCCCAAGAAGCGGAAGGAGTCCACGGTGGTGATGGGGGAGTCTGTCATGATGAGGGGGGGCTGGGGGGCTGTGGCTTTCCTGAAGTCCACGATCATCTCCACTGTCTTCTGGGCGTTGAACTCCAGATTGTTACCGCTGCACCAGGACACCAGCCGGTCCACCTCCCTCCTGTAGTCAGACTCATCCCCGTCCGAGATGAGCCCGATGAGGGGTGGTGTCGTCCGCAAACTTGATGAGTTTTACGGAGTCGTGGCTGGAGGTGCAGCAGTTTGTGTACAGGGAGAAGAGCAGAGGAGAAAGTACACAGCCCTGAGGAGCTCCGGTGCTGATAGTCCGAGTGTCTGAGACATTCTTCCCCAGCCGCACGCACTGCCTCCGATCCGTCAGGAAGTCAGTGATCCACCTGCAGGTGGAGTCAGGCACGTTGAGCTGGGAGAGCTTGTCCTGGAGCAGAGCAGGGAGGATGGTGTTGAAAGCAGAGCTGAAGTCCACAAACAGGATCCTGGCGTAGGTTCCCGGGGAGTCCAGATGCTGCAGGATGAAGTGGAGTGCCAGGTTGATGGTGTCGTCTACAGACCTGTTGGCTCTGTAGGCGAACTGCAGGGGGTCCAGCAGGGAGGAGGTGAAGGACTTGAGGTGGGGCAGGACCAGGCGTTCAAATGACTTCATGACTACAGACGTCAGCGCCACAGGCCTGTAGTCATTAAGTCCAGTGATCCGGGGCTTCTTGGGGACAGGGGCAATGATGGCAGACTTGAAGCAGGCTGGACATGGCATGACTCCAGGGAGGTGTTAAAAATGTCTGTGAAGACGGGGGTTAACTCTCCTGCGCAATGTCTTAATGTAGCGGCAGAGACGCCGTCTGGTCCAGCAGCTTTTCGGGGTTGGATTTCCGAAATAGCCTGTGAACATCCTGTTCCTGAACTGAGAGGGTGGTTGGGGAGGTGGGGGTGACCAGGTTTGGGTTGGCGGAGGTGGCCACCGTGGGGGAGGGGTGGTCACATCAAAACCTGGAGTAGAAGGTGTTAAGTTGCTCAGCCAGTTTTCGATTGTCTGCAGCAGGGGGGCTCGGGGCTTGTGGTTGGTGAGGAGCCGGAGCCCCCTCCACACGGAGGCGGGGTTGTTGTCAGAGAACTGCTGCTTCAGACGCGTATTGTACTTGTGATCTCGCTCGAGAAACCTCTTTGCTAAATCCATACTTTGCGTCTTTGTAGCGCCCCCTGTCACCAGCCCTGTGCGCTGCCTCCTTCTGCTGCCTTAACTGCCTCAGTTTTGGAGTGCACGTTTGCGCTCGGCGGGATGTAAACAACAGCCAGAATGAATGAGGCGAACTCACGTGGCGAGTAGAATGGTTTGCAGTTAATGAAGAGATATTCCAGATCATGGCCAAAGTCACTGCAATCATAAATGCAAGGCCACTTCTTCCAGTTTCTTCCCAAGGACTAATTCCGACAAGGTTCAGTTATTGGTAGTGACCTCACTTGGAGGCTCTTACCCCAAATCACATTCTGCTGCTCAAAGGGAAGCCAGTTCTCCCTCCTGGGGCTTTTCAGGAAAGTGATGAATATATCAGGAAATGCTGGAGACAGGTACAGTACCTAGAGTATTTTCCTCTGCTGCAGGAGAGACAAAAGTGGTCAAAGCCTTGCAGAAATGTTACAGCTGGAGACATTGCTGTAGTACCACTCCCCGTGGTTCTAGGATTTTAGTAAGAGTCATAAATACTTTCCCAGAAGAGAATGGACTAGTGCGCACTGTGCAGCTGAAAACAAAGACAGGAAAGTTGCAAAGGCCCATCTCAAAGAATTTCCTCCTACAAGAAGCTCTGTGAAGAACAAGGTCTCACACAATGGCTGGACAATGAAGTGCGTTAGGCCTGGATCCCCCGGCACCCTACAACCACAAAAAAAGGTTAGGCTCTTTTAGAGCGCTCCTGATAAAAAGTCGCACAAACAAAATTTGCAAAGAAAAAAATAATTGTACAGGCCGTGGGGAAAAAGTAGCGTCTTAAAAACTGCAAAATGAGAGGTGGAACCATGGTACTTAATAAGGTTACTAATATATTACATGGAATGGAAAATACATCAAAATAAATGGTTGCACCACTGAATTGTGGCTGGCAGCGGCGGCTGCAAAGAGGGCTGGCGATTTACGGCTGCGGAAGAAAAGAGGGCAAGCGACTTAAGTCGCATACTAAGGCTAATGTATCATGGGTTTATAAGGCAATTTAGATGTAGGGCCGTTGCCATAAGATTTTTGTTTAAAATTACATAATTTGAAAGGCTCTGGGCTGAGATCAATGGCCACTTTATTCACCAATGACAAACAAGTAATTTACCTGTGCCACCACCAGGGGGTATCTCAGAATAGTCAGTTCTTGGTTAGGGAACTCAATGATCATAAACTGTATTTGTAGGAGATATTTGTCTGAAACTGAAACCATTGAAACATATTTGATTGGGTATGTGGTTTACGCAGTACAAACCAAACGTTCAAAGATGCTCAACAGTGACTATTTGTGTTAGGAGCACACCTTAAATAAGTCTTGAAACATAGTTAGGTCTGTATTGTCAGGATCAGAATATATTTATTGCCATTGTCAGTGAACAAAATTCACAACATAGGAACTTGATTTGATGACAGATGCGACGTCTGTTGTTTGTGCGGTTTCGCTGGCTGTCCAGTTGGTCTCGAGGCCAAGGCCGGGAGAAAAGATAAGGGAGAAGGAACAGGAGTATGGAGCATAACAGGGAAAAAAATACTTTTCAGTACATTTGTTTGATCAGTTATTTGCCATATCAAATAGTCCAATAATTTCTGGTCCTCTGTGTAGCAATCCGTTTGTGCCATTGAGTTACTCAATCTTTCCCAAAGTTCACTGTTCCTGGTCACGTCCCACAGTCTTCTGTGCATCCGTAATCAAAGACTAAGATGTTTTTGTCCAGTTCTACGAGCTGTGCCATACTGTACTTCAAGTCTTTTCATCCTTTCACTCAATTCCACAAACTCCTTTTTGTTGTTGTCATCTGGGTGAATTTTCCTGTCTTCCCAATTTTCCGATTTTCCAACGCAACTCCATGCCTAATTAGAAGGAATCCCGCTATCATAAATCCAAATACGAATAGATCTTCCACGTCTTCCACGAGCAAGGGCTCGATGCATAGGACCTGCCGTTCCAATAGTCCCGTACGTACCCCGCCGCGTCCGTACCGTCGGGACAGGTGACTTCTCCCGGAGCAGCTTTTCTTGGGGAAAAAACTTTATCCAATGAACTCAGACAGCAATCAATCAGATTCCCAGAGATCAGCAGGTGAGCACGCGAACCGTGAGTAGAGAGAAAAAAGTTGACGAGACAAGGCGAAGTAGCAGAGCGGGAGCAGATAGAAACACGTCTGCACTGGAGGAGCACAGTATACTAAAGTATACTAAAGTATACTGTACTAAGGCATACTGTACTGTATACTTTATTGCATTTACAATGTATACATTTCACTTCTCTACATCTGAGAGCAGGCAGCTGTATTATCTATTCCACTACATTTTTTAACTGGACTGTAAAGTAAAACGTATTTTTCATATGGGTTGAGGGTTTTTTTTTTTTAATACATTTATGATGACATTCTGCTTAAAGGTTTTTAGTTCCAGACCCATATTTGTGCAAACTAAAATATACACAATCTGTGTGAAATACTTTTTCATGTGCTACTTTTACTTGAGTGATTCTGTATCTGTACTTTTACTTAAGTAAAAGTACTTCTTCTACCACTGTTTGAGACCAAACTGACCAAAAAAACCCTAAACTTTTTTAATCCTTTAGTAGTTGAGGGCACCTGGAATCAAAACAGGGACATCCTGATTGTTGGTCAAATGCTCTGCCACTGAGCTATACCCAAAATTTAAATCTTAAAAAAATTAGGATGAGACCAGCAAGTATTGTAGAAAAAGATTCAGTTGTAGTCATCTGGACCCAGCAAGGTCATTTTGGTTGGAAATGTACTCTACAATAAACTTAGTCAGTGTCCAAGGAAAATAGTTTCTTACCCTGATTGGTCACTAAAGATCCTTGATTTGGTAAAAAACCAGATGGCCAAATCTTTTCTTTTAGATGCACTTGGTGTAAAACGTTAAACCACTGCTCTGGGTCAAGTTAAAAAACAGCTACACAGTAACTGTAATCTAATTACAGTAACGTTACCGAGTAGCCATTTTAACTTTTGGCTTGAACTCTTTCTTACTGTGTCAGTAAAACAACACATGAAAGCAGTATGTTGGTGTGTTTGTTTGTCCGACGGGGGCGTGGCTTGACAAAATATTTGTTGTAACTGTGGAAAGGGCTATTACAACGCCTTTAGAGTATATTAGAGTCGAGAATACTTAATTTCAAAGTTTCAACAGTTTTCCTCTTTCCCTGGTAGTGATAATTATTCTTACATCATAGCGCCAACATGCAGAGGTGATTATCAGGCCTCTGTCAGGCACAGATTAGACATTCTCTGGACTCTTAAAACATTTTGAGAGTCACTTCCTGCTTCTGAAGAGTGCAGATGCTTGCTTGCTATAGCTGCTTCCTTATCTATTTTGATGTTTAATCAGTTTTTTTCTTCCATAAATCTTGAATTATGACTTTTTTAAGTACACCAAGGATTTTAAGATTTTTTTTGGGAGTTTTAACAGCATATCATGTCCGGGAGAAGAAGTGAAACAAACTCTGTCAGAAATATCAACCAGAAATTCATGAGCTACAAGCAAGGAAACAGGAACCTAAACCAGCTACATTCTCTGTGTCGTTCCGAAAACTGTCTAACGACCAGCCAGTATCTTGGAACAAAGTTGGTGCAAAGCCTAAATCATACAAAGATAATGTAAAGTCATCTAAAATACAGAATCTAAAATCTTGAAAGTCTGATCAAATCAGGAATTAAGATGGTTCCACTCACACCTAATTTAGCAAGATCAAGAATTCTGATGTCAACCATGATGAACTCGTTCTCTTTCTCTCTTTCTCTCCTGCTACACCAACAAAAGCCCCCCCCCCACCTATCCCCCCTCAACTTTCACCTGGTCCACCCCCCTCAACTTTCACCTGGTCCCAAACTCTCCCAGGCCCTGCTACACCAACAAACGCCCCCCCCCCACCTATCATCGCCTTTCACCTGGGATCTCCAATAGCTAGGACCCAGATAGCATAAGACGTTGATTCAACGTTGATTTATGGTCAGATTGGTTATTTTTGGTTGACATTAAAAAGTCAACGTTAATTTAATGTTAAAGCACAGTTGAAATATCAATGGTTGAAAAAAGGTTGTTAAATAAACATTGTTTTAACCTTGTATTTTAGGGTTAAAAGGCCAACATTGAATCAACGTTGTTTCAATATACATAGACCTGATCACTCTGCTGGTGCAAAAAGAGCGGGAAATGTAAGTCTCATGAGACGCTTAGCAGCGTA
This sequence comes from Chaenogobius annularis, assembly GCA_015082035.1. Taxonomy (NCBI): domain Eukaryota; kingdom Metazoa; phylum Chordata; class Actinopteri; order Gobiiformes; family Gobiidae; genus Chaenogobius; species Chaenogobius annularis. Next base: position 603,906 of record BJKM01000335.1, on the reverse strand, counting down.
ATCTTTCCTCTACATCACTCAGACACAGAAAAGCCACGTCTGCGGTTTACAACACTTATTTCCAGGAGAATAGCAGTGAGACAATTTGCTGTGAATCAGATTGATATTTGTACGATTGAGTAGTGAATAGAAATTCCCCCCAATCGTTCAGCTACAATAATTTTGTAAACGCAAGCTTTTATTGTTAACCCTGTTTGTCTTGTTAGTGACAAATGCAAGCATTTAGCTTAACTGCTAGAAAAATGGATCTGTACGACATCAGATCATCATAATCTGTTCATAATCTGTCTTGGGACAAAATATAAATTGGGTTGAATAGGCATAGAGTGTACCAATCTATTTGTGTTATGTGGATCGGGGAGTAAAGTTGGGGTTGTGCTTTGATATAGAAAAATGTGTTTATTCACTGTAAGTCCGAGCAATAGTCTTCCTTCTGTTGTTTAATAATGCGTGATAGTTGTGTAGTGTCCAAATGTACCAGTAAATGCACATTTTCTTTGTATTTTGGCTGAAAACCACTTCACTTCGCAAGCCTCGAGCTGGTAAAAAAAACAGAAAAGCTTGGAGCGGAGTTTGGTGTATTCTGGCTTCCACTGAGACCCGAAACTTGAAGCTGTGCGGCACTTCGGTGCCAAATACGGATGCAGCGCGGCTGAAAACACAGGCTTTTTGCTCTTGTGACCGACAAGCACAAGAAGAACGAGAAGAACAGCAGCCAGAGGGAACTTGCTCCTATCCTACCCTCACATGGACATTATACACTCGTATCTTGTTAAACTCATTACTTGAACAAACGGCTGTCTTTCATCTCCTCTCACCGTGTCTCTTTTTTTCTGCAATCTGCAGATAAAAATCTTATTTGAAGAATCCCAAGTGTCCTTTTGGAGCCGTGGCGTGTGGCAGATGAAGCACCGTGCTCCGGTGTACTTTGGCCTTTAGATCCATAAAGTCTCCAAATACTCAAATAAATATGTTTGCCATTATAACAATCAATTGTCAAGGTATTGTTTTCTGGAAGTACGAGTAGAAGTATTTTGTATTTTGCCATTTATATTATATTATCTTCTCTAGTTGATTTGGCATAAAGTTTCCTTTTAAAAATGCATGATTTGCCCAGCCTAAAGTGAAGACCAAATATTGGAAATGTAATGATTGCTTAATTTGGCATACATTTTTTGTATTATTTACTCCTATGCTATTCTCAATTAAATCCAACAGTGCAAGCAAACGGCATGCAATCAATGCCCTTCTCTTTTGTGTGGCGTGTAAATTTCTTGAGCTCTGCAGCTGTAGTAACTAATAGTGCCTTGTAGGTGTGTCGGCCTTTAGTCGGTCAGTGGTGTAAGAGTTAACTCATACTTTATTTCGATTATAAGGATTTCTACTGAAGAGAACTACATATTATGCATCGATCATATATTTGCCATTGTACAATGCATTGAACATATATTCACTATTAGACAATGTTATGCTGCTCTTGGTGCTGTGTTTTTCCATTCTGACCCCAAGGTTTGACCAGTCTCAGGTTACACGAGGCAGACAAAGAGAAAAAGGTGGAGACCATGGTGGAGGTCAGATTGGCAAGGAAGCCAATCACAGCCTACCACACGGACTTCCTGTAGGCTCATGCATATTCATTTTCTGTGTCTATAATACTGGCAAACTGTGGCTGTCCCGTTACTCTCTCGGAATTATTAAGACGCGAGTAACCGAGTGTTAGGCCACTCCGGAAGTCCAGACGTCTGTATAGATGACTTTGTTAGGAGAATAAAAGAATGCGTAATGAAACTCATGAATCTTGGTCATCTATAGCTGGTATGTATTAGTAACTGATAGAGTAGATCTTGTTGACTTTCTCTCCTCTTCCAGTTTCTGAACACGCAGATGTCCGAGTTAAATAGAACTGGACATATTTCTTCAATTGGTGACCCCGAGTCGTGCTGAAGGGGGGAGAGCTATCAACGAACCAGGAGACACGGAGGAGAGGTCCGTGCTCACATCCAGGGGGACGACGGCGGCGTTCCGTTCCACTGGACACATTTGCGGGTAGACCATACAACAGCACGCCTGTCATCCCACGGGGCGGAAAACCAACTTTTTTCCAGGGCGCGCCCTCCTAGATTAAGGTAAGACATTTTTGATTCTCACTTTTTAGGAGTTTCAAAGTATGTTCTATTGGCTAACTTTCCAAATTTTAGTTTAGGAAACTTGGGAATTGTTGGTTTTTAAGGCTAAAATCTGTAAATTGATGGTTGGAATCGAAGCAGGGAAAGGCGTTATAGGGCTCACAGAATCCAAATTAATTAATTAAAAACCAAATTTAATAAGTAAACGGATATAAATAGTCATATGTTAGAAAGAGAAGAAAAGAAATAAAGTACTAACACGCTGAATATTAATTCTTTAAAAGCCCTTTTGGGTGCGTGTCGATGGAACTCCTGCGTTACACATGGACGCATGTACGGAAATAAAACGTTACTGGGTGGCCGTAGACGGACTCAGGGGCCGTCTGAAACTCTTAAAAGGCTACGCGTGTAAGAGCCTTTTCTGTCTGGGACATAAATGCGTGGGTTTGAGTCCCTCCGATTCATTTAGTCTAGTATGGTCTAGACCAGGTTAATCAGGAAAAGTACTACTCAAATTTGTTAAATTGGTTTTAAATAGTTGTAAAAGTGAGACAAAGAACTGTTGCGAAAAAAGGCGGGGGAGGTGAAGACACGAGTGTAAGGCGCGCGCACGTGAAGGCGCGCGTGCACGTGACGGTGCGTGACGTCACAGGTAAGTGAAACTTGAGAACAAATGAAAATGGCGAAAAAATAAGACTGTGTGAAAAGTGGGTTAAGTAAGTATGGAGAGAGAGAAATCCGCTCTCGAAGCTCAAAAGAGTAAGAAGTTACAAAAAGGCAATCGAAAGTGGATTTGAGTTTGTTTCTGTGCGGTGGCGCGGAGACGAGGAAATGTGCGCTGAAAGTTCTGTGGCGGTCCTTGGAGGCGGAGTCGAGGAAATGTGCGCTGAAAAGTTCTCGTCGCGGAGCGAACTCAAATGGATGAAAGGCCTCACGAGAGGTGAAACGAGAAGGGCCTCAAAGACAAAGAAGTAAGTATTTAAAAATGCGGAAACATGCGAAACTGATCCTGGAGGCTGCCACGGTGAAACGGAACAAAGAGAAGAGGATTTTCGTACAAAACCCGCTGTAGGAGGAGCCAGCTCCGTCACTGGAGGCAGAGCCAAGGCCCCTCTACCATCGGCCCCTCCCGCATATGGATCAGATGATACAAATCGCGCCCTCTAGTGGCGTATACCCGCAACTACATGGACTGTTAGAACGCGAAGAAGCAGCTCTAATCAAATCAGTGAACAGAGACACAATTGCGTTGGACGAAGCAAACATTGACGAATTAACTAAACGCTTTTACCGCAGCCGCTGCCACGGACAAACTGCAGCGGTCACTAAAGAAGTTGTGTTTCAGGTTAGAAACATGATGGATGAAGTTACATAAAATCTACAGATGACTCAGATAGCGAAGAGGAAGAACACAGATAATGCAGAATCTCATGAGGCTAGACAGACACTTTTGAAATTATCTGGGGAACGAAGTACATTAGCTGCGGACTTAGCCTAAAATGAAGCGAGAAGAAGACAAGAGTGACGATGACTGGAAGCAGAAGACTCAAAGACGCGAAAAATAAAGTTAAACTCAAGGACTTACAAATAGCCCAACAACAGATGATTATTAAGGGACTTTCCCCCACAGAAGTAAGACATCATGGGGCGGCGTCTACCCATTGGTTTCCAATCGGACGAGGCAGACAACGACGGGAATGCGGAGGATGGAACTATCAACCATTGTCCTGTGCAGGAACTGGCACTATTGAAAGCTAAACTTCCAATGCTCCAACAAGAAGGATGAGCTTGGTTTGAGGCGGTCAAAATGCGACCTATCGAAATGCGACATTAGCAGTGGGGAGGACATGAAAGCCCGTTTTGGCAGAGTGCAGCTCCGGCACACGTAGCAAGAGGAATATTTGAGAGATAGGTGGACATGGCTGCCACACTGGTACAAAGACCGCATTTTGATCAGTATTCTGCAGCAAATCGGAAAGAGTTTATTGCCATTGTCAATGAACAAAAATTCACAAACATAGGAACATTGTCTCGGCGTTAAAGTGCAGACATAAAACACTGAGCAATAATACAATAAACTAACATATATTCAATCAAAAAAGGTAATGCATTAAGAAACAATTTTTAATAATTATAAAAATTACTAGAAAATAAATAAAATAAAAATAAAAATAGCATTACTATAGGTACACATTCTGCTGCTTTTCTGGTTTCAGGTAGAAGCCAGATATATCCTCCACCTCAGCCATAACAGCCCACCGACCGAGCTTCCCATTATTCTCACCTGGTGATTGTCCCAACACAAACGATGGAACGAGCTTGCATTCAAAAAATATGTCAAGCTCCATGCACACACACCCATGCCACACTGCACAAAGCCACTTGCCTCTTTTTAAAAAAGGAGTTCTAAAGATGCACTCCCAGACTCAATTTAAAACCATAATAATGACAAAAGTAATGAAAACTCAAATGATGGCAACACACAGGCTGATTTCACAAACCACACCCACACTCTCAGAGATCCCCTACACCCGCAAGCCGTCTTATACGCGCGAACACCTCCTCAACAGCCCTTAGGGGTCTTTCTTACATCCCCTAACACACACACACGTCCAAGTACATAGTAACCAAGGAGCAACCACAGAGGCCTCTTTAAGAGGGAGAGGCAGAGGAGCAGGAAGAAGGTAACTATGGAACAACAATACAATCCACAGTATAACCAACAACTGTCCTTCAACGTGTGTTTACATCTGCGGGAGTGCGCAGAGCTATTGGGCTCGTGTTTGCCCAACACAGTCAAAATCAAGGCCCTCCACAACAAGAGAGACTTTGGAACCATAGAGGAGGACAGGGACGCAAGATCGTCCTCTCCTGGAACCGTGGGTGGATCAGAACGCTGGATAGTGGATTCGAACGAGATGAATTCACTCACACCAACAAACTTCCAGGTCAAGTGTTACTGGGAAGAGGACATTCTACAAGCCACTGGTGCCACAATCCATTGCACCCCTGACAACATGATCGTGTCTTGGCCAAATGGACATTCCATCAAGTGCACTCATTCACGAACACCTGGACTCTTTCTGGCACAAGCAGATTTGACAGATCCTCCCTGTGTGACCATTTACTGGGACTGTTAGAACCAGGAACACTTGAACTGAACGGACTATATGCCAAAATGCTTCAATGGAAGCCATGGTTCATGATGTTACATCCATATGCTCCTCCTGCTGACCCATTACATGTTACACTCTTTTATGACCGCAACACAGATTTACAATACCAAGTAGACTTCAATGAACATGTTAGAGGGAATTTATACACAATTACATCTACTCATTTTTATGTTCATGAATCAGGAGTTGTTGCCCCAGTTATTTTGCCTGATGATTTGAAGCCATATTACAAAAGAGATTCACTGACAGACCCACATATTTCACTTTTCCTTGGTCCAGGACACGAGGCACGAGAATTAGGACCATTGACATAAAAGCTAAATCAAACTGTCGATTGGGGACAAACACAAGTAGAGGGCGTTCGATACAGCCATTCTACAAAGGCTTACAAGATTCTAACTGACAAAACAACAGACACGGTGGTGGCTGAGGAGGAGTATATTTCCAGATCACATGGCAGAGAGCTGACAGATCATGAGTGCTCTGAAGAAATGCTCAACAAATTTCCACAATCTCTTTGGGCCCAAGGCCCTCCTGATATTGGTAAATGTACTACAGTGAAACCTGTCATTTTGGAAGTACAACCAGGATCACATGATTTAAGAAAAGTTAACGATGTCATAACAACTCCCTTGCTACCGGTGCCGGACCCACACAAGTGTCTCTCTGTTCTAGAACCTGAAATGCAATTCTTCACAGTTATTGATCTGACTCAAGCCTTCTTTACAATCCCGTTGGCTCCTGAGTGCAGATATCAATTTGCTTTCACTCATGGTGGGGTCAAACTCCAGAACAAAGTTTTGCCGCAAGGCCACAAAAACTCGGCCGGCATTTTCAATCAGGTTCTTAAGGAATGTTTGAAAAATATTGACGTGCTTCTTGGTTCTGTGGTGGTTCAGTACATGGATGATATTCTCGTTGGTTCCGCTTCAGCAGCAGATTGCTTGCAAATGACCTGTCGTGTTCTGTCTGACTTGTATGAACATGGATTTAAAGTCTCTAAAAAGAAGCTACAATGCTGTAGACCACAAGTTACATTTTTGGGGAAATTATCTCGGCTGGTTGTGTGAAACCTACTCCAAGCCAGAAAAAGTCGATTTTTGAACGCTCCCAGACCAGAAACAGTTAAAGATCTACTCTCTTTCTTAGGATTGGCTAACTATTCTCGCTATCATGTCCCTGACTACACTGGTGAGACTGCACCACTGAGAGCAATCATTAAGCAAGCTGGCGTCAGAGAACTACAAGCACGACTGGACTGGACTCAGGAAGCTGACCAAGCTTTCACCGACTTAAAGATGGCACTTGCCACCTGTGCTGACTTAGCCATCCCAGACTTCACCAAACCGTCTCATTCTGACACTTCCATCACATGTGACTCAGGACATGGGGTTCTATGGCAAAAGACAGGGACAGGACAAAGGACAGTTATGCTCTATGTGTCCACCCTATTGGATCCTTTTATGATCACACTCCTGATGCTTTACCTCTTCTACAAATTATCCAGTCATATCAAACTCTCTTGCAACATGATGTATGGATCAAAGCTTTCACTCTTTCTGAACATGAACTTATATATTCTGAATCTGGTCTTTTGTGGATGTCCACTGAAATCTGGCACTCTTTTGCAGTCCTTAATGGACTCACTTCCTGCAGGACAAGCGCATTCATTGCGTCTGAACCTGAACTCTTACTGGACCACGACTCCGTGGAACTTGCAATGCTTAATGACGACTGCAGACAGTCTGTCTGCACAATAGACTCATGATTTAAGCTTTTGGAATGATCAACCTCAAGCTTTCCTTTATGAGGTCAACTGGTATCACTGGTCCCACTCAAAACCTTGTTATGGCTAAAGTAGGTCCAAAGGCCCTACTGAAGGGGGTGGGGAAATGAATGACGGCACAAAGACTGTGATTTATTGTAATGAAGGAGGTAATCCGATGGTTCAGATGAAAACTCAGGTTTCCTCACGATGTGCATTAACTTGGGTCAAATTATGTACAGAAAAGGCAAAGAAGACTTTCAGTGTCAAAAAGGAAAACGGAGAAATGTGCCCTGAAACAATGGTTTATAATGTGTCTAATGTTAATATGTCTCTTTCAGAAGGAAATGGATCTAGGAGGCGAAGACCACTTATTAAAGAGCATAATGTTGGTAACAACAAATGGTTAGAATTAGCTAAAATAACTGCAAATGCGACACAAGTCCCTGTTAGGTCTGTTTCCTTCAGACCCCACCACTCCGAGGAGATCCCCACTTCAGTGGCGATTACTGTCTCGACCCAAGAAACAATCTGTTTATTATGGCAAAGTATTTACGGGCGACTAAATTATACCACTCTAGCAGGCTGCGAGTCCTATGCCCAATATGCACAATTAAATAGTTGGAAAACCAGATAAATCCTTCAGAAGATTTTTTCTCGTTATAGGTGTTATTTTGTTACTGTTTTGGTGTTTTGTTTTGTGTTTTGTTTTTGTTGTGTTGTTCCTCTCCTCAGAAGCATGGTCTCTAAAGCCCTGAGCAGCACAACCACTGGAGTATTTGTGAATGTAGAAGGCAATTCCAATGATCTAGAATCAGGTTTGAGGATGATGCCTGAAGGGGGCGAAGAAGATGTCTTCACCCAGAAAGCTCGAGAGGCATTGAATGAGGATTGGATGACACACTTTTAGTTTATCGTCGGGTAAAAATTTTTCTAGATGATTATGTTTTTTGGTGTGTTTTCTATGCTTTGTTTTTTTTCAGGATTTTTCAGATTACTCCTCTGTCGGTTGTGTGAGGTCCTTGACCTCAGAAGGGGGACTGAAGAGAACTACATATTATGCATCGATCATATATTTGCCATTGTACAATGCATTGAACATATATTCACTATTAGACAATGTTATGCTGCTCTTGGTGCTGTGTTTTTCCATTCTGACCCAAGGTTTGACCAGTCTCAGGTTACACGAGCAGACAAAGAGAAAAAGGTGGAGACCATGGTGGAGGTCAGATTGGCAAGGAGCCAATCACAGCCCTACCACACGGACTTCCTGTAGGCTCATGCATATTCATTTTCTGTGTCTATAATACTGGCAAACTGTGGCTGTCCCGTTACTCTCCGGAATTATTAAGACGCGAGTAACGAGTGTTAGGCACCCGGAAGTCCAGACGTCTGTATAGATGACTTTGTTAGGAGAATAAAAGAATGCGTAATGAAACTCATGAATCTTGGTCATCTATAGCTGGTATGTATTAGTAACTGATAGAGTAGATCTTGTTGACTTTCTCTCCTCTTCCAGTTTCTGAACACGCAGATGTCCGAGTTAAATAGAACTGGACATATTTCTTCACTACGTAACAACAACAGAAAGGAGAAGATATGGATTGGGTTAGCTGAAGTTTGGAAGTTAATTGTAACTCATAAATCTTAATAAACGTAAATACAAATTTTAAAAATACAGTAAGTGATGATATTTTAGTCCTGGGAGTACAAATTGGCTCACATCATACTCAAAGTGTTGCCAGTTTCACGCTGCTGTCCGCTTTAGTCAACTAATTGATTGGTGGGGCATGTAGTAGACACCCCTAGTGTATTGCATATTTTTTCATGTTCTGTTTTCTCATTACTCTGCCATACTTGTGATGGTTCTGTTTTTAAACAGACCAAGTGTTTATTTAGACATGCAGGGTTGACATGAGGGTTGTAGTGATGATGAGGAGGGGCCTAATGAGGATCTACTAATGACAAGCTAAAGATACTGGGCAACATCTTACTCCATCAGTTTAGGTGCACTGTCTGCTTTGCTCTCAATCCTGAAGGTATTTCATCCTAGGCTTCCAAAAGGTTGAAGGACTCTTTTAGGGACACAGTTTCATGTAGCAACCAATAAAGTGCAAGGTGGCGAATACTACCATTTTGGCTTAAAGCAAGGTATTCTTTTGAGACTAAAGTGTTCGTGCTTACCTGGTAACACCAAAAGTCTGTCATTGCAGTTCCACACTGATGGACTTCCACTCTTTGAAAGTTCACAGCTTCAGTTCTGGCCCAAACTTGCTAAAGAAAATTTCATTACAATGTTCGATTTCTAACTTTCGAGGATGACTGAAATGCAGCATAGATCTGTCATTATAGAACTGCAAGATTTATCACAATCCAATCAAAATCACAATTAGCGGATCTTAATAGCAACTCCATAACAAAGGTATACTGAATGGAAAGTAAGGTGGTGCAGTGGGCGGTTGTATCATTTTCAAATGGTGGAACTGCAACAGTTTTTTCCAGCTGGTTAAATGCAAAAGAGAAAACAGTGACCCAAAAGTATAAATTATTCAAAAGCCCTCAAAGACAACATGCAGCCTAACCAAGCATGGACCTCATATGAAGATGTGAGGAATGTGGTAAGCATTTATAGCACTAGAATTCATACTTTTTATTGTACTGATATAAATCTACATTTTATGTACAAGTCACAATAATTAATTCTGTATGTTGAGTTTTTTGGTATCACAGACTCATTCACTAAAGCCAAATATTTTTTAGGAAAAATATGTAAAAACTGGATTTGCAACCACAGAGATGGAAGACAAAGCTGACGAGCGACCGAGAAAAAGAAGAGCAAGGTAAAATGCTGTTGCATTGGGTTTCTTTATTCTTCATATACCTGCATGGATTTACTCCAGTTACCCTCTGTATACAATTCATATTCTATACTGCTCAATTGATAAATTGTTTTTTGTGTTGCAAGGCAAAATCCCCTTTACATTGAATCAGAAGAGGAATCAGAGCCCCAAACCAACAGAAAATTTGCAAAGCCACCTGACATGACCTTTCCAGGTATGTTGTTGTGTCAGTGTTACTGCTGTAAGTGTTCCTTCATTTTTGTATAAATGCATTATTTGTTATTTCAGTGATGCAAGGATTCAATCAATATACCAGGACCCGCCACATTCAAATACTGGTAAGTTTTCCTAAGAAACTTACATTTAGTCTAGAAAAAAAAAATGCATTCCTCCATTAAAAACATCACATTTTAATAGTAATAATAATAATAATAATAATAATAATAATAATAATAATAATACATTTTATTTAAAAGCGCCTTTCAGAACACCCAAGGACACTGTACAAGAGAATAAAAAAGCAGAATAAAACAACAAAATAAAACAACAGAATAAAACAACAGAATAAAACCCACAGTACAGAACTGGATGATGGCGTAGGAGTGACTGAGTTGTGTGGTGTTGGAGTGACTGAGTTGTGTGGTGTTGGAGTGACTGAGTTGTGTGGTGTTGGAGTGACTGAGTTGTGTGGTGTTGGAGTGACTGAGTTATGTGGTGTTGGAGTGACTGAGTTATGTGGTGTTGGAGTGACTGAGTTATGTGGTGTTGGAGTGACTGAGTTATGTGGTGTAGGATTGTCTGAACAGGTGAGTTTTGAGTCTGGATTTGAAAAGTGGAAGGGTGTCTATGTTGCGGGGGTCAGGAGAGAGAGAGTTCCAGAGCTGAGGAGCAGAGCGGCTGAAGGCTCTGCCCCCCATTGAAATAAGACAGAAAGAGGGGACAGAGAGCTGGAGAGAGGAGGAGGACCTGAGGTAGCGAGAGGGAGTGGAGAGTGTGGAGGAGGTCAGAGATGTACGGTGGAGCCAGGTTATGGATAGCTTTGAAAGTATTTAGGATAATTTTGAAGTGAATCTGTTGTTTTATGGGGTGCCAGTGAAGTTGTTGAAGGATGGGGGTGATGTGATGGTGGGAGGGCGTCCTGGTGATAATGCGGGCTGCAGAGTTTTGGAGAAGCTGCAGTTTCTGGAGGGATTTATTGGGGCGACCAAAGAGGAGAGAGTTACAGTAATCGATCCAGGAGGTGACTAGACTGTGGACAAGTATGGCTGTGGTGTGAGGAGTGAGAGAAGGACGGAGACAAGAGATGTTTGCGAAGGTGGAAGTAGGCAGAACGAGTGATGTTGTTGATATGGGAGTGGAAAGAAAGGGTGCTGTCGAGGATGACACCCAGACTCTTGACTTGAGGGGAGGGGAGGACAGTGGAGTCATTGATAGATATTTTGGAGAGAGTTCAGCCTGAATATCAAACAGGCCTGTCCATACAATGGTAATGGTATGTCCCTACTTCTTTCTTGGAGAATAAAATCCTGTGTTTCTTTTTAAACATAGGGTATGTTTTGTATTTTAGGGCTGCGGCTATTGATTATTTTAGTAACCGACTAATCTATCGATTATTTACTTCAAACAAGTAATTGAGTAATAGGATGATTTTGCTTACATTCTGTAAAACATTATAAAATCATATTACATTTTTATTTTTACAAAAGTAAATAGATAATAGAAGTTCCTTGTTTGTAATAAATAATAAACAAGGAACTTCTATGTAAAATAACATTTTATTGTCAATTGGACATCAGTATTATCTATCTATAAACAGAAAAGTCAATCCAAATGTCCATGATGAGTCCATCTGATACATTTCTGCCTCTTTGATATAATTTACTAAATTACATTATATCAAAAGATGTACAAAAGAGTCCATGGAAAGTAATGCATCTGTTTTCCATTTAAACTTGTCTACACAAGTGGGAAAAAAAGATAAACAGTGTTGCAGCGCTAGCTCCTAGCTAGCTCCTAGTGTGCCGTTCACTTTAGCTTCTGTGTCTTCGCTCCTCATCGCAGACTTTCTGTGTCATCATCGTGGTCCTCCGTGCTTTCATACGCAACAAAACTCCACTCCGTAGACACACTTGTGAGTTCAAAACAGGCTGCATGCTCTTAGTCATGCTCTAGCTCCATGTGAAACAAGCGCCACAGAAGTTCCACGCACCACAGATTTGCGTAGTTTTGATCAAATATGTAAATGAAATGAATAATCAAGGCTTTTCATAATCAAATTGCTGGATTTACTCGATTAATCATTTCAGCCCTAGTTTGCCATCTGTTAGCTTATTGAGTAAAGTAATACCAATTACATGTATTTAAAAAAAAATACTAATACTACCAAATGTTGGTAGGTAGACAAGTATTAAATGTGTGTACTCCATGTAGACTGAAATAACTTTACACCGACGCTTTATTGTCTCAAGTGTGTTAAAGTCTACTAATTTTGTAGTGTGTATGTGTGTGTGTGTGTGTGTGTGTGTGCGTGTGCGTGTGTGCTTGTGGCACCTGCCTTTTCCTCTTTTTATTGGATAATAGGATTGCGTTTCAATTTGTTTCCACTCCGAGGGCCACAGCTGCTCCAAGGATTTTTCATTTTCCTATATTAAACAGTTTCCTTGAAGAATTATAACAATTTATAAAACGATGCTATTAATATTAACACTAAAAAGAGTCTTAATAACACTACTTAATAATACTCCGAATCAGTAATAAACTGAACAGAATATTAGAAAAACTGTTTTGGTTTTTCCCCCCATTTGAACCACATTTCCTCCTCACAGCAGTGACACTACCCTCCAGCCCACCCGCTTTAACTGCTGACTCTGCTCTGTCTATTCTGGGCCCAGGTTCCAGCCTCCTCCCCTCCTTCTGCCGCAGCAGCAGTGGGTCAAAGCGTCTGGACAGTGCATACACAGCACGGGGAGCAGGTGAATGGACCCGAGCCCTGTTACCTAACCACAGCCGTGGATAGAACCGCAGTGCTCCCGGAGGATTAACCCCTCTGCACGCGCCTGTAAGTCCCCAGCAATAACACGCATAACACTGCATTCACTTCACCACGAAGACCAAAGCAGAAGCAAAGGTTAGGCCTGAATCAAAATGTTCAAAATAGAATTATTCAAATGATTTTGGTTGATTCTTGCTTGTTTTGATGTTGGAGTAAAATGGTGTCGTACCCTTGACCCTGAAGGTGTCTTGTGACAGTTTTCTTAAGTGCAGTGGTATATTTAGCATGTTCTGTATAAAGCCAGCCCTTACATGGCGTCATGAAGAACTTAAAGGCAGAGCTGAGTAATAATCAAGTAACGCTTTAGAGAAATTGAAGGAAAAAAAAATTCAGTTATAGTCACGTTTTGACTCTCAGCTTTAGAGAAACAATACATTTACATATACACTACTACTCAAAGCCAGTTTATTATTGCTTTGCCTCAACTCAGAGGTGGGTAGAACAGCCAACATTTTTACCCAAATAAGAGTAACATCACATTAAAATATTGTTACTACACAAAATAGTGGTCCAAGAAATGACTTAAATAAAAGTAAAAGTGATTTATAATTGGAAGTTAATGGAATTGGAAGAGAAAACGAAATTGTATTTTTAAGGCTAGACACAAAAGGAGAAACTAAAACTGAAGGAGTGATGCAAAAAACACAAATGTTGAAATACTTTGATATTTACTCAAAGTGGAAAGAGGAACCAACACTTTAGGTATCTAAAGGTATCTGTACTTTACTTAAGCACACTTTACAGTGTACTTTTACTTTACTACTTTTGAGAGCAGGTATCTATACTTTCTATTCTTTTTGCTCCTGTAGCTGTACCAAATTGAGTACAGTACCACTGTACGGTTCATAGCAGACACAAGACCTGTTTGCCACCTGCAGCCATCTTGGTTCTAGTCCTAATGTAAACAAATGTACACGCCAAAGGGAATCTGCATAAACTGCTCATATATCTGAACAGTCAAAATCTTCTCCGTCAGCTGTGGTTCTGACATGTATACAACAACAAATTACATCGTACAAAAGTACAGCTGCATTTTAAAACGCAGATATGGCTTTGCTGTTATACATAAAATGCTAATGAATGATTGGCCTTGGTGATTCGCATTGTCACCTATAATAAGAAATCTATAAGAAATCTAAATGGAAATATGGCTTGTAAGTGGAGTGCACTTTTGGCTGCAGCGGAAAAGGCAGAAACAAAGAAATGAATGACAGGACCTGAGCCGACTGTGAAGGACTGGACATTTACAAAATAGAAAAACTGACTTTTAACAGGACAAGAAGATATAGGAGGGGACATGTGCCGGACTAACATTTTACTTTCTGAATTTTTCTTTTTGGTTTTGCCTTTCAATCTCTGGTTTGTTTGGTCTGTTTGTGTTTAGATATAAACATTTACAAAAAAATAAAGAAAAGAAAAAAGAAACCCTTCAAAGGCCCCGATATCTGCGCTAACGGCCTTGTAGTACGTTAGTTGGCAAAAAACAACACCTCTCAGGCATTTGTGAAACAATTTTGCATGCATAAAAAGGAAAAGTACAAAGAGTAAACACTCATCGCTTCCCATAGAAACAATATGTCAATATGTCTACAATTTAATTCCAATACTGATATGTGATGTAGGTTGGCATGAACCTATTAACTCGGTGAATGTTGTAAAATTTTGATTGTCGTTATGTCATCTGCATAACCTCTATAGTCCTTTTAAGTCTGTGTGAGTGCAGAGGACATTGATAGACACTGAACAGGCTACACCGCTCCTGGATCTGCTCCTGGAACCAGGACAGTAGGTCTGGGCTTGAAGCTTCTATAACACACCCAGGCATTTGCGGCCCCAGGGGCCGGATCAGGCCCTCGGCCTGTTTTAATCCGGCCCTCCTCCCCCCAGGGATCATATGTGTTTTATCTTTTATTTTGAACTGTCTTGGTGCTGTAACATGTGTCATTAATAAAGATGACATGAAATGAATGAATAGTAGATTCAGTAGGCATGTATTCTGTATTTTACAGAAAAGTGCTTATAATGATAAGAATTCTTTATACCAATGATCGCAGGCCGGCCCTGGATTCCAATATGGCCCTCGAAATAACTGCCCACCCCGGGTTTATAACTCTCTCTCTCTCTCTCTCTCTCTCTCTCTCTCTTCTCTCTCTTTCTCTCTCTTTCTCTCTCTTCTCTCTCTCTTTCTCTCTCTCTCTCTCTCTCTCTCTCTCTCTCTCTCTCTCTCTCTCTCTCTGTCTCTCTCTCTCTCTCTGTCTCTCTCTGTCTCTCTGTCTCTCTCTCTCTCTCTCTGCTCTCTCTCTTCTCTCCTCACCAGACCATGCTTCCGTTCGTGGTGCTCCTTCCCGTGCTCATCGTGGTGGCAGCCGGTGTCTCTACTACGTCTACAATGAGTTCTCCCTGTTCATGTCCAACGCACAAGTCCGGAACAAAGTGGTGGTCCTCACTGACCGCTGTGTCCGGAGTGGGCTCTGGTAAAGATAAGCCTGCTCCTCTCCTCTCTCTCCCTCTCTCTCTCTCTTCTCTCTCTTTTCTCTCTCTCTCTCTCTCTCTCTCTTCTCTCTCTCTCTCTCTCTCTCCCTCTCTCTCTCTATTTCTTTCTTCATATGTCCGTCTTTCTTATTTCCCTTTCTTTCTGTCTTTATCTTTAATTTTCTTTATCTCTTTTCTCTTCTTTTTTTTGTATTATTTCTTTATCTCCTTTTCTTTATTTCTCCATGTCTTTGTTTCTTCACCTCTTTCCTTTTAGATCTCCATTTCTACCTCAACCTCTCTCTCTATTCCAGGGGTCACCAACCTTTTTGAGGCTGAGGGCTACTTCATGGGCCCCGACTAGTATAGAGGGCACAGAACCTGTTTGCCACAAACTTCCTAAATAACAAAACTGCATGTATAACTAACGTTTATAATGATTAGTAGTTGTGAAATGACTCCTCACATATCAATAATAATTATCCACAATTACCAGTAATTTTCAAAGCAATAATAATCAGAAAAACATGTTTAAACAGTCGTCAAATACTTATTTATGTTTATTTGCTCAAACATTTGAAAGTCAGGGGAAAACACCTGCTGTTTTTGTAATGCAAATCATCACTTCTAACATTTATAAGTCAAGGAAACAACACTTTTTTACCTAAACAAGTTAATAAATGCTTTCTGATACCTTTTTATATATATGTATAAGGGCTTTGATTAATCAAGTAATCGGTTAATTTTTGGTACATTCAGTAAACCATTTAAACACAATATTAAATAATTTTTTTAGATAAACGTTATAGGTCATAGTAATAAACAAATACAAAATAAGGAATTTCTGCTTAAAATAACACATTTTATTCCTAATTTCATATGAATTTGTCCCCAAAACAGCAAAAAGCAACATTTCACTTCAGTCCAAACTGTTCTGTTTGTATAGAAAGAATATATATAAAGGACTTAATTAACTTGTCATAGATTGTAAACAGTTACAGTAGCTCTGTCACTGTTGATCCATGGCTCTTTCACTCATCAAAACTCTTTCCAGTCGCACTCGTGAGTTTAAAACGCGCCGCTCTCCTCCTGTCGCGCCTTCGTCAGAGCGGAACAAGCTCCGTGTGAAACAAAAGCGCCACAAGTCGTTCCGTGCGCTCCACGCGCCACAGATTCACGTGTTTTTGATTAAATATGTAAATTAAACGAATCATCGAAGCAATATAATAATAATCGAAGCTTTTTTGTAATCGAATTATTCGATTTATTCGAGTAATCAGCTCTATATATGTATATGTTGAAATATGAGTAGTGCTATTTTTGGTGCAGGCCTCACGGGTGCCATCAAGGGTTGCTCAGGGCGGATGTGCGCCCGCGGGCACAGCGTTGGTGACCCCTGCTCTATTCTCTCCTTCATCTTGTTCTTTGTTTGGTCCTTTAGCCTTGTATTAGTCCTGGCTCATAGATAAATAACATACAGTTATGTTTCAATCTAACTCAACATTTGAAATATTGTTGGTGATCACGAGATTATGCATTTGACATGATATGATATTCAATGTCTGTCCCGAGAGAAATGAAATAGGACAAACAAAGGAAATTAACACAAAATGAAATAATTAACTGGAATAATTGGAATAAACAATTGATAAAATGTAATAAAAATGTAAATCAAAATGAAAATTATGAAGACACATAGAGAACCTTTTTGGCTTTATTGTAAACCGGGTTTAGTTGTAGAAGCTCAAATTGAGGAGCACATTCTGCTTTCTGATCAGCTAATTGGCTTGGCATTGTCATGACTATTGCCTATGAATGTTTATTTGCCTTCTATAACGATGTGGTTCATTGTACAGAGTTGTCGCGGCTCTTCCATCGGGGCGGGGCACGTCTGATCCTGTGTGGGACAAGCTGGGACAAACTGGAGTCTCTGTATGACGCGCTGAGCACAGACGCCGACCCACGAGAGGTGAGGCCAGACAGCTACTCAATCCATCTACCACCTAAGCTTGTGTACTGCAAAGTATATTACTCAAGTAGAAGTACAGTAGTAGTGGTCCAAAAAATAGTTTTGTATTTTAATAAAATATTTAATAAAATGCAAACAACTAGCACAGTGGCTAGCACTCATGCCTCACAAATAGAAGGTCGCAGGTATATTACTCAAGTAAGACTCAAGATATGGAGTCTGAAAACTACTCTAAAGCCCTATTGTCACTAACATTTTGTGGAAAATTACAAAGGACTTCCTGGCTCTGTGACTTCCTGGCGCTGTGACTTCCTGGCTGCCTAGTTCGGATGAGTCTGTCTGTCTGCGGTCGTACCTGTGGAAATAATCAGTATTTATTACAAGTTTATTTATTTCTATGTGGGAGGAGACATATGAAGAGCCTGGACACTTATTTTGAGAAAATGTCTAAGAAATACAAGAAGAAAAACCACACCGAGAACCAGGTTGGCGATGCTACATTGCGCCAGCCCCCATAGGCTCCGGCTCTGCTGCTGCTCCGGTCGCCTTTGGCGCCCACTCCTGTTGCAGCTCCGGGTTGGACACGGTGGTGGAGGGGACTCAGAGCGAGATAGATATTATTATCATCATCATCATCATCATCATCACCATCATCATCATCATCATCATCATCATTATTATTATTATTATTAGTTTATTTGAACTAGGACAGTGCACATTAAACAACATTTCTATAAATGTGCCAGTATTAGCTGTAGTTTAGCTAGTTTCCAACTGTAGTCCCAGGTGAGGTGTAAAATGCCAGCAATATACAAAACATTATATACAGTACAATTAGGATTAGTAGAAAAATATAAAAGTGCAAAAGCACAACAATAGACAACATTAACATGGGACAAGCATACACTAAACGCAGACTCATTTGGCAGCAGCACAAGAGCAGCAGAGGAAAATTATATATATTTTCAAACTATGGTCACAGGTTTGATTCTCAAGTAACCATGATTTCAACATATGTTTAAAAGCTCTGTGTGTATTAGCATTGCGTATGTGAGATGGTATTGTGTTCCAAAACTGTACTGCTTGTACTGAAAAAGAAGACTGACCGAAAGCAGGGGGACGACTATATTATTTGAGGTAGATAAAGCCGGTGATTATGGCAGCTCTGCGGTAGATTACTGACAAAATTAAAAATACAGTCGACAAAGATAGGCGGCCCTGGCGGATGAATGACGAACTAGGCACTCGGTACTAGTTTTTGATCTGAGCGAGAAGAACGTGGAATACGCCCTGCTTTATCCAGCAACGCTAAGGATCAACGTGAATGGAAAAATAAAAAAATTCACTACAGTGGAAGAGGCTTTGGAATTTGCCAATTCAATACAGGACCTGGTCTGATGTGTCCATTTATTTTCTTTATTTCAGTGAAAGGGACCTGGACTGTACTGGAAACATATGAGGTCTTGTAAATAAGAGTGTGTAATGTTTCTATTATTTGTATTTACATTTTACATTCATACTAGATTTAAATATATTTATACAGATTTAAGTATTATTTTTTAGGAAGTTTTTTATTATTTCACTTCTGTTTCTAATCTGTATTTATGTGCCTAATCTGTGTTGCAACAGTGGAATTTCCCCACTGTGGGACAAATGAAGGTTCTCTTGTCTTATCTTATTTTCCTAATATGGGACAGTCTGTTCCAACTTTGGTTTGCAAATGCCAAAGTGAAAATGTTATACCAACTATACCGAAGGGCCTTTTTTACTTAGAAAATGGTTTTCCCTCCACCCTCTGATATCTCCACCCTCTTTTTTTTTTTTTGCATTTTTTTCTGTTGTGTTCGGTTGTGGTTCCTATGTTTGTGCGTTGTGTTTGACCAGAGAGCTGTGTAGCAGAGGTAAATTTACAAGAATGATTTCAACATGGTTGGTACAATGGCATCTGAAAAGTTACGAATAGCATTTTTTAATGTTAATGGCATATTGGGTCCAATTAAGCGGTTGAAGATATCGACAAAGATGAGAAAAGAACATAAGAGGGGTGTGGCCATATTGATCTCAAGCAGAATAGCGTTTGAACAGAGTTTTGTACACAAAGATAAAGATCGCAGATTTGTACTGGTCAAAGGAAGTATTAATGTAAGTGTGTTTACTTTGATAAATGTATATGTTCCACCCGGAAGCGACCTCACTTTCTATACTGAAGTTGTGGCGGAGAATGGAGGCGCACCTCCTCTCCACCTCCTGTGCCAACAGGGAGGCATAACTTGGGTGCGTTGATTGAGGCTGGAGAGCAGGTAGCCCAGGAGTAGCAGTGGACGTAGATTGGGTCGAGTTAGGTCGCCCAGGCTGAATTTGCGCAAGCTTCATTAACTTGTTTAATTTCTTAGTTATAGTAGCTCCTTATTTGTAAAAACCTACAAAAGTTCTGCTTCTCCAAGCCAAAAGATTCCTTCAACATATCAAAGCTTTTCATTTGATTATCTTTTACAATCTGGTGAAAAAGCTTTATACTTTTTGCAATCCAGACTTTAAATCTCGGGTCAGTTCTATTTGGTACAAAACCTTGGTCATAAACCAACCAATTTAAGATTTCAACATCTCCGTTCAGTTTGTATGTTTTGATTAACTCTCTCCATGTCGTAAACACAGATTCCACTCAGGGACTCCCAACCTCCTCCAAATAACTCAACCATCCGCCATCCGCCAGCAAGGCCCATACAGCAACCCCTGGCAAAACAGTAATCTCAATATTTTTCCATTGAACTTCATGTTCTGGATAACACCAGTATCGCAATGCTCTGATTTGAGCTGAATTAAAGTAGTCTCTCAGAAAAGGTAAACCCCAGCCTCCCTCGATGATTGCTGGGTTTTGAATTGGATTCGGGGTTTCCTGCCCTGCCACACGAATCCCAAGATTGCTTTATTCCACTCGTCAAACATCCAGCCTTGGATGAAAAAATCTGGAACAGACAGAGAAACCCGGGCAAAACATTCACTTCTACAGTTTCAATCCTTTGACCTAGACTCAAGCATAGGATAAGAGTCCATCTTTCTTTCAAGATATTTTTTATGGTCTTAAAAAGAGGGATGTAATTTTTCTTCATAATTGTTGTTAGGTCTCTTTGGAGTACCACACCTAAATATCGAAAATGGGCAAGTCTTTTTAAAGGTCAGGTCAGGTCTAATTTGTATCCAGACATTGGACCAACTTCTTGAAGAAAATGCATCACATTGGGTATGGAAATTTCTGGTTTGGTCAAATACAATAGAACATCATCTCCATAGCAGGCAATTCTATGTTCCATCCAATCAATTGTAACACCATGAATTGTTTTTGATGTGTGATAAATTGGGCAAATGGTTCCAAATACAAAGTAAACAGGAGGATAGACCAGGCCCTGCCTAACCCCCCTTTCCAGAGTCAGTGGATCTGTCAAATGACCATTGATTTTAATTCTTGATGTTGGACCATTGTAAAGAGCCCCAATATTTTTATAATTAAATTGCCAATTTGAAATTTGTTTAGCACTTTAAATAAATATGGCCACCTAACAGAATCAAAAGCCTTCTCAGCGTCCAAACAATTTTTTATGGCTTTGTTTTGTTGTTTTTGTATTTGACACATTATGGATCGTCTTATGTTGTCCTTGTGTTTGTCATTTGGTAATAAATCCTGTTTGTGCCTTAGTATTTGTTCCATTCTTTTGGACATAATTGAGGTGTATATACGATAGACCACCTTCAGAATATAAATGGATCTACATGAAGCACAATCCAATCAGTCTTTCCCTTCTTTTGGTATCAAGGATGGCTTCTTTCCAACTAGGAGGGGTCCAGTTAAAAGTTGTTAAAAGGAATGGAGTAAATGTGTTTTTTGAAGCTTTATACCATTCTGAGGTGAACCCATCGCTCCCCGGAGATTTATTGTTCTTTAATCTTTTGATTGCGCCTTGTATTTCCAAAACAGTTATTTAAGATCCTAATTTTCTATTTTCTTCTTCTGACATAACGGGCAAATTGACGGTGTCTAAAAAGGAATTTATATTGTCATTTTTATCATCTGGAATTTTTGAAAAGTTTTTAATAAAAGGATTCAAATGCTGATTGAATTTGGTCTTGTTTAGTTAAGATTACATAATTTGGCCTGTCCCGTATTTTAAAAATAGCTCTTTCAGCTTGTTGTTATTTAAGTTTCAAAGATAGTAATTTAGAAAATCTTGAGCCACTCTCATAATATCTTTGTTTGGTAAAGAGCATTTTCTTAACTATTTCCTGTGAGGTCAGATAATTAATTTCTCATTTGATCTTTTTAATTTCTTGTAGCATTTTAGGACACCCCTTTTTTAACATGATTTTACTCCCATTACTTAATCTAGAGTATTTTTTTCTGTTTCTAATACTATTATTTATTCATTATGGTGAGCCATTTCCAAACACTTAACAAGTTTTCTCATTTTCCCACTGCCTGTGACCACGTCGTCCTTCTCCTGGCTGTCCAAGTCGATCCTGTATATTCCACCACAGATGCCCACGACGTCTCGGTTTGTAGTGTTATGTAGAAGGACTGGTAGCTTGATCCTGGAAACATAGTTTTTATTGGGAGCAGAAATGTTTTATCTCACCAGTTTCCAGGCACATATTGATTCCATATAAATGGAATTGATCTCTTTTCTGGTAGTCATCAGTGGTCTCTAGAGTCATCCACCAGAAGAACCACTGCACTCAGCATCAGCCATCCTTTAATTCCCATAGTGACTGGTATAAGGTCAAATATTACTTTAGCGGACCTATACAGGCTGTCGGAATATAATTGCATTTATTCCAGATCACTCAGGAGCCGTTGTTTTTTACAATGGCTCTGGTGAATCAAGGTTGCTCTCTCTGCTGTTATATGGCCGTAGGTGTTGTCACCAGCACTTGGAAAGGTCCTTCCCACCGTGGGCTGGACCAACCCTTTTTCTTTATCACTCGGATGAATATCAAGTCCTGGTTTCACGTCCCGTTTGTTCTGTACAAAAGAGTTGCTCGGTACAGAATTAGTTAATTTCACATCCTTTTCTTCAAATAACGTTCAAATATGTGTTTTAAGATTTATTTGGAAGTGTTCACCTATTCTTTTAATTATAGTATTTACAAAATGTGAACCATTATCGCTATAAATTATTTCTGGAATGCCAAATCTTGATATAATTTCTTTACATAAGGCCTTTGCTACTGTCAGGGCAGCAGCTGTTTTAGAAGGTATTATTTCAACCCACTTCCATCCACTATTACTAAACAATAATGTTTTCCTTCACACTTATTCAGTTCTATAAAATCCATATGTATTCTCTGAAATGGAAATGTAGCTTCTGGAAAAAAATTTTTTATACATGTAAGACATGCTCTACAACCTTTTTTTATATAAGAATTAAATCCATAGGCTGTATAGTGCTTCTCTATACCATCTACCATCCCTCCTGTTGAGACATGGCAAGGACCATGACTGGTTTCAGTGGATATTGTCTTTGACAATTAGTTTTAGGCCTTATTTCTACTTCACTCATTAAGCCTACATCTGCAGGTCCGTTTGACCACAATGAGGCAGGCACGTCTCGTAATTTAGTCTCTCCTCTTTTGTGAGATAAATTTGTCATTGTGCAGAGTTCAGATTCACTGTCCACAAAGATTTATGACACACGTCTGAAGTTGGATTATAGAAGAGGCGCTTGTCTGGCCCCTCTGTTAGTTGTTCATTTCGACTGACACTGCCGTTCTTCCTGCTTTTGTCGTACTATAAATATTTCAAGATCATTTTTGTGGGGCTGTGTCTCTCTAATACTCTAGTTAATGGTCTGCTGAAACCCTGTAGACGCCCTAGGCATTCGGATGCTAAATAGGCACTCAAGGTGAGGCAGGGAACAATAGAACAATAGGCCCATCCCAGTTTCAATGGGCCATTAGCAGGAGGCCCCGCCCTGTGGGCAGGGCTCTCACAGAGTAGGATATAAACAAGAGTTCTCAGACTTGTTTCTCTGATTGAGAATGACTCTTGGATGAGAGTTGAAACGTTTTGTTTTTTCTAAAACAGAGTCCAGATGACTACAACTGAATCTTTTTCTACAATGGAACACTCCTGGACAAAGTAGGGATTATACCGACATGTTTCTAATACTCTAGCGTAACCCAGATTTATTTGAATCGAACAAACTGTTCCTTTAATTTTAGTCTTTTAGATCTTTCTCTTCCTGCAGCTCAACCACCTTCTCAATCCACCACGCCCCCCACTACATGTATTTTTCAATTATCATTGTAAATACATTTTGGGAGGAGAGGAGCAAGCGTGCGTCCAATCAAACATCAAACCGGAATTCCACAGACCAATCAGTGGTGGCATCAGCCCTCCTGTACGGTGTGGTCTGCTGGAGCAGCATCATCACACAGAGGGAGAAGAAGAAGCTGGAATAAGTCATCAAGAAGTCCAGCTCCGTCCTGGGCTGTGCTCTGGACTCGGTGCAGGAGGTGTGGCACAAAGGGGTCCTTGCTAAACTCACATCTTTCCTGGACTATGAGTCTCACCCCCTGCAGGACACTGTCTGCTCTGGAGAGCAGCTTCAGTGACAGACTGATCCACCCTCGCTCTGTGAAGGAGAGGTTTCGCAGGTCTTTCCTTCCTGCTGCTGTCAGACTTCACAACAAACACTGTTAGCCCTGAACGTGTCATTCAGCTTTCATAATCCTGTGCAATACTGTGACATAATGTCAATCATCCCTGTGCAATATTTTCTGTCCATATGACGGCTGTAATTTAGAGTGTTATTATTTTTAAGATTATAAGAGTTTTCTTTTTTTTCCTAAACTATCTGTTTTTATCATTATACTTCTGCCTAATCTGTTTCTGCATTTAATCTTTGTTGCAACACTGCAATTTCCCCATTGTGGGACAAATAAAGGTGATCTTATCTCAATTCTGAATATCACGTATACACCTCAATTATGTCCAAAAGAATGGAACAAATACTCCCAAATTGAATTCACAATGATCAGACAGGATTTATTAGCAAACAACAAACATAACATAACACAATATTTACACATTATGAACCATGTACAAAAAGAACAAATCAACTGTAATAAGTCTGGACGCTGAAAAAGCTTTTGATTCTGTTAGCTGGCCTTATTTTTTTTTAAGTGCTAACCAAATTTAAAATAAATAATTTTATGATAACAAATGTTGAGGCTCTTTACAATAGCCCAACACAAATAATTAAAATTAATGGTCACTTGACAGACTCAGTTACTTTGGAGAGAGGGGTAAGGCAGGGTTGTGCTTGGCCCCCCTTTTGTTCGCTTTGTACTTGGCCCAATAGTGTGTGTGCGTGTGCTCGTTCACAAGCGCATGCGCGATTGAGTGCGTGTGCACACACACTTGTACACTCTTCACCTCTCTGGCCCTCAGACATTTGCTCCTAAACTGGTGCTGGTGGACTTTAGTGACCCGGACAGCCTGGACGAGGTGGTAGCTGAGGTGGTGGACTGCTACGGCTACATAGATGTGCTCATCTGTAACAGCAGCATCAAGGTGAAGGGCCCCGTGCAGAGCATCTCCCTGGAGGTGGACCGCAACATCATGGACATCAACTACTTCGGCCCCTGCACGCTTGCCAAAGGTGTGTGCCGACTTTATCTTATGTTATATCTATAAATACTGAAATAGAGGTAACTGGTGGTTCACTTGCAAGGACTACGTCACAACAATGTAATATGAGAGAATGTTTATTGACAATAGTGATGATGACGATGATAGATCGATGATAGATCAATGATAGATCGATGATAGATCGATTAGAGTTGGCTGGGTAGAGACTCAGGATGGGGGCTCTGTCTCAGGCCCAGCCCAGCCGATTCAGAAGCCCCTTTCCTTAGATGGTGATGTGTTAACCTGAAGATGATAGAGACATGGGATTGGAGGGTGGGGTCGAGAGAGCAGAGACAACCAGAGATGCTGGGATAGGCCTGTATAAATAGGGCTTCTGGATAATTAGAGGTGTGGTTAAAGAGTGGCGCAGTTTGCGGAGGAGTAGGGGGTTGAAGCATGGTCTATCTCCCGAACCTCAGTCGATGATTAACAATCATTAACTACATCAAAAGGGAAGTGAAATAGAATGTCTCAAAATATGAAAGATCAAGGTCATTTTAGCTGATGAAAACCACTTAGATACATTTGAGTAGAATGAGATTCTGGTTATCTAACAATAACAAAAATAGTTTACCTAATTTTTAAATGTGTTTAGCTGAAGGTAAGATCTTGATTTTTAGGTTTTACCTGACAAAAATATAAAAACATGTAGTATCCAAAGATGTATGATATCTATATAACCAGTTTAAGATTTTAACATCTTTTTTTAGTTTTTATGTTTAGATTAGCTTCTTCCATGTTGTAAACACAGATTTTACCCAGTAATAAAAGTAATGAAATAAAGTAATTTTTCAGACAAGGTAAACCCCAGCCTCCTTTTTCTTTTGATAATTATAGGATTTGAGGTTTTTTGTCTTGCCACACAAATCTTGAAATTGTTTTATTCCACTCCTTAAACAGTCGGTTGGGGTATAATAGGTCTTGGGCGCTGGTTTGGGGCCGGCTTGGGGGCCAGGGAGCGATGCGCATGGTCTATCTTTATTTTCCCGGCTTTTGCAGGAAGTTTAAGATATTCTGGGATCCAGGTCTCCCTATACTTGACCACATATTTGCCCTCAGTGTCTTCTTGAATGAAGACAATTCGCAAATTACAACTGCATACTTGGTTCTCTTGGTCGTCCAATTTGTCTGTCAAAACACGCACCTGGTTTGTCAATTCAGACACCTTGGTTTGCAAAGCAGAGACGGTGTCCTCCTTGGCCACTGTGGCTTGGGTGTCCAAGGGGCGCATCTATTTTTGCATCAAGATTACAAAGACAGTCTTTGCAGTCTTGTCAGTAATCTCACCGCCATTAGCACCGGGTCTATCTCCACCGCCGTCTCCGACCCAGAGCTGGAGCCGGAGCGAAAGGTGGCTGAAGCAACGGCAGAGCCGTGCCTGTGCCTGGGTGCATAGGGGCCTGTGCTGTCGCCGAGCCGTCTAGCTTGATTGTAGCATTGCTAGCCTGATTCTCTGTGTGGTTTTTCTTTGTGTTTTTTTAAGACAAGTGTTCAGGCCCTTCATAAGTCTGCTCCCACGTATAAATATCAAGTCTCCCCAGGTGAACTCGTAATAAAGACAAATTATTTCCACGGGTACGACCGCAGCCAGACAGACATGTCCGAACTAAGCAGCCATCATCCCAGAAGTCGGGAAGTCCATTCCTAATGAAGGGCCCCCCGAAAAGCTGCTCCTGGCTCCAGTCCTCACAAAGTACTGGATACACTACTCCCCAGTCCACCACGCCCCCCAGCTGTTCTCTACATGTATTTTTCCATTTTCCCACAAATCCATTCTCCCACATTTGGCACTCCGATGAGTTGATGCAACTAGACAGAGTTTATGTACTAAAGCAGACAGCTAACATAGAGCATAAAATCTGATGCCGAAAACAAACAAATCACGTCACTATCATTAGTCTCTACAAATCAACAGCCATGTGACCACAACCTGAACTCACATAGTGGCTCCATTTCTTCTCGCTGTTCAGTTTTATGTTTTGCATTTTCCTTCGGAGCACCTCTGCTTCTCCTGGTGTTCTGAGCATGTGTTATTTACCTTCGAAAGTCACCAGAAGAGTTGCTGCAAAAGAGAACCCATGTCTCAGTTTTCTCTTGTTGAGTTCTTCACAGATGTGGTGGAACGTTTCTTGTTGTTTACAAACCTTGTATGGGATATCTGGGGCAAGGAAAACATGCTTGCATTTGTACTGGAGGACTCCTTTAACTTTTGCAGCCTTCATAACACGTTCCTTCACACGATTGTTAAGAAACCTCATTAAAACTGTCTGCAAGTAGGCTAACGTTTATTAGCATAGCCACGCAATAATATGTAAACTAGGGTCATCCAGTTGCTAACTAACTGAAAACAAACAGCTCAGCGCTCAGTCTGGAGTAATTTTACACTAGTCCTTAATGACCACTGTAATCCATTTCTGGTGACAAACGGGTTTTATGGGGATGTCACAGAAGCAGAAACCTTTGTTTTGAGACTTTTTGTTAACACAGCCTACAGTGAAAATGCTGCTTTTGTCCTCAAGATGGCAGTAGCAAAAAGTGTGTAACGTCACTTCAGAATATGAGTAAGCACAGTGATAACACCAGACAAAATTTTTTTACTCATGTCATCATTGTAAAATCTGAAACAGTTCTTGTTTTTATTGCATGCATCTATTCTCCTGCTGTTTTTGAACTGTGCTTTGCAACACTGGAATTTCCCCATTGTTGGACAAATAAAGGTTCTCTTATCTTAACAAATATAATTTCTTAAACTGGGATAACATAATGATCTAATCCGACATAATTCTGGTCTATAAAATCCTTCAACTCTTTTATTGAATAATATATATATTTTTTTACTATTCAACAACTAGTTAATAAAAGGTATGTTTTTTTTATTATGTAGTATAACAAAATAATGGAATTTTATGTTCATAATGGCCTTTATATTAAAACAATTGATTTATGAATAACTCACATTAACTCAGCAGATTTTATGTGCATATAAAAAGTTGAATCACTCAATGAAACGTAGCAAATATGATTATAATTCAGACTACACTCAAGATTTATATATTTTTTCCCCTGTTAATTATTTTGACATTTTACTTGCTGGTTGGACATGAGCAGCAGATGTGACATAAGTAGAGGTAATTTTATAAGTGTTAACTAGCAACCATATTGTAAACAAGGGGCAAAATGTATATAATAGTAATAGTAACAAATAATTACACCTGAAATCACTTTTATTTTGTTAAATTATTGTTTAAACTGTCAGTAAAATTGTGTCAGTTCTGAGTTAAGTGTTTCATTTTGGAGGGAATGTGGTTTATTGATGACCTAGACAGAGGGGTTCTGTTTTAGAACTCAGTTCTACTACCTGTAATTTATATTTTTAGATTTTTCTTCAAAATTATGATAAATATTTACAACAGATTATATCCCACCAAAGTCAAAAACATGAGAACCTGTGATGAGCACTTTAAGCCTTATGGCACTAGTCTGCATCTAGTTAAGTGTATAATGCAACAATTTACATTGAATGTATGTAGTTTAAAAAGATCACAATACACATCCCTGTATTGATATGCATATTGTTATGCGTATTGCCAAGAAGTCCATCACATTATATTGCTATGTCATATTTTGAGTACAGCCCTATCTTATTGTTTGTTAGAAAGAAACACATTTTTTGCCTAGTGTCACCTCCATTCCAGAATTGAGGGGTCTATGTGGATTTCTATTTTGGGTATCTCTTTCAAAAACAGTAAAACTCCCATTGAGTTTCTACATAGGCCCCACCCTCCATCTAAGAATATGACATAATTAAATTCTATATTGTGAGCGCAACCTATTAGAGAAATACGATTCAATGAATGAATTGAGGAAACATGTCCTGTCAGGTGTCCTTCCATCCATGATGTCCAGAGGAGGTGGGCAGATTGTGCTGGTCAACAGTATCCACGGCAAACTGGCAGTCCCTTTTAGAAGCTCATGTGAGTAAACTGACTTTAGAATCCTTTTAAATGTACATAATTGTCCATGCATTTGTTTCTCAGAGGAAGATTCTACTCATGGCGTCATGGGAGATTGTATAAATGAATTATATTGCAATGTTTGTGCCGCAGGCTTTACATGTGTGATGTAGTAGAGTGTCATTCCAGTCATAGCACAGGACGCAGATATTGATGTTGGTGTTTTGTCATTTGGGAGAGTTCCTGTTTGACTCTCTGATAAGAGACTGACCTGTGCTCATGGTGCTCAAGGATTGGGCGTACGAGCTGGCCAAAGTCTACACCACCATCTTCAAGCTTTACGTTGTGTTTTAAAGTTACCACGATCATGATTACTGATGGGAAAGACCAAAGTCCATCAGGTGCATAGTTACAATCTTCCCCAATCAGAATCAGAATCAGAATCAGAAAGAGTTTATTGCCATTGTCAATGAACAAAATTCACAAATATAGGAACTTGTCTCGGCCTTAAGGTGCAACATAAAACACTGAGGGGCTGTACTGATTACAGTATTTATACATAGGTCTTCACGTCAAACAGGAAAGGTTGGGCCAGGAGGAGAGACAATGAAACCAGTTTGTAAGTGAAACTTTATGATAGCAATAGCTAAAGGTTGTTTTAGCAGTTTCTCACAAAGCCCAAAGCTTCATTCATTCAGTCATTTCTCATAACACAGTAGACTCCTTAATGAGCCCTGTCCCCTTCTCTCCCTCCTCCTTCACCAGGTCTTCATTAATCCTCCACTGCCCAAAACCACCACAACTGTGAACTGGACTTTGCATTGATGCAGAAAAACACATCTACATCTTGGTTACTGCTATTGCCATCTACTTCACGTCTCTCTCTCGTCATGTTGCTATGTACACGGTATAATTGCCTTGTTTACGTGCAATAAGTTCCTTACCTGTGGATATGTTTACATTCTGCATATCTGCACTTTGCGCCTTTGCGTCTCTACACCGTGTTTTAAACTCTCTTCATGTAATGTATTGGTTTTGGATAATGTTAGATACATTATGCATAGGAAATATAATGTTTTAGGTCATGGCATGAGTGTTGCGTGCCAATAAACAGGAAACAGATGATGCGACCCTGCACTAGCTTTGCTTAGCATGTGGGCTCAACATATAAGTTAGCATAGCTGAAAATATGGGGGTTTAACACAAGAGCAAGTCAGTGTTTGCTGAAGCTTATCCCCTCGGGGTTCACCTCAGACCCTTTAAATCGGTCGGTACAGTTCACTTAAAACAGTAGAGACACTTTCGGACTATACCAATCTGCTCCAAAGCCAGGTGGAAACAAGCCAAATGGAAAGGGCGATCTATTAGACAATGTAACTAAAAGTGAATGAAGGATTACACTGATCTGGTCATGGTGTCAATATTGGTAAATAATGTGTTATTTCCTCCTTACATTAACCTTAAAACTAAGATGTGATATTGTGACATCCCTGACTTCCCAGATGCTGCTTCTAAACATGCGGCGCAGGCTTTCTTTGACTGCCTGCGTGCCGAAGTGGAGGAGTACAGCATCGCAGTGAGCACTATCAGTCACACATTCATCAACGCCTCTGAGCCTCCCGCTGCCGACAAGCCTGGCCCCGAGCCTGGCCCTAAGCGCAGCCGCCTCTGGGCATGTGAGTACTTGACCATGGATTTATTAAAATATCTGGATATGCTATTGCTAGCTTAAACCTGTCGTCGGTTGGACTAGTTGCCAGTGCATTGGAATTGCAGCAAAATAATCCTCCAAAACCCAGAAAGTGTTTTTCCCATAGAGCTCAAACAAACTGCTTGCGTTCAGCTGACAGGGAACTCGGTTGAAAATTCCTTAATTTTTCTTATTCTTTTTTTGAAATGTATTGTTTTTTTTCCCAATTTTATTAAGTAATTGATAAGACAGAACACAAATAGAACAAAGCAACCAAGAGAGTACAAATTAAAAGAAAACCCCAAGTAGACATCAAAATACAAACAAAATCACGGCATATTTAAACTAAAATAAAAGTTCCATTTGGTCCAAAGTCGGTCAAATGTGTCCATTTCAAAATTAAGTCTGAAGGTAATTTTTTCCATTCGTCTGATATCCGTCACAATGTCAGTCCAGTCCTTGATCCTTGGCGGTGTTCATGTCATCCACTTCCTTGTTATGGCCTTTTTTCCTGCCACCAAATGTACATTCCAAAGGTATCCATTGATTGTGTTTATGGCAGAAGTTTGGAGGTCCCCAGATACATAGTTCCAAAGTTGAGAGGGAAGGCAATTTACAGGCGAGAAGTATAATCCAAGCTGGAGCACGCACAGGCTATACGGCGATCTGCTGCATTGAAATGAAACTTTCTTGGCCAGACCTAACTCACGGGTCAAAAGACAACATGTGTATCACTACACAGATACACAGAGCCTACAGTTGTTATTTTGTCCGCTTTCTCAGTGAGTTTTGAAAGGAGCACAGGTAGGATTCTACCTGTTCATGCTGTTTCTGTCCTTCACAAAGCCGTTTGTTATTGCTGCAACCCAAAGGAAAACTGACTTTTTCTACGTCTCAAGCCCCTCCTACAAGCGTTACAATGGATAGAGCTTGTCTTATAATAACTAATATTATAGTTAAAAGAGCTTCAAGTGAAGTGATTATAAGCTCAACCTTCTAATATTTAGTCTAGTTATTATTTTATTTTCAAAATAGTCATCTGTATGAATGGGTCTAGTCAAGTTAATGAACAGATTTTCTCTCCCCTGCTTTATATTGCATGTCTATACATAATAACATTTTATTAGGCACTATATGGGCCTATTATATAGGCCCATATAGTGTTAATAGTATGTTTAGGGTGCATGTACCTTTGGAAATAATGACGGTACATTAAACCATCCTTGGAGGAAAATTCAACCCCATATGAGGCATATTTACCATCCCATTAAAAGATTCTGTGGAGAGCACTGTTAAGGCATGTGTGAGCTTGGAGACCCCACTTCAGGGACGGAGCTTTGTTCACCGGCGGGGAGCGGGATTCGCAGCTGTGTCAGGCCTGTTAGCCATGTTTCCTCGTTAGTTTGTGAGACGGACGGTTTTCCACCATCAGCTTTGTTTGTTTAGTTACCGTGGCGCCAACAGGCTTGTGTCGCCGCGATTGCTAATCTCTTGGTCCTTGTTTCTTGGGATTTTGTGGCAGCAGCGGCGGAGCAAACATGCGTCTACACTGACGTCATACCGGAAGTCTAATTTTTCCTTTTCAAGATGTTCCAGCCATTATGCTTATGTTTTGGTGAGTGTGGTTTTTATGAATGAATGGTTGCCTCATTAGTGGGTGTGGCGTTTTTAAGTGCATATGAATGGGCTCAGCTGTGCAGGTGTGTTAGACTGTGTGCGCAAAGAACTCTTTTGTTCTTGATCTAGTTATTGTGTCCAATAAAGTTTATCAATTGAACTCTATGGGAATGCACGTTTCAATTCTAAAGACCCAGTCAAAGTGGAATTAAATAGCTTTTGTCACTACACAAGATGATATTTAAATTTTGAAGCAATACAAAATTAGATTATCAGGTATATATATAGGCTTAAACCCCCTGGATGGAGCAGTGACACTCGGGCTGCAGGACACAGAGGAGTGTTTTGTCCTGAGGGCTGTTTAACGCAAAAAGTTGCTGAAATATTTGTTTAAAGGTGGATTAAGTCACTTTTCTGGTGGGGGTCTGCTGCCTCTTGCCTCCATGGAGATGTTACTGCTTTGACTGAAATGGCATTACCATTATGGCAACCTACGCCAGGATCCTGTTTGTGCACTTCAGCTCTGCATTCAACACCATCCTCCCTGCTCTGCCCCAGGACAAGCTCTCCCAGCTTTACGTGCCTGACTTCTACTGCAGGTGGATCACTGACTTCCTGATGGATTGGAGGCAGTGCGTGCGGCTGAGGAAGAATGTCTCAGACACTCGGACTATCAACACAGGAGCTCCACAGGGCTGTGTACTTTCTCCTCTGCTCTTCTCCCTGTACACAAACTGCTGCACCTCCAACCACGACGCCGTAAAACTCATCAAGTTTGCGGACGACACCACCGTCATCGGGCTCATCTCGGACGGGGATGAGTCTGTC
Source organism: Chaenogobius annularis (assembly GCA_015082035.1). Lineage (NCBI taxonomy): Eukaryota > Metazoa > Chordata > Actinopteri > Gobiiformes > Gobiidae > Chaenogobius > Chaenogobius annularis. Next base: position 570,734 of record BJKM01000335.1, on the reverse strand, counting down.
AACAGAAGGGAGGTGGACCGGCTGGTGTCCTGGTGCAGCGGTAACAATCTGGAGTTCAACGCCCAGAAGACAGTGGAGATGATCGTGGACTTCTGGAAAGTCACAGCATCCCAGCCCCCCCTCACCATGACACACTCCCCCATCACCACCGTGGACTCCTTCCGCTTCCTCGGCACCACCATCACCCAGGACCTCAAGTGGGAGCCCACCATCAGCTCCCTCATCAAGAAGGCCCAGCAGAGGATGTACTTCCCAGAGGGGAAGCCCCAGATTACTTCCTGCGTGCAGACTGAGGATGAGCCAAGCTGCCAGTGCAGATGATGGTGCAGTTTTACACGGCCATCATTGAGTCCATCCTCACCACCTCCATCATTGTGTGGTACTCTGGAGCCACAGCCAGGGACAAACAGAGACTACACGAGACTATTGTGCGTTCTGCTGAGAAGGTGATTGGCTGCAGACTTCCATCTCTGCAGGACCTGTACATGTCCAGGGCTCTGTGAGGAGCAGGTCGGATCACAGCTGACCCTTCTCACCCTGGACTATTTTGAAGCCACTCCCCTCAGGCAGGAGGCTACGATCCATCCGGACCAGAACCTCCCGCCACAAGAATAGTTTCTTTCCCTCTGCCGTTGGACTCATGAACACTTCTAAACACCTGCCACTTTAACTATTCAGCCACTAACTTTCTGCACTACAACTGTAAATTTAACTGTAATTCTTGTGTACATAGTAATGCCTATTCTAATTTTTACTATAGTAATTTTAAATTTATTCTTAATGCATGCCCTTTGGATTGAATATATGTTGTTTTTATTATTGATCAGTGTTTTATGTTGCACCTTAATGTCGAGACAAGTTCCTATGTTTGTGAATTTTGTTCACTGACAATGGCAATAAACCCTTTCTGATTCTGATTCTGATTCTCTGAAACGCCTGTCTTAAATTACCCCAATTCAAGATGAATAGTGAGGAGTTATTTTTAATTCTAAACTCCTCAACAAAATTGTCTAAAGTCAGAAACAAACTAAAACTAATCAAGGTGTTGTAAAGGACTAATACCACGTGAAATTTCAGTAAGGGGTTTATTAATAGGAAAGTGTTAGTAAATGTCTAATTAGCAGCAGACGAAAATACTGAATAAGACCATTAATAATAATTATGACTTGGACAGGAAGTACTGAGGCTAGCAATGGGCTTGCCGGATGGCGTTGTTCCCACAGTGCTAATTGTGATTTTTTAATTTTTTTTTTAACATATTCTGCTTTAACCTCAAATAAAGTCTTTCAATCAAAATGAAGTAACTTCTTCGACTTGACGTTCAATCTCCCATGTGAGTGCAGACATCTCCAGTCAGCTGAGCCACGGCATCCAGCCCACTACGCTGGCCCATGAGGTGTTCCAGACAGTGAACCGGAGGAAGAGGGAGGTGCTCTTGTCTCACCCGCTGCCCAGAGCCGCCCTGTACCTGCGCTCTCTCCTGCCCCCTGTGCTCTTCTCCGTGCTGTCTGCAGGCGTTCGGGACTCCGCCTTCACCGAGCAAATCCAATAGACCCACCCTCCGATTCCACTGTGTTCAGGATTTGAATCTAACATTAGCCCAACACTCGTACACAATTAAGATGCAGTTCACAGGTCACAACCTGGAACATTATCATGTGAGAATGAAGTAATCCAAGAATCTTATGCATTTCAGAACATGTTTGTTAACTAATGGGTTAGCAGCTTTTATGTAAGATCTTAAAGACCCTGAGACCAAGAGACACTGTATTGACTAATGCCTTAATCAGTGTGGAGAACACTAGTGTACTTTGAGGAATTGTCTAGTTATTTTATGGATTAATTTGCCATTTTGGAGTGCCCTGAGCAATCTTCTGAAACAGAAAAGCCATTATTTACACCTCTTTTTTCTAATTTGTGCTGGTTAATAACTGATGATGTTGTTGATAATCTTTTAGCGGATGGATGGTGTGCCATCTTTTCAACAATGGTTGAAATACATTTATCTTTTCAACTTAAGCCCCAGGCCAGATGTTGCTAAACCAGTATTGAAACAGATCTAATATTGGGGAGATTTTGTGTGACACACAATTGTTAAAAATCTGGCCTTCAAGAAAACGTAGTTGAATAGACCTGGACTACAGCTTTAGCAGTTTACCACCATTCAAATTCTTTTTAATTTGCAATTCACACTTTTCAAACCTAGAGGTGGATTTTTTTTCTGTGGAACTATTTAAAATGTTTTAAATAAAGTTTGGTTTTATGGTTGAAATGTTTGTAGTAAGTATTAATGGGAATTTTATCCTGCAAATACACTAGTCCAATGAGGTTCATTTCGTCCTCTGATTCAGTCGTTTCGGTGATGTGTCTTGTCAGGTTTTGGCCCCATCTGCAGTCTGACTTCTTCAGCACAGCATTAGGAGGCGGAACAGGACTTAAAAAAAAAACAATAAAACGGGACTATAAACTGGGACATGACATCTATGCATATTTCTTTTTGTTTTTAATAAAAAAGAGAAATTTCTCTCAACACTAAATAAGATTTCTAAAATCCCCTGTGTATATTCTTTTTTGTATTTAAACCTGGATTATTTCAATGTATACGTCTCAAATATGTGCAATTTAATTTTTTATCGTTACATCATCGTTTTTTCTTACATTTAGGTCAGTAAACTACAGAAACAGTTTTAAAAGAAAATAATTACATATCTCTAAATAAAATGTGTTCCTATTCACCCTTAGTGTCTCGCTGTTGTGTGTCCATATGACGCCCACCAGAGAGCAGCACTATTGCACCAAATATGCTGTATTTGCGTGCCTTATAATGCCTGTCGTCCATTATAATACATGAAGAGAATGATCTCAACTTCTCACAAATGCACTATGTGATATTGTTATTGTGTTGTAAAATATAATAATTGCTGATTACATATTAACCCTCTGCTTTGCTTGGTTTAAGTTACATTGTTATTGTTAAGTGCTGAACTGACACTATTACATAAAAATAAAATTAACAATATTTACAGTATTTTGTGAGGGAATGGTTTTGTGAGTGTAAATGTGATTACAAAAACTAACAATGACACTGGGACTAGAAGTGCTCCCTTTACAAAAACATTACAAATAGTACTTTATAACTACACTTTTAATAGCCTCAATAAAGCATGAACAAAGACTTTATTGATTTATTTAGGGAAAAGGGGAACAATGCATATTAATGAACATTTAAATAAATGTAAATATGCAAGATTATGTCTTTAGGCTAATTTCCATCTGCAGACCCCCTGGCAGATTGATGGAAAGATAAAAACATCCACACACTATTTACACAGAATATTTACAGCTGGACAGAAACAGGCAAAAAGGAGTGATCAAGTTAATACAAATATTCAACAATAGATAACAAGAAAGTAACAGACAAAAATTAGAACACAATTCATCTCTGTTGCACAAGCCCCCTTTTTGCACCAATTCCCAATGCACACGCCCCTACATTGCACTAATTCTTATTGCACACACCATGGCATTGCACTGATTCTTATTGCACATATCTCTATATTGCACTAATTCCCATTGCATTTTAATCAGGAGATATGGCAAATAATATTAACATCTCACATGTGCAACTTTTAAACATAATTAAACTCACACATAATCACATGTCTGCGTCTCCCTCAGCCATAATTTCAAATGTTTCTTAAAGGTTGGGAAACCTGTGCATTCCCTCATTGAAAGTGGAAAAATATTCCAGAAGGTTGCACCCTGATATGACAGGACATTTTGGGAGAAAGCTGTTCACCTGAATGGGAGTTCAGGTGAACCACGTAGGACCTTGTAGGTCAAACGGACCACTTTAAATAGTTTTAAGTTCGTAAAATATGTAAAAAATACATTACATTTTAATTAGATTATTGAGATTAAGGTTTAATAACAACAACCCTAACTCTAACTCATAAGTAGTTACTAATCCGGAATCATTCTTAATAAACGATTTGTTTCATTATAAGTACTTAAGTCTTTATTCATTTTTCATGCTTTATTAAGGTGGTTAAGGTAGTTTTTTACTTTGATTTTCTATTTTTGTCCATAAGGTGAAACTTTAATGGCAAAACCTTTTTAAAAATATCTTATATCTTAAATATTTTATTATTTCTCTGAATCAACTATCCATAGATGCATTTGGAAAATTGTAATTCAAAGGCAAAATTCTATTTACTTCACAAGCTTTGTACCAAAAGACTTGTTGCTATTTCAGAGCCTGATTCATTCACGTTTAAACGCCAAAATGAATTTAAACTGTCCAACAAATTAAGAATTTTCCATTATTCAAATCTCACTCCAAATACATGAGCAACTTTTACACAACAAATCTATTTCCATATCAAATTGAAATCTTGTTACATTCAGTAATCATAAAATGCAAATACTCTCAATTCAATACATTTTCCACCATAATGACGAAGTGGGGTGTGACAATCGGCCCCTGTCAGCTGGTGTCCGGCGTAAGCATTGCTTCATGTGGCGCCTCACCTCACACACACGTACACTCACTCTCTCAGGGGTAGGGGTCAGACTGACAGTACATGTGTGCATCTGAGAAGGGAGAGGGGTCGAAACATGTCAGAGGCAGAGGGCGATGACAACTCAAAAGCAACAGACTATTTGCTCCTGACCGGGGGAAAAAAAAGGAAGGATAGTTAAAAGAATAAACCAGGACAAAAGTTGGCCGAGTGGTTAGCACTCTCAAATGGTGGTGCGGAGTCCATAATCTCTCACTAAAGAAATGACTTCAGAAAGGTTGGGAAAGGTCACCACATGGACTTCTGTATAGATTGTGCTGTAGTTGAGAGGGTCTACAGTGTTAAAGGACACATATTTTGCAAAATGTACTTTTTTGAGCTTTTAACCATGTTATAAGATTGTTCGCTCGACAAAACACCTGGATGTATTAATGGATTATTATTATTTCGCGTCATTCATGCTTGTTTGATGAATCCTGTTTAGTAGGTCCTACTAAAGTCCTTTACCCTCTGTGTGCCAAAAACACTCCATTCTGATCTGTGACATCAAATACAAAGCTTTGAGATCTGCTGTTTTTAAATCCATAAATCACTCATTACAACTGCGTGTCTTCATGAGCATGTCGTAGCAAGATAGCTTTATTCATATCACCTATGTAATTTCCTCTCATTCTTAGTTGGAGCCAAAAGTACCCAAGAGCATGTTTAAAGGACAATAACAATACAAATAATCCACAATATTTGTCCTTTTGTTGCTGGGAGTTCACCTATGACCCCTCCTTCTCCTCCAACACTGCTACAGAGGTTCAAAGAGCAGGTGCGGTGTGATTGCAGCTGCCTCAGGTGAATACTGATGTCCTTGGACAAGACACTTAACCTACCTGGCCCCCTGTGTCTGCGTACAATTGGTGTATGAATGTCTTTGAGTGCATTGAAGGTAGAATAGCGCTATATAAACATTTTATTTTACTCCCAGATGGGGGGCAAGAGACCAGACATTTTCCTATTGATAACATAGTATTTTGCCATGAAATATCTAAAAGGTAAATTCACAAATCCTTAATCTTCTGATTTCTGTTAGTGACTGGACACATTCACTTCTTGTAATACAACAAAATCTGCATTTTAACAATAATCATTTTAACTGCCCCTCTGTATTAAATATTGTCATCTCAAACCCAGCAATTGAGAGAATTTTCACTCACGCCTTTGCAACTTGTACAAGATCAACAGGATTGTCAAAACTGCAGGCAGAATTGTAAGCACTCCGCTCCCATCTCTGACAGAGATCTACAGGAAGCAGTACAGTACAGGAGCATAAACTGCACATCCTTTCCTTTAAATTTATATTTTTTATCTTTAATATTTGCAAGTATTAGTTCTATCAGATTAAATGTATTTAAAAAATCATACACTTCATCAAATACAGAAAAGATACATTTTACAAGTTTAAACATCTCATATAAACCCTGATTAGAAAATCCCTTTCCTTGAGTGCCCAGACGAAAGCATTGTATTTCTAATCTGCGACGGCGTCCTGTCGATTGTCTACTAATCCTGTCAGATTACATTTAAGAGAGGAGTCTTGATTTAATCCCGACCCTCTTCTCATCTCTTCTTAGACCAGCTCCTCTAACACTGCCCCCGGACTCACCATGGGACACGGGTAATCTGCAGTTTTTATTTTATTTTGTAATTTTTTTAAATAATTTTTTTCAAATTTCAAACACTGAACACACGTCACAGAGAGCAAAACAAAACAAAGACAGGACATTAAAAAGGTAATCGTTCAAATTAAGTCAAAATTTTATTTCAATTTTTCTTAAAATGTCTGTTATAATTTGTGTCCAGTCCTTGATTGTCGGTGCAGTTTGGGTCATACATTTTTTTGTGATGACCTTTCCTGCGGCGAGGAATATGCGCCAAAGGTATCCGTTCATTGTGTCCATGGCCGGGCTTTTGAGGCCCAAGTACCTAATTCTGAAATCAAGAGGGATGGTGATGTCAATCACAATCTGTAGTGCTTTATTGATCTCTGTCCAATATTTCCAGGCAACAGGACAGTCCAAGAACACGTGATAGTGGTTTGCCTCCTGGCTGCCACAGTTTAGTTTTGCCAACAGTTTGCATTTCCTGGTGAGTAATGAGCACTTTGACATAGTGTTATGAAAAAACATGATACATTTTCCCGACAAAATTCCCTCCAAACATTTTGTGGTCCTTCATTGTGAGGAGGACCACACACTTCATCCGTCGTTGTTTTTTATATATTTTGTAGAATAGCTGTCCAGATTATATAAAATAATATAAGATATATATATATAGATAAGCCTTTATGAAAATTTCAGTCAGAGGATTATAATGGTCATTACCTTTTTTAATTGCTTGGTTATAATAACTCCTTATTTGTAAATACCTAAAAGGTTTTTCAAAGCTTTTCATGTGATTATCTTTTACAATCTGGTGAAAACTTTTCTACCTTTGGTAATCCAGACCCTGAATCTCAGGTCAGTTCTATTTGGTAAAAAACCCTGGTCATAAACCAACCAGTTTAAGATTGTTTAATTTGTATGTTTTGATTAGCTCTTTCCATGTTGTAAGCACAGATTATACCCAGTGATTCTTAACTTCCTCCAAATGGCTCAAACGTTTGTCATCTGCCAGTAAGGCCTGTACAGGAATCCCCGGGAGAACATTAATCTCAATATTTTCTCATTAAGATTCATATTCTGATTGTTGATAGTTCTTTATGGAGAACCACACCTAAATATTTAAGAGATTCCGTTATCCATTTAAATGGGTAAGTCTTTCCAAAGGACAGAGGGGGTCGCCAGTAAGAGATAAAAAAAAATGTTTTGTACGTTCAATTTGTTTCTAGACATTGGACTAATATCCTGAAGGAAATGCATCACATTAGGTATGAACATTTCTGGTGTGGTTCAATATAGTAAGACATCATCTGCAAAGCAGGCAATTTTGTGTTTTGTCCCGTCAATTGAAAGTACAAAGCGAACAACAGAGGGCCCCAAGCACAATCCTGCCACATCTCTCTTTACCCCCTGCTTTGTTTTATTTCTTGATTATAATAACTCTATTTGTATGCATCTATAAATGTCCTTTTTCTCCAAGCCAAAGGATTCTTTCAACATATCGAAGCTTTTCATTTGATTATCTTTTACGATCTGGTAAAAAACTCTTATGCTTTCTGTTATCCAAATCTTAAATCAGGTTTGTCTTAAAGCAATGGTCATAAACCAACCAGTTTAATATTTTAATATCCTTGTTCAATTTATATATTTTGATTAGCCTCATTCCCAAAGTCAGTGAGTCTGCAAAGTGACCATTAATTTTGATTCTTGATGTTGGACAATCAGAGAGCCCCAATATTTTATTCTTATTTTAAATTTGGTTAGCACTTTATATAAATAAGGCCAGCTAAAAGAATCAAAAGCTTTCTCAACGTCCTGACTTATTATTACAACTTTGTTTTGTTGTTTTTTTATATGGTTTATAATGTGTAAAGATCGTCTTATGATATCTTGTGTTTGTTGTTTGTTAAAAAATCATGTCTGATCGTTCTTTTGGACATAATTGAGGTGTATATACAATAGTCCACATTCAGAATTGTGATTGGTCTATATGAGGCACAGTCAAGTCGATCCTTCCCCGCTTTAGGTAGTAGGGATATGATTGCTTCCTTCCAACTCGGAAGGATCTGAGCTTTTCTAAGGGCCCAGTTAAAAGTTAATAAAAGCAAAGGAGTAAGTGTGTCTTTTAGAGGTTTATACCATTCTGAGGTGAACCCATCACTCCCTTGAGATTTATTGTTTTGATCTTGTCTGGTTAAAATTGTGTTATTCTGCCTATTTTGTATTAATGGTTCTCTGTGCCTGTTTTCTAAGCTTCCAAACCAATAATTTTGTGAATTTTTAACTGCTTTCATAGTATCTTTGTTTGGTGAAGAGCATTTTTGAGTCCAGGTCATTAATCTCACCACTTTTTAATTTACTGTAGCATTTCAGGATCCTTGTTTTTGGCATGTTTAGCCTCCTGCAGCTTCAGTTTGTTCTGCAACTCATACATTTTTTTCTGCCTTTGCTTCTTTTTGGCCGAGGCGACAGACAATTGTCTTTTTCCTCTACGTATGTCTCAATGTCCTTTGTCATTATTTTTATATTTGTTTCTGTTCCAGATCTACAGAAATGTAAATAGGAGCATGATCACTTAATTCTATTGCACCTATGTCTACCTCTGTAATTTTGGACCAATCTTATAGATCTTATGTGGGTTGGAAAAAATTTGTATATTGGCGGACACTAGGATTCATCTCTCTCCAGATATTGATCAACGCTACATTATGTAATACTTTACTAAATGTATTATTTGTAGATTTACCAGTACCAGAGCTTGAGACATCCAATGTCGACTGAACATGTTAGTTCCAGTCTCCACCACAGACAAGGGTGCCCTCAGTGGTTTGCAATCAGATCCACAACTTCAGTATAGAAAGTGAGGTCGCTTACTGGTGGAGCATATACATTCAAAGTAAACACACTTAAATAGTTACTTTGCATTCAAAACTCTGATTAAAGGTTATTCTGCTTGGGATCAATATGGCCACACCACTCTTATGTTTGCCCCTGTATGAAGAATAATAAAGTCTGTTATTGTAGAAAAAGATTCAGTTGTCATCTGGACTCCGTTTTAGAAAAACAAAACGTTTCGACTCTCCTCCAAGAGTCATTCTCAATCTGTGAAACAAGTCAGATTTTATATCCTTCTCTGTAAACCCTGCCCACAGGGCGGGACTTCCTGATAATGGGCCATTGAAACTCCCTGAGATGGGCCACAACATCCTATTGTACACTGACTTTCGCTCCCTCCTCACTGAGTACCTGATTAGCTTCAGAATGCCTCGGGCGTCTCCAGGGTGTCAATAACCATTATTATTGAAACCAAATAATTCAACTCACTGGTCCAACATAAGATTAGTCTTAAAAAGGATGCGCCAAAGAGGCAGAGGAGCTACAGGATCCCAGAGCAGTTGTTGCCAGTGTTGAAAAAAGAAATTGAACTTATGCTGAAACTGGGAATTAATTGAATTTCTGACAGTGAATGGTGTTGCCCTTGTGTAGCTTGTGCCAAAAAAGGACGGTTCTCTACGTTTTTGTGTTGATTTCAGATATTTGAACGCCATCTCAAACTTCGACCGCCACCCTCGCATTGACGAACTTCTGGAACATGTGGGGAGTGCAACCTACATCACACTGGGCCCTGGACCTTTCTCGGGGCTATTGGCAGTTGGTCATGGCACAGAAGGCAGGAGAACTGACAGCCTTTAAAACACCCTTTGGTCTGTATCAGTTCAGAGTAATGCCCTTTGGTCTGCAGGGGGCTCCAGCCACATTTCAGAGGCTCATGGACCATATGCTCCGGGATGTGTCCTGGTTCACAGCAGCCTACCTGGATGACGTGGTGGTCTATAGTCGGTCCTGGGAGAAACATGTCAACCACCTCCAAAATCTACTGCAGAGAATCCAGGCCGCAGGATTTGCTATTAATCCCCAAAAAATGTGCAGTGGCTCACCGAAAAGTCTAGTATCTTGGCTACACTATTGGATTTGGAAGGATCAGGCCACAAGTTTAGAAGATGGAGGCCATTCGTTCCTTTCCTGTGCCCATGACGAAAAAGAAGGTTAGGGGGTTCATTGGCCTTGTGGGGTGGTACCGGAAGTTCATCCCTCAGTTTGCTGACAGAACTTCCTTTCTGAATGACCTGACAAAAAACTTGGCATTTAACAAAGTTCGCTGGACTGAGGTGTCCTTCAATTATTACATTTGCACCCGACCAGTCCTCCAAAGCTCTGATTTTGACCTGCCATTCATCCTCCAAACAGATACTTCTGGGGCGGGATTAGGCGCAGTCCTAATACAGGAGAAGAACGGAGAAAGAAGGCTGATAGACGCGCTACTCCGCGGTAGAGAAGGAGTGCCTGGCAATGAAGTGGGCCATCGACTCTCTGCGCTACTACCTGCTTGAAAGACACTTCATTCTCGAGACTGATCACCGGGCACTTCAGTGGCTGCACCGCATGAGGGAGGCGAACACCAGAATCGCAGGATGGTACCTGGCCCTATAGCCCAACAATTTTACTGTCCACTACAATCTAGGGAAGACTAACATTGTGACTGGTTATCGAGAGTGGAGGGGGAAATGTAACACGGAGCCAGTTTGTTATCACTAGCACTTGACACTTTTCACTATTTGCACTTCAAATTACATTTGGCACTTTAATTGCACACACTAATATTAAATTAGGTCAATTGGATATGTGCAATATATAGTGCAGTATTTGTTTAAGGATGTTTAGGTGTTTGTGTGTTCATGTTGATTTTAGTGTTTTGGTGAATTGGTAAATGTTTATTCACTTCCTCTGTTCTTGTGTCCAGGAGTCAAAGGGTTCCCTCTGGAAACAAGCTCCCTTATTAGGGTTCCCGGCTGGACCAAGGCAGAGGAGGTGTAGGGGAGCATGATTGGGCTTGTACAGGGTTTAAGACTTTTTATCATTGTTAGGTGTTGGTTTTAGGGTTTTATGTATATATTTGTGTGTATTTGTGTGGGTATGGGCTTGTATGTTTTTATGGAGGTTTTTAGAAAGTTTTATGAGCTATTGATAATCATAACATCCCTGTAAATTGTCTGTGGTGTTGCCCAATGGGATGAACAGGATAAAAGGCGCCTGGAACGCCCTGTTCTGCTGCCGGAGAAGACACAGCTCCTTGACTCCATATTTTCTGCACAAACGGTGCACTTTAATTTGTTTGAAAATTAAAAAGATGTGGTTGTCTTGTCTCACTTGATTCCTACATTATATTTGGTTATTGAAACCCTGGAGATGCCCGAGGCATTCTGATGCTAATCAGGTACTCAGTAAGGAGGTACTCCCTCCAATGCTACAGAAACTAGCATTGAAAATAAAGTTTTACCCGCATATTCTGCTGGACTCTCTCGGCGTAATACTGCCGGATGAAGGAGAAGAGGTAACGCTGTGCCGGTTAGCGCTCATGATGTGTGAAATAAAATGTGAAATGCAGCGTGATATGGCATTGCTCAGAATGGAAATGAGAGCAGTGATTGGAGTTACCCGACTTGGACAGTTTGAAAATGACATAAGGGAGCTGAAAGAGGGGGGAGGAAACAGAGCATGCATCAAAGAAGCTGATCAGGGGAGGTAACATATCCAGTTCATTGTTAGGATTGGAGCCCTGAGTGGCCGGTGAGCATTCGGGGCCTTTCATTAGGAATGGACTTCCCTCCACCTTTTTGATCAGGTTTTGGGTTCGATGCACGTTTTCAGCATGAACCCATTTTTTTTTTTCTGTATGTTTTCTTTTCACCTGTTTCCTTTTTTTGTAGTTTTTGTGTTTGTATATTTTGTTGGACTAGAAAGTTTGGGGACATTCGAAAATTATTAATGGCAAAATCAATACAATTAATCCAATGGTATCGGAAGTTTTACAAGTGGCATCCTTTAACGTTAACGGCATATTGAACCCAATTAAGCAATCAAAGATTTTAACCAAAATGAGAGAGGAAGGAATAGACATGATATATTTACAAGAGACCCATTTGAATGGAAAGTCGTGTCATTCATCATACAGGGGCAAACACAGGAGAGGAGTTGCAGTGTTGATCTCAAATCAAATTGCTTTATAACAGTTTTGAATGTAAAGATATATACAGGTTGAAGGAGCTGTTAATGGAAATGTTTTTGCTCTATTGAAAGTGTATGCTCCACCAGGGAGTGATATCACCTTTTATGCTGATATTGTGGACCTGAGGGAACCCTAATCTGTGGCGGTGATTGGAATGAGCAATAAATCTTCGGTGAGTGGTACAGAGCTCTAAAAGACACATTTACTCCTTTGCTTTTAACATGTGTTGTTCTCTGGTTGTTCTGTTCTGTTTTGTTCTGTTGATTTGTTGATAAAAAATCAAAATAAAAAAAGATTTTGCCTTTTAACTGTCAAAATGCAAATTGTGCTGCAGACGACCTGAAACTAGCTGAGCAACTCAACACCTTCTACTCCAGGTTCGAGGCCCCCCCCCCCCCCCCCCCTCCCCCCCCCCCCCCCCCCGCCTCCCCACTGTGGCCATCTCTCGGCCAACCAACCCCGATCTGCCTCCCCCCCCACTCTCTCAGTTCAGAGACAGGATGTAAACACGCTATTTCGGAAATACAACCCCCAAAAAGCTGCTGGACCAAATGGTGTCTCTCCCGCCACTTTAAGACACTGTGCAGGTGAACTGACTGCCATCTTCACAGACATTTTTGACACCTCCCTGGAGTCATGCCACGTCCCAGCTGCCTCAAGTCGTCCATCATTGTCCCTGTCCCCAATAAGCCCCGGATCACTGGACTTAATAATGACTACAGGCCTGTGGCGCTGACGTCTGTAGTCATGAAGTCATTTGAATGCCTGGTCTTGCCCCTCCTCAAGTCCTTCACCTCCTCCCTGCTGGACCCCCTGCAGTTCGCCTACAGAGCCAACAGGTCTATAGACGCCATCAACCTGGCATTCCACTTCATCTTGCTGCATCTGGACTCCCCGGGAACCTATGCCAGGATCCTGTTTGTGGACTTCAGCTCTGCATTCAACACCATCCTCCCTGCTCTTCTCCAGGACAAGCTCTCCCAGGTCAATGTGACTGACCCCACCTGCAGGTGGATCACAGTCTTCCCGACGGATCGGAGGCAGTGCGTGCGGCTGGGGAAGAATGTCTCAGACTACCAGCACAGGCTCTCCACAGGGATGTGTACTTTCTCTTCTGCTCTTCTCCCGGTACACAAAATGCTGCACCTCCAGCCACAACTCCGTAAAACTGATCAAGTTTGCGGACAACAGCACCATCATTGGGCTCATCTTGGACAGATGAGTCTGTCTACAGGAAGGAGGTGGACCGGCTGGTGTCCTGGTGCAGCAGTAACAACCTGGAGTTCAATGCCCAGAAGACAGTGGAGCTGATTGTGGACTTCAGGAAAGTCAATGCCCCCCCAGCCCCCCCTCACCATGACAGACTCCCCCAACTCCTTCTCCATTCCGTCCACCCAGGACGTCAAGTGGGAGCCCACCATCAGCTCCCAGGATGTACTTCCTGCAGCAGCTGAAAAAAGCCAAGCTGCCAGCGCAGATGATGGCGCAGTTTCACACGGCCATCATTGAGTCCATCCTCACCTCCTCCATCACCGTGTGGTATACTGGAGCCACAGCCAGGGAGAAACAGAGACTACAGCGTATGTTGCGCTCTGCTGAGAAGGTGATTGGTTGCAGACTTCCATCTCTGCAGGACCTGTACGTCTCCAGGACTCTGGGACGAGCAGGTCGAATCACTTCTCACTCTGGACATGGACTATTTGAACCACTCCCCTCAGGCAGGACGCTACTGTCCATCCGGACAGACAGGATTTAACTGTACATTTTTGTGTATATAGTAAGCCTATTTATATTTTATCCTATAGTAAATTTAAATCAGTTTTATTTAATACATGCCCTTTTTGATTTCATATATGTAATTTTTATTATTGTTCATCATTGTATGTTGTACTGAATCACCTAAACAAGTTCCTATGTGTGTGAATTTTGTTCATTGACAATGGCAATAAACCTTTTCTGATTCTGATTCTGGTTAATAAATCTATAAGTACTGGGCCTATTCACAAGAAACAAAGGTTATTTTTTTCTTCTTCCTTGCAACAGCCTCAGAAAGTGGTGCCATTCTTTAACTCAAAAGACCTGATTGTTGTTAAAATGTATCAAATTATGGTGAATAAGTGAGTGGAACGAAACTATGTCTTCAAATGGCCAGAAACTAGGCCACTTTTGGAATTTCTTTATCTGATTCACTTTCTGCCTTCTAATATAAATAATTAATCAATGAAACATGTGCCTGGAAATGTTTGTGAGGAATACACTTTATTGTAAAGCACTAATGTTTACTGATATTGACGATTAAATTATTAGGGATGTGTGTGTGAAGCTGTTGTACATGCCAGAGGCTAATTCACTCATGTCAATGTTATAAACACCCAAAAATCATTGGTTTCACTTCAGTTTTTGATTTTATTTTTCTATAGTCAACATTTAAAAGCGATCATTTATGGACGAAAATGTATGCTGTTACCAGAGTTGGATGGCACAGAGTGATGGCCAATTTATCAACTATTCGGATAAGTGAGAAAAATATATCAATCCATATATGACAATGGTGCTTTCATTTTTGTAGTTTTAGTTGTAGTTGCAGTTATAGTATTTGTTTTTGTTGTTCTCCCCGAGCTGTATCATGTTCTCAGTTGTCTCTCAAACAGAAATAGGAAGAAAAAACTAGTTTTGATCTACCGGTAATATTTAAAACTCAAAATCACAACAGTGATTTCTGAGGCTAAGAGACGACAGACTTGTAAACAGGAATAATGAAACAAATGGGAATGAAACTCCTGCTATACTTTTGATAGGGGAACAATGTTGTAACAGGAAGTCTAAATGAAAATACAACCAGGACTCTACCAGGACATGGTCATAACAGGACGGAAGTAATTTCTTGTTTCCAAATGTCCATATCACCTCTATATCCTGGGAAGCCTAAAAGTTGTGACAGTTTAGATTTTTTGGTGAAACTGTCTAGAACAGGGGTCACCAACGCTGTGCCCGTGGGCGCACATGCGCCCTGAGCAACCCTAGATGGCGCCCGCGAGGCGTGCACCAAAAATAGCACTACTCATATTTCAACATATACATATATAGAGCTGCAACGATTACTCGAATAAATCGAATAATTCGATTACAAAAAAGCTCTGATTATTATTATATTGCTTCGATGATTCGTTTAATTTACATATTTAATCAAAAACAGGTGAATCTGTGGAGAGCGGAGCGCACGGAACGACTTGTGGCGCTTTTGTTTCACACGGAGCTTGTTCCGCTCTGACGAAGGCGCAACAGGAAGAGAGCGGCGCGTTTTAAACTCACGAGTGCGACTGGGAAGAGTCAGTTTTGATGAGTGAAAGAGCCATGGATCTATTATAATAATCCCGAGCTGCAACTCTAAACACCGCATCTAGCTCCGAAGTGAAGTGAAATGTTGCTGTTTTGGGGACAAATTCATATGAAATTAAGAATAAATGTGTTATTTTAAGCAGAAATTCCTTATTTTGTATTTGTTTATTACTATGAGCTAAAACGTTTATCTAAAAAATGATTTAATATGTGTTTAAATGGTTTACTGAATGTACCAAAAAATTAACCGATTACTCGATTAATCGAAGAAAAGAATCGATAGATTACTCGATTACTAAAATAATCGATAGCTGCAGCCCTATACATATATATAAAAAGGCATCAGAAAGCATTTATTAACTTGTTTTGGTAAAAAAGTGTTGTTTCCTTGACTTAAAAATTTTAGAAGTGATGATTTGCATTACAAAAACAGCAGGTGTTTCCCCTGACTTTCAAATGTTTGAGCAAATAAACATAAATAAGTATTTCATGTTTAAACATGTTTTTCTGATTATTATTGCTATACAAATGACTGGTAATTGTGGATAATTATTATTGATATGTGAGCAGTCATTTCACAACTACTACTATTTAAATATAATTATTATAACGTTAGTTATACATGCAGTTTTGTTATTCAGGAAGTTTGTGGCAAACAGGTTCTGTGCCCTCCATACTAGTCGGGGCCCATGAAGTAGCCCTCAGCCTCAAAAAGGTTGGTGACCCCTGGTCTAGAAGGTGACAGAGGTAAGCTGAGAGCACAGGGGCCAGGGGACTGGTTTGGGCCCCTGCATTTTGTATGAGCTCTGGATGTGTATGTGTGTGCCTCTGTGTGTGTGTGTGTGTGTGTGTGTGTGCGTCTTAGTTTGTGTGTGTGTGTGTGTGTGTCCTAATGTAACTGTATTGACACATTTGTGCTATTAGATCAGGGTTTTTAGCTGTGTGTGATCTCAAAGTGCAACGAGAGAGAGAGAGAGGAAGGGAGAGAAAGAGAGAGCAAGAGAGGGAGAGGGAGAAAAAGGGAGGGAAGGGAGAGAGAGAGAGAAAGAGAGCGGGAGAGAGAAGGTCAGAGAGAAACGTGGAGAGCGAGAGATAGAAGGAGGAAGAGAGATGGAGAGAGATCGCAGGAGAGAGGGAGAGAAAGCGGAAGTTACATCAAACCCCAAAGATGTCCAACCCACTAAGAGATGTCACCTTAACCACTAAATCTGAGGTGGGCCCTTGGATCCGTGTACCTGCTGGGCATTTGATTTTTTTAGTCGAACTAGAAAATGAAAAATCGGGAATTAAAAGGGTTTTTCGTGTTTTGGTTTTTAAAACAAAAATCAAAAAGGGTCAATAGTTTAATTTCTCATTGCAAATAAAAAAAATATATTCTTGGGGAGCAACCCTGAAAGCTCCAAAATATGTCTAGTTGTGTTTCATTAGCTTTCCAGTAACCTTGACTTTTTTTTTAGATCCGTCCCCCTTTTGATGTGGCAAATTGTAATCTAGCCCTTTAAACTTTGTAGATATGTGGGGATTAAACCAGGACTATACCAGGTCTAAACCTTGTCAAAACCAAAATTACAACAGGACTACACCAGGACTAAACCAGGACTAAATAAAGATTAAACCAGGACTAAAGCAGAGTAAAAAAACTGCTTTGATGACCCTGACCTCTGACCCCTTACCTCTGGCCCCTGACAGTACAAACAGTTTTTAACAAGAATAACTCCAGATCTTAATAGTCTTTTGAAAATACAGGCTTTTCTCTAACATGCCTCGCATCACTGCTCCTCTATAGCACCACCTGCTGACCACTCTGATTGGTCCCCGGTAGACTGTCCAAGGGCTGCTGCATTGTGATTGGTTGGATGGGGAGCGGAGCGTTGTGGTTTTGTGAATGGGGACAGCGCCATTGTCTGGGGCGAGTGGAGTGTCAGAGGCATTAGCCATTCACAAAGTGCTTAGTGGAATATTTACATGTTTGGAATAATATCTGACCTCATGTGTCTAGACGCCTTTTGTCCCAAATGCAAATTTGACAGTATGAACCAGATTTGTTATCATATACAGTGACAGCTTTGCGATATATTAACAAAATAGTTTATCATAAACTTAAATTAATGGGTAATATAAAGTATTTAATCAAACTAAAAAGTGTTTTAATAGTAATGTAAACTCTCTGAGTGCTCTATCTTTTGTATTTTGTCAGCAGGTTATATTTTGTGTCCTTAATTTCAGAGCCACCACTCTCCCTTATTATTGGGTGAGAGTAGCATATGTCCTGGCCCTGACCTTCCGGCTTGACCCCTCACTCATACGGAGCAGGCGTCTGTATGTTAACTTCTTTACATGAAGGGATTATAGTGAGGGAACAATGAAGCGTCTGGGAAGGGGGAGGACCAGAACGGGGGACACCACAGGGGCTAAATGGGCTCGTGGTAAGATGGACTCAAAGCAAATATATGAGTACATTTATTGCATCATGTTGTCAAACTGAGCTTTTACAAACGTAAATGTAAATGTATTATGAATGATGTACATCTGTGTGGGGCCCCATGCTAAAGGCAGTCCAGGGGGCCTTTTTTACTAAACGTCAATGGAGTGCTTCATAGGGCCTCATGATCACGCGTCCTTGAATTGACAGGTATAAAGCAGGTCAAGACTATTGGAGAATTAGCTGCCCTTTGTCAGTTTTTATCAGGTCACACAGTATGTTCATAAGGCATCTAGACTTCTGATGTACTTCCAGTTGTCCTCTGGGGTTGGGTTTTTCAAGTTCCAACTTTAACTAGAACAACCTTCCGTCTTGGAATCTTGATTTGGAAGCTCTGGTAGATAATGGTAGAAAAGTTTAGAAAAATATATATATTGAAACATTTTGACTGGCAGCCAGAAGTCATTTTAAATCTGAAGGATAGATAAAGTGCTGATTCTTTAAAGTAACCTGAGGCAGGTTATAAAGTCACATGGCTGTGAGAACCAGAGCCACCACAATTTGGTAGGCAAGCATGGCATGGTCGTTTAATAGTGACTGTTACACATCGTCAACTTCAGTAAACAAACCACCATTTAGACAGTAGTCCTGTCTGTATTTCAAAGTCCTGAAAATGGCCCCATAGATTTTAGAGAGACCCCCATGCAACATCTGAAATGGTCAAACGCAACGACCATCTGAAAGAACCATAAACTTAAAAATGGCTAGTGATCAAACTTACACACACTTTCTGTGATGACGAGCATGTACCTTTCAGGGTTTCATGAATGACAATAAAAGACAGAGGAAGAAGAAAAACAAAGACAAAACAGTGGTAAGAAAGCCTTTTCCCTTCTAACTCACAAATGCCATGACTTTTCAAAAGTCACGTATGTAGTTACCTGGATGGCTCCTTGAAATTGACAAGCAACAATGCAACTCTGATAACATCGGAGGCAAAATAAAGCTGCTAATATTAGACCTGCGTGAATTATATTTGTCTTGTTTTCAAATTATTTTTAAATGATGTGAAATAAAGTTCTTTATACTATATTAAATTAATTTGAGTTGAGTGACAAATGTATAGACAGTAGATCTAGATTTTTTAATGCAAGACTACAATCTTTTCCCCATTAGGTGCTTTGTTCAGATTATTATCTGTGCCACATCAAGAAGAGGCCACAACCCCAGAAGGTAAGGGTATGTCTTGTATTTATTCAACATATATTATTATAATGTATCATATAATGATATATATGATATATTATTGATAAATATTCAACACATATTCAACATATTATAAATAATCCACTCTTTATCACATACACTGACAGATATTTTCATTTTAAGTTGTGAGACTCTGAGACTGAGAACAATCAACACCTGTAACTGCACTGATTATTTCTCTAAATCTATTCATCTACCACTCAGTGATTGTGGCCACACTTAATGGATGATAAAACCTGTTGTTAAATCATCAACAAAGAACCAATTCAAATCCTATATTTAGATATTCCCCAGAAACCAGAGGTGTCAGCTTGATGACTTACTAAAGACCATTACAAAATAAGTATGAACAATGGTGAAAGAACTCAGTGGTTTTGGCTTTTGTATACTGTCAGCTCTGATGAGACAATGTGCTTAACACTCATGGATATCGCACATGGAAAAATCTTGCACAACATCTTGAGGAGAATGAATACACAAAAGAACACATACAGTAAATGCAGTTTAGTTTAACACTGGAAAGCCGTTATGGCCATAATATATGAGAATGCTGAATGAAATAAAGGTCTCAGGGGATCATCTAACATTCTTTTAGACCCTCACAATGACAATTTTCTGTCCTTAGTCAAACTAATGGGTCAATAAGATTCAGTCATGGGTGAACATTTAAACAGAATAAAAAAATAACGAGTAATGAGTCCACTATCTAAGTTCAGGAATCCAGAATGAAATAATAGGTTTAGTTGGAGACAAAATAATAGAAGAAATAATTTGAAGAGTAAAGGCAATCAAATATTACTCCATAATAATGGACTGCCCACTAGTTATTAGTCACAAGGAACAACTGTCAATTGTTCTCAGTGGAAATTGTAAAATATCTGTTGGAGTTGCCATTTCAGAGCATTTGGTGGACTATTTTGATGTCGAAGACACATCAGGAAGAGGACTGACAGAAATTATTTTGGGCTACCTCCAAAAACATGGGCAGGGAAGGAATACTACAAATAAACAATAAAGCCATTTGTGTCCGTTGCAGTAACACCCACTAGTTGTGCCAGAGTCTTCTGTTCTGTCCCTATCTTTCTTTGGTGTGCTGCAGACTTTATACCCTGTTCAAAATTTCTGTCAACTACCAGATGAGAGGCTAGACTAGTGAGTGAAGGTGTTACGCTTTGACAAAAAAGATTCAGAAACATTGTCCACTGCCAATAGTTTACACAATGATCTACTCTCAGCTGGTACAGTATATTGTAACAGATAAATCATATGGGCAAGCTATTTCAAAGTCCTAGAGTATGTCTGATAACACTCAAAGAGAAATAGAAGGTGTCAGAACGTACCTAATGCACTTCAGAGAGTGGTTTGTCATCCTTTCAGTTGGATGGCAAGGACATCTGAGAGAATTTGAACATTGAAAAGAGGCTACCAGAAAAAAGACCAAAAAGAGAAACAAAATGTTTGGACTGTGCACCAGAAGTACTGCACAGTCCAGTTGAGGAATTCAAAAGAAAATAGTTTCTTTCTTTAGTAGAAACTGCACTCAGGAGTCTCAATGAATGCTTCACAAAAATGGAAGACATGTATTCCCTGTACAGATTTTTATTTTTAATAGACAACATGAGACATGCAATCCAACAGAAAAATCTGCAAGGGAGATGCAAAACTCTTGAATAAACACTCCATGAGGCAGAAGACTTGGTTTTGGAGATCAAATCTACCCTTTCTATATGATGTCTCCAGGTGCCCACTAGACTCCAGGTGCCCACTGCTGAATTATATTTACATGGAATGTTTACATGTTTATTACATGTAATATATTTATACATATACATATTTACATGAACGTCATGGATTTGTACAGCAATCTCAGCATTGCTCTGCCTTGAGGACTGCCACTTATTTCAACTGAGATAAAAAAAAACTGATATATATATAGATATATATATCTATATATCTATATAGATATATATATCTTGAGTACTAGCTCAGTCCTAGTTTAGTCCTTGGTAAATCGTGTTGAGCCCTGCTTTAGTGCCCCTGCCCTAATACACTGCCCCTAATACACTGCCCCCAAAACACTGCCCAAAACATACTCCCCCAACACACTGCACCAACATAGTGCCCCCAACATACTGCCCCATCACACTACCCCCAACATACTGCCCCACACACTGCCTCCAACACACTCCCCCATAAAAGAGAGCATTGGTCACGGCAGCTTTATAGAACATCAAGAGCAGCTCCTCATAAATATCAAACGTCCTCAGCCTGCAGAGAAAGAAGAGGGAACTTCACCTCACCTATAAAGGGCAATTTTGGAGTCCAGTCCAATTGTTTGGAGCAAGGAAGTCGAAACATCTTGAAAACAAAAATAATAATTCAACCATGCGGTTGGAGAAAGTAAAAGTTTTATAATGTTTATTACATTTGTGTTATTTTCTCACTAATAATCTAATAACCATGAATGGCAAAATCTATTTCAAATGGGGTGACCACTTCTTTTTCCTGCACAGCCATTTAGGTTCCTGTAGCCCAGTCCACTTATATACAGAATGTCCCACTTTTCCATTGCAATCCCTCTCTTTGCATTATGATTGCTAAAAACAAAAAATCATATGTTGTTATTGCAGTTATTATCTATGATCTTAAATTTACCAAGTCCCTCCATGTTCCACCACATTCAACGTGTCCCTCTTTTTATGCAATTTGAAATCTACATCCGCAGACTATTTTCTTCACAATGCAAACTAAATCCACCAAATCCCCCACGTTTCCTCATACTCATGTATCCGGCTCTAAGTGGGGTTTATTTGACCTTCTCTTCATGTATTTAAGGTTTTTTAAATTTGCCCAACGCTCTAATCCAGTTTGAGATGAGGAAAAGCGTTGTAATCCAGAGGAATCATGTCTGTGTTAATCCCTCCACTCATGCACTGAGGATGCTTCCGCCAAAATCCTGCTTTGTGAGAGTTCAAATGGAATAATCTGTGTTATTTTAATATGTAAGAGAAATACGAGCAGGGGATTGTTCATGGTAGTGCTTGAAAATGTTAGTTTCAGATGCATGCTTTGCTAACCATGTAAGGGGTTTATGTGCTGATCAAACAAATACAAATGAACATTTAAAACAAAATCCAAGCAGGAATTCTGAGAAAAGTGTCCATATTCAAATAGTGATGGTTTTGACCTGGCTGAGTCCTTGGTTAGTCCCGCTTTGGACCTTAACTAAACGCAATTTAGTCTAGCTCTTTTAGAATGTCCCAGGTAATTAATATCAACATTTATTTTAGACTTGTTTAGTTCTTCGTTTACAAAACAAAGTTAGCGCACGTTAGCATCAGCTGATTCCTGTTTATCGACACAGGCCTCTCACGTCAGGACTTAAAATATTATGCTTCCTGTGCATAATGCATCAAACATTATCCAAACCCAATACATTACATAAAGAAATGTTAAAACACTGTGTAGAGGCTTTTCAGAGAAGTTAAATAAATGCAGAAAAGGTGATGATAAACTGGAAGAAGTTTCCTGTTTACTTTAGCTTTAGCTACGTCTCACAGAGCCACAAACTTACTAAATATCTTTGGTATTAGCTTTGTGATTAAATAATTAATGTAGGAATATTTGATTTATTAAGAAAATGTAGTGAATGATTGTTAATCATTGACTGAGGTTCAGGATGTGGACCATGCCTCAACCTCCTCCTCCTCCTCCTCCTCCTGCAACCACTCCTCAACTCTTTAACCACACCTCTAATTACCCAGAAGCTGTATTTATACAGGCCTATCCCAGCATCTCTCTCTCTCTCTCAACCCCGTCCCACCCCATGTCTCTTTCGTCTTCACCTTAACACATCACCATCTAAAGGAACGGGGGGTTCTGAATCGGTCGGTGCTGGTTACCTGAGATGGAGCCCCCATCCAGAGTCTCTACCCAGCCAACTCTAATCGATCTATCATTGACCTATCATCAATATCATCATCGTCATCATCACTATTATCAATAATATTCCCTCGTATTCCATTGTTGTGGTCCTTACTAGTGAAACTTTAATTTGGGTGACGTCAGTTGCTCATGTAGCAGTGCTCTGCCTCTGACCCAAAGCAAGGCCCTGAACACAGAGACACACTTTGGCATTAACAGAACTGTTCCAAAGCTTTTTAAAGTGAATCGCTCTGGTAGATCAGGTGAAAGGTGACTAAACTTACTCCTTGCCTTACTTCAATTCTGCTTCCTCTTCAAACTTGCACTAGTCATGACTGATTACTCTACAGTTAATAATTAATGCACACATTTCTTGAAGGTACGGCACACGCTACAGCTCGAGATCATAAGCCTCAATATAATGCCCCCACTTTCATATTTTAATTATTTATTCATACAAACGGTTTTCCAGATAGATTTACAGTATGTGACCCTGGAGAAACGGGAGAGTAGCAATAGTGCAATCAAATGGGCTGAACACATTGCTGGTGAAGTGGAACAGACAGAGAGGGTAAAGAGGCTTATGGTTCTTCTGCTGCAGTGGTGGAATGGGGCAGAGGAGGCGCAGGAAAGAGGAGATGGAAAGAAAGTGCCTTTATGTGAGTAACTTGACCTTAACCTTGCTATTTCTAAATCCAGTCCTGTAACTTATTATAACAAAAGTATTGAAAATGACATTCCGACATGATTTCTGAGCAGAGCAAATGCCATGGCAAGGTAAGGCAAAATAACAATACAAATAAATGAAAACATAAATAATCATTATAAAATTTACATTAAAAGTAAAGATTGCAGATAATATCCTTTCAGTCATATGCACAGCTAAACAGAACTGCTTTGAGCCTAGATTTGAACATTTTCATAGTAGAGTGTCATTTTATGTCATCTTCAGGAAGACGGTTCCAGATTTGAGCGGCATAAAACTGTACAAACTGGTTCAATTCAGCAGCAGTAGCGTTCTGGATGCACTGCATCTGTCACACTGTAAGCAGGCCATTACAGTAGTATATCCCCAGATAATAGGGGGGAGATTGAAAATGTATGCAATAGTTATAAACAAGTTTTGACACCCTTGGTTAATGCAGAATATTGCTGGAGTATCAAATAAACTTATCCAAGCCAATGTCCCGAAAAGTAAATCGAATATTAGACTCCATAAAAAAATCTTATTTCTTTGTGTTTGCGGGTCGAAAAGGCCAATAGTTGTTATAGCGGTTGCAACTGAAAAAGCTTGAAAATCACTGGTCTAACCTACTGGAGACAAATGCTTTGATAAGTCTCTTCAAGCCTGGTTTAGACACTATACTTTTGATTCTGGCAATGTTTTTAGATGCTAAAAAGCTGCGGGTGTTATTGATTTGATAATGCTATTACAATTCAAGTCTGAGTCTATTATAATCCCAATGCTTCTTACTTAATTTGTAGATTTTACAGAAGACGACTTCAGTCTTGCCTGAGTTTAGCTGGAGAACGTTGTTTTTTAGTATCAGTACCAGTCCCATTGATACCATTAATGTAGTAGTGCTTGAGACCTGCCTTGTCTGGAGACCGGCCTCGAGACTATATCTTGTCTCGGAGTGCTTGAACTTGGTTTTGACATTTGATGAATGAGATCCCGTTTCATTATGGCCACTGGCAATAAACTTGCACCAAGACTGCACAGGGCTTCTGAAGGCGAGGAGTGGCTTGCTGTGGCTTGTTCACGGCAGCTTGTTCCCTTGGCACGGCGCTGGGTAAACTTGGATTTACTTCACTTTGCATCTTTTTCTTTCTCTCCTCCATGCGTATAGTGCTCATACACTCCTCCTCATTACACTCTAACTAGAAGGTCAGGACTAAACAAAAACTGATCCAAACCAACAGGAAGAGGACAGGGCTGTAGTTTACATAAAGGATGAAAATCTGCTGTATGTTACAATGTCCTTGTGGTTTTGCAGAGGCTGCACAGTCTTTATGGAACTCCAGTTATGAACATGAAACAAAAGTGTTGAGATGAATTGTGTATGAACTATCACCTAATGACATCATAAGGTAGAATTAGGCGTTTGAACTCTGGAGATGGAAGTATACTATGCACCATATTTTCCGGACTATAAGTGTTTTCATAGTTTGGCCGGGGTGTGATTTATACTCCTTATATGTGATATTATTAACACATTATTATATAATTTTGTTTGTTATTTTCACATGTATTTTCACATTGTTGTTTTCATGATTATTGGGGTAATACTGATACTTTGGTAAACTTGTTAGCGTGTTCTTTATGCTATAGTTATCTGAATAAATGTTAACGTTTTACGTTAACATACCAGACACTTACGACATTTCGTTGTCTATGCCTCATGTAGCTGATGGTGTTACGTTAGCATATGTACACCTATTCACCATGTTGTTCTCTAATCTTTTATTATTTTAAATTGCATTTCAAGATGAAATGTCTGTTTTTGGTTTTGGATTTTATCAAATAAATTTCACCAAAAAATGTGACTTATACTCCAGTGTGACTTATATGTGTTTTTTTCTTCTCTATAATGTATTTTTTGGCTGGTGCGATTTATACTCCGGAGAGACTTGTAGTCCGAAAAATACGTACTTGAATATGCAAATTTATTCAAACATGTGTGAATGAACAAAACAAAACTCCAGGTATACTTTTGATGATGAAACAACATTATATCAAAGTTAGTTTCACATAATACAGGACCTTAAATGACCATAGTAGAGGGAACACAGCGGAAGTCCTGGTGTGTTGCAGTGTGTATTAGCAGGTACAGCAGGATCAGATTAGCGCTGTATGAGCGTAGTCCGTTTTATAATCCCTGAGAGAGTATCCGTGTTGGAGATTTGTTCCGTTATGGCTCTTGTGTCCTGGACCATAATCCCACTCTTCTACAACAATGCCGACAGCTGTGGCTCTGGAGTGAAGCAGAACGGAGCAGGTGATCCAGAGCTGCACTCAACACTCTCTGCAGCCCTAATGGCTAAGAGCTAACCAGCTACACATATATGTCCGGAAACCTGCCCCTCCTACATAATTATTTTGCTTCCGTTTTCTCACTATTATTTTTCATTAGTGTATACCTTGGACCATTACAAGTACGGGGTTTTGATCTTTTGTTTCAACTCTGCCTCTGACAGAATTTTGGGAATTATTAGACCGTTAAAGAATAAAAAATCAGATCATCTCTCATGCACAAATCTTCACAAACAATGACTATGTTAACTCATATGTAAACAGCCTACCTCTAAAGGTCGGCGGTTCAAATTCCGCTCTCTCCTTGTAGAGTGGTCAGATCCACTGGCCCACAGGTTGGCAGAGCTGCCTCAGGTGAATACTGCCGTTGTGTCCTTAGGCAAGACACTTAACCTGACTTGCCCAAAGTGTCTGCGAACATCTGGTGTGTGATTGTGTGTGTGAATGGTTCCTTGATGTAAAGCGCTTTGAGTACCTTGACAGTAGAAAAGCGCTATATTTACCATATTTTCCATTTAAAAAGTGTTTTTTTTTTTTTACTTCCTGGGGGATCTGAGGAAAGCCAAGCTGCCAGTGCAGATGATGGTGCAGTTTTACACGGCCATCATTGAGTCCATCCTCACCTCCTCCATCACCATGTGGTTTGCTTGAGCCACAGCCAGGGACAAACAAAGACTACAACGCATTGTGCTCTCTGCCGAGAAGGAGGGTCTAACGACAGTGTGTAACGATTATCAAGAAAAAAGGAAAACAATAGAACAGAGTTGTCTTTTCCAAAAAGTGAATTGTTTAATTCAGTGTACAGTCTGAATCAATGTCCCTCATAAGCATCGTCTGTCCCTTCTCTTGGCTATGTCCCGATTCACCGGTGTTACATTCTTTTTAGTTTACACTCGAGCAGATGGTCACATGACCTGCATCACACGGACAATTGCTCTGTGACCCTAAGACAAAGACAAAGACAAAGACCAAGACCAAGACCAAAGAACAAAGACAGTTGATTACTGTAGCGGGGCTCTCTTTAAATCATAGGCGAAGTCAAATTCCCAGTGCTCAGGTGGATTTATTGTGCCAATTTTCAAGTGCAAAAATGGAGCAAAATATTTACAGTGAGGAAGAGCAATGTCCAAAAATACATATATTTACGGCGTTACAACGTAGAGTTCAACTTTAACTTATGTCTCTTTTAACTAGCCCAGTCTCTCTCTCTCTCTCAGCACCCGTTACCTGCACTGTAACTGGTGACAGACTGACTCCCAGCCAAGATCGGCTCCCCTTTATCCTTCACTTGCCCCTCCCACTGAGCAAAATGCATGGAAAATTAAAACCCAAAATGAATGTACAACATACATGTGTGGCATCTTCCTACAAAGCAAGACCTCATTCATTACACATTCATGCTCAAAATAACGCGATAGAAATGCGTAAAACTGTGGTTACATCATGGATGTCACATTGTCAGCATCCATAGCGCCTATTTAAACTACCAGGAAGTACTGGCTCAGTTTCGGTCCAACGCGCCACATCGGAGGACGAGGCTGCAAGACAAAATGGGTAAGGGCTGGCATGTATGATTATTAGAATGATCCTAACGCGCGCAAGTGTGCACCCTTGACGAATTAGTGTCGGAGGAGTGCGGGGACATATGTCAATGATGCGTGTGGTGCGTCTGGTGCAAATGAATGAAACTCCTACAGGTTTCTACTTTTTTTGGGCGTTGAATTGAACTCCCCAGCTTCAACGTTAAACACACAAAATGTGCACACTCTAGTTAGGATGGTCTGGGCCTGGTAGTCAGCTCCTAAGATTCGAACAGTAAAAAGCATTTAGTAAATTTAACCAGTAAAATTAGGATGTACGTGGCCATTTAACCCACCTGTACCTGAGGAACCTGAGAACCCGGAGAGAACCCACGGTAACACAGGGAGGACATGCAGACTCCATCCAGAGAGATCATGTGTGATGTGATGTTTGTCCAGGAATCAAACCCATGATCTCCTTCTTGGAAGGTGAGAGCTCTAACCGCTCTGCCACCGTGCATTAGAACTCATTGAGTTCTAATTTTGAGTGAAGGCCGCGAGAAAAACTTCTGAAAGACGGCTCAGTAGCGCCACCTCAAAAATTGATTAACATGGGGCCAATGGGAGCCCGAAGCCAAAAAAAAAAGTAAAAATATGACGCTCACTCAAAAAAATTGTTAATGTGAGAACAATTACATTTTATCAGTTTGAAGCTGATCATTTTCAGGTGTGGTCATAGTGAATTCTGAACAAAATGGCAATTTTGGGAAAATGTAAAAAAAAAATCACGTTTCTTAAGCATTTTTTAATAGGAAAATGTTATTGGAACATTTCTGAAGATTTTATTTTGATATTTAAAAATTCATAAAAGATTACGATTTGTAGCAGACAACTGAAAAAATTTATAACTAGTTCATTTGTGAACAGGCACAAAATCGTGTGACTCTAGCTCGAGTTTTTAGTGCCAAAAAAATAGCAGAAAAAAGAGTTTCAGTTATTATTATTTTTCCCTCCCACAAACCACCCCAATTTTGACCCCTTGAACGTAAACAAAAACAAAAATTTTTTAAACCAAAAATTCAGGATCGGTGAAATTATTATTATTTTTTTATATATGTATATGACCCAAAATGACTCGCTAGCGCCGCCTAAAATTTCAACATAGATTAGACTTATGAAGATTTAGTCAAACGTACCTCATGTCAGGACACATGTATGCCCCCTCCCTAAACCCCACATAGAGTCAGCCAATGTGGGCGGAACCCAATTTTTTCAACTTTTTACACCTCATACCTGGATATTCAGTCTAAAGGCTTGAACATTTGTCAAAATGAAGTACACCCATGTGCGATTAGAGGTAATTCTTTTGATTTTTGATACGATTCCAAATAATAGCATGGCAAGCTCTGAACAAAAAAGCCAATGACAGCATTCCTCTATCTGCAAGCTTGTTACCGTGGCAACCTGACAAATACTGTCATTGACTTGCATGCATTTTGGTTACAGGCATTTTGAATGGGATGAAGACATTTACTTTGTCATAAACAGTTGACATTTGCCACACTTATTCTCCACATCACACTGAACATAAAAGCCAATGAGGACATAACTCTTATGTCGAACCGTACGGTGGTGAAAATGTTAAATGAAGTAGCATAAAGTTGGTACTGTTTCTGGGGGAGGGTGATGTAAGCGGGGGGATTAGAGGTGTGCTCTTCGTGATGGCTTGTACCCCGCGGCCACAAGGGGGGCGAGGGCCTTTACCGCTGCGCGCAGCTTTAATTACTATTATTGCTATACTACTATTTTCTGTATTTTCTGTCTCTGTTTTTAAGGTAGAATTCTTCAAAACCTGAAATTAATTGCACACGCAAGTGACAGATGTCCAAAACTTTTTTATTTTTGATTACATTTCAGTAGCTTGCCTATGTCAGCCTGTGTATGCAATGCAGTTTTTAAATGTTTGAAATCACTGTTCCATGCATTTGCACCTCTGCCAGTATAATTTGATGTATGTTACAATTTAATTTAGAATTCTTCAAAATATAATTAAAAGTATGATCATTTGGTCCAGTTCAGGAGGAAGCCTAAGGGCCACCAAAATGGCCTTCAGTTGATGCGAACACTATATGTTCCATAACTACCAGCATGTGTCCAGAATGTAACGCCACACTCATTCATGCCTGCTGACGGTGTCCTGAATGCTTGGTGTGAAGTCTGCTAATCCAGTGCTAAAGTTGTCTCTGATTAGCCTGACTCTCCTCTCTGGATGGATGAACGTGTTGGTGCTAACAGCAGGGCATTAGCATGGATTAGGGTTAGCATGCACAAGCTCATTAAAGTCCAGTCTTCACACATGCTACCTAACAAATGCTAACACACTTTCCTATAGAGCAGCAAATGTAAACGGCTCAAAGAATACAAACATATGAAAGGTGCTCCATGTCACTTTTCTGGTGAATGGCTTGTCCCTACTCGTCTCCATGGAAACTGCTTTGCCTGGAATGTTCCACAGTATGGCCTTAAAAAGGTGACAGTGTGAAGCCAAAAGGCTAAGTTACAGGTCAGATCTGTGGGAAGGCGACCGTGCACACAATACAAAATGCATGTTATTCAATGTTTTTCAAGCAATAAAAAACAGCTGTTGAATTAATACAAAATTGATAACTTTCCAGTATAAGCATTACAATTTTTTGTTTTTGGAGAGACTTATCCATGCGTTTGTCTCTAGTAGATTAGACTACGGTACTGTAACGGCCTGCTCACTGGCCTCTCCAAACGAGCTGTAAAACAGCTGCAGTACATCCAGAACGCTGCTGCTCGGGTCCTGACTAGAACCTGGAAGTACGATCACATTAGTCCTTTGCTCAGGTCTCTGCACTGGCTCCCTGTGGCTCAGAGAATAGACTTCAAAGCTTGTATACAAGTCTCTCCATGGCCGTGCATATGACTGAAATGATTTTCTTTGCACTCCTCTGTTATGTCTTAAACTATTTGACGGATAGTCTGAAAATGGCACCTTTAAATTTCTTTAAATTAAGGTTTTGTGATTTCTGTCTTGTCTTTGTGATTTTAACGCATTTTTTTACTGTTGTGTGAAGCACTTTGAATTGCCTTATGTACGAATTGTGCTCCACAAATAAACTTGCCTTGCCTTGCCTTTTGTTTATATTTAATTTGATTTAGTTTTATTGTTTTAGGACTAGAGAGATCAAATACTTTTGCTGGTTGTATCGTTTTGTCTCTACCCCTTGGAAACAGTTTATAAAATGTGATGTATAAATAAAGTGTATTTGGAGAAAAGTTAAATAATGAGTAAAAGTAAATGGTGACATTTATATAGCACTTATACACACAAGATATACACATAAATTAAACTGAACAATTATGTGTTAGCAGCCTGGCTGGCCCCTTTAAGAGAGAGGCACTGTGGGAAGCCCGGAAATGGGTTGGGTTGTTGTTAATTTGGGCACATGAGCGCGCGCTTTCAAACAAATGTATGGCCACTGTTTCCTGGTTCCTGTACCAGATAAATTGCGTGTTGTAAACAAGTCACATGCCTGTTCAGCCTCTGTACTACGGTTTGGAGATTACTGGACAGGGGGAGAAAGTAACATGATTTGACAGACAATTATACAATATTACACCTTTATTTTTTTTGAATGATCATTTCAACTGTCCAAAAAGTGTATCAGTTAAGTGACCATTTGCTGTGTCTCAATTCCGGGTCTGCACGCTCCGAAGGTTACATTTGAAGGCCGGTTGTGTCACTTCCTGCGCGACAAGGCTGTCCCATTTCATGCGACCCACGGATATGGCCGACAAATGTGGCCTGCGTTTCCATGGAGATCGGCCGTGAACGGTCATGAAAATGCATACTTCGCTGCCTTGTATATCCCATAAAGAATTGCACGGCGCCAGTCAGATGTTTTTAAAACAGGCGGAGCGAAACAGCACCTCCCGACAGTAGAGGAAACGTGTAATTACACGCACAAGTGTTGTCATAAAATAAAGGCTCCCAAAAAAGTTTGGTTTTAACTCTAAATTGCAGCTAATTTTAAGGTGTTTTCTGTAACACATTCATATTATCCCAAAGAGACAAAACATTCATATGAAAGCAATAACTTAAGCCAATGAAACTAGGTGGGAGTAAAAACGTTTTGTCTTAATTATGGTTTATGTTGACTGCCATAAGTGAGACGACGTGAACATGAAAAAACAAGCTCTATTCTGATAATTAAATATATTTTCTCCAGAAACACAGATCTCTCTCTTTATAAACGTGACTTAAATGCACATAATACCTGTCATGTATTCCTTTGTCATTATTAAAATCCCATTCTGAAATGAAGACTGCATATTTCATTACTTTTGTTGAAACTTCCAGATCATTTTGACTGTTATCACAGGAACATTGGTAATTATTATATTTTACATGAGCTGAACATAATTTGTTTTAGACAAAAGATTTGGGTGAGATGAACTATAATCTCTTGGGCTCAAAGTCAGAATATTTTATCTTTGCTTGCGTGGCGTTAGCATAAGCAGCGAGTCTTGGTTGCTCGGTGACGGAGCGGCTCCTTGGACTAGGCCTCCGTCAGCTGGGTCCTTCGGAGCATGCAGACCCGGAATTGAGACACGGTCTCAGTCTGTGTTTTCAATGGCACGTCGCATAATCATGACATGACAGAGGGATTCTGTTTTAGAACTCTTCACTACTTCCTGTCATTTTAACGTGTATTATTTTTATTTTTTTTACATTTCTTCACAAACTGCAACTTAACAGAAGTAAAACTATGATAAATATTTACCACTGGTGCTAGCCTACCAAACTAAGTCATAATTAATAAAAAAGCAGAACCTGTCATATAGACTTTAGGTGTATTTGTATCAGAGGACAAGCACTCTACCAACTGAGCTACTTCCCCCCCAAAGCTGCCTTTAAACATATCTACAGTATCTCCATGGGGAGTAGCAGCTCCACCACCTTTTGTTGAAAGAAATCTACCGGTACTCAAACAACAAGAGTAGGTTCCAGAGGTACCGTATTTTGCGGGCTATAAGCCGCTACTTTTGTCAGATGTTTTGAGCCATGCGGCTTATTTAGAGGCTGCGGCTTTTCTGTGGTTTTTTTCTTTCACCGCTAGGGGCGAACCTAACCGGAAATTTGAATCAAAACTACAGAAAAGTTAAGCAAGAAAGCAGATGTTGCTTTTTTATTCAGCTAGCAAATAGAACACGGACGACAAATTACCAACTATAAATTATTTTCAAATTCTTGCCGCATCATTATGGAACCCAAACGAAGAAAGTTCGTACGAAGCAAGTTTTAAGCTGAAGGCCATCGATCTTGCTAGGAAGCCGCGCGGCTGCACGCAAGCTTAACATCAATGAATGTACGGTGAGACGCTGGAGGGGACAGCGGACAGCTCATGCGATGCCAAAGTCAAGGAACCTATACAAAAGGTGCGGCCTGTGTATTGTTTTATTATCGTTTTTTTAAAAATAGAGCAAATGCGGCTTATATAGGGGAGCGGCTAAAAGTCCGGAAAATACGGTAATTGTTCTATGCTGATTTTGGACAACTATTGCTTTCTTATTGAGCATATCAGGAATGGAACACATTGGCTGATCATGAGAGATATCAACTTTGGCAGACTCTAAAAAATGGTGGTTGGAGGGTCAAATATGTCACCATGGGTATTTTTTAATCCAAACTGTTCTTTTTTTTATGTCCACTGAATGTGTAACCTTTGCCTCTGTGTGACTGTTACTGTTGTTTAGTCCTTTACACACACTTCTTACACACACCACACTCTGATTACAGCACACATTTGCTGTGGCATTGTTTTAGTAAGCTTCTGCAATATTAAAAGATTTATTTCCATCCAATGTTGCATTATTTTTCACACAGATCTTGTATTGATAATGGAAGTGCACAAAGCCTTCTCCAGCTCGTCCCAAAGATTCTCACTGGGGTTCAGATCTGTAGTACCGGTAGATTAGTTTCTGCTTCTCCTTAGATGTTTACTCTGCTTGATGCCAATGATTTGACCCTTCTCAAACATAGTGACATCTTTTCCATAACCACTTGGTTGTTCCAGAAATGAGAAGCCACTCACTGCATCTGTTCTGGATTTTGGGGGGCCAATACGAGGCTGATATGTAAGGAAGTTGAAAGTACCAATAGCCAATATAACTGTTGATATATTTATTAATGTAAAAAAAAAATGTTTAGACAGCTGATTATAAAAAGTTTGTAAGGCTGTATTCTTTTTAACTTGGGTTTATTAAGGTGGCATTCACTGTTATTCTGCCGCTCAACAGTGAATTTCACAAGTGTCACAGTTTACAAGCCTGCAGTGAGCCTGATAATAATTATATAAATAATATGGGTACATTTTAACCAGTAACGCCTCTTTTCACGACTCATTTACATGTCAGTGTCAGTCCAGTAAACACAGATACAGCCATAATCACTTGTTGCTAATTAGTTGCTAATTAGAGAACAAAGGCAATGTTTACAATGCTGTGGTAGAACTTCATGTGCGAAGTGTTAACTAAAGTAAGCAAAAGAAATGATGCATCAAAATTGACACATTTACAACACTCACCGCTCAGTTCGGTGACTTTATCCCAACTCTTCATAAATAAGATTATTTTTAATCCTGACTTCAAACGATTGTCCGTAGTGAATATAATCCAGCATGTTATTGTTGTTAACAGCAGTTGCAGCGTGAGTGCTAGTTGTCCAGGATCTTCTCTCTTCTCCACACTGACACTTTTATGTTGTCAATGGTGTGAGCTGTGCTGAAATTAACTTTATTCTTGAGTTAGTGGCTGAAATTTAATGCAGCAGTCAGAGCTATGACACACACAACCAAACTACTCCACAGAAATATTTTGCTACGCTACATATTGGTGCATTAATCCGTCAGGAAATTGCTTTAAAATTAAGCTTTAAAACGATGTAGAACATGCCCAGCTGGAATATCGGCCATATCGGCCAGAGTTTTTGGCCAATAGCCGATATTTCTCCAAGTGCCCATATCGGCCAATAATATCGACCTACCGATAAATCGGTAGGCCCCTAACTCAAATAACGTGTTGCAACTGAAAGATCCTCACCCATGCTGCAATTATCCAGTAGGAGGCTTGTACCTACTGTATTATATAAATCCAAGTGGCGCCTTTATTTTTGGACAGTCAGTGCATGTTGACGGGGACTGAAGATAAAAATTAGTCATGTTGGCTATGATCTTTACATATTTACATGCAAAATGTTCATTAATAGATGTTGTCCCTTTACAAATAAATACAATGAAAACACAAGATTACCACTAGGCTGAGTCATTTTAATTAAATTACCTGTAATTGAATAAATGCATAGTTGTTATTACACATTTGCAACAGGTTTACTGAGTTAGGAACTGCTTTCTGACAAAGGCTGAAGTCCTGCTGCCGAAACATGTCAGGTAATGAGCTTTCGCTTGTATACCACTGTCTTGAGTGAAATTTTGTTTTAAAAAGGAGACAGTATGAATTTTTACAAATATACATAGAGCAGTAGTCCGTCTACAGTCAGTGCTCTCCAGTTGAGATTCTCCAATAAAAGAAATTCAAACTGGGGTTTCCAAGTATTGGAAGTGCATTATTTAACAGCTCAGTGGAGTATGAAACCCCCTCCATCTCACATACATACACCTTTGAAATGAGCTTAGTGTGGGCCCCTCCTCATTAAAGCTACTGAAGGCCCTCGAGCCCCTCTCACACATAGGGGTGATAGTAATGAATGAAAATACAAATGGTATTGGTGGATTTTTTTTCTCAGGAATCAGGAGTTGCAGTTTTTTTTAATCATTATTAAAAGGTACATGTGACGGAGCCAGTCCGTCAGAGGTTGTAGTCTCCGTTTGTACAAGTGCGGAGCCCGTTCATGCCCGCGCGCACAGACCAACACACACTCGTTCATTCCCCGCTTTCCCCGCTGTTTCATTCATTCGCACCACACGATCGCAGCCACACGCATCATTCACATATTCCCTGTACTCCTTCTGACACTATTCGCCAGGTGCACACTGTGCGTGCGTTAGAATAATTCTTAAATCATACACGCCAGCTCCTTACCCCATATTGATATTGCAGCCTCCTCCATCGCGGCGCGTTGGACCGAAAAACCGAGACCGAGCGTACTCCTGGTAGGTTAATAGGCGCTAGTTCGCGCCCTTGGTGCTTGACCATTGTGACATGCATGATGCAACCAGAAGTTTTAGCCATTTCTTTGTGTTATTTGAACATTAATATGTAATTAACGCAGCTCTTGCCTTCGTCGGAAGACGCCACACACATTGCGTTATACCATTTATTTTGGGTTTCATTATACGTGTATTTTGCTCAGTGGAGGGCAGGAGTGAGTAATAAAGGAGCCGCTTTGGGCCTGGGATTATTTATATATTATTTATATATACTTTTATATATTAAACTAATATTTTATTATATTTAATTATATGTATTTTAAATATCTATATTGTATATATAATTTATTTACTATTTATTTATTTATATATTTATATATAATTATATTTATTATATATTATATATATTATATAATATATATATTTTATATATTATATATATTTTTATATATATATTTTATATATTATATATTTATTATAATTATTATATATTTATATATAATATATATATAATATATATATTATATATATTATATTATATATTATATTAATATATATAATTATATATATTATATATAAACATATCATATAATATATTATATATATTATATATATACACACACAACCCACCCCTCCCTGAACCGACACCTTAACGTGGTGAGGGGTTTTGAGCGCACTCGAATCAGAATGATCTCAGGAGCTATGTTGTCCGGGGCTTCAAGCCCCTGGTAGGTCTCCCAAGGCAAACAGTTCTGGTGACGGGTCAGACAAAGATCGGTTCACAAAGCCCCATATGAGAGATAAAAAACAAGGCCAGTTACGTCGCCCGGATTTGGCGTTACGATCGCGGCCCCACCCTGGAGACAGGCCTGGCGAGTGGTGCTCACGGCGAGCGCCTGGTGGCCGGGCCTTTCCCACGGGGCCCGGCCGGGTGCAACCAAACGAGTGACGTGGGCCTCCTCCCGTGGACCCACCACCTGCAGGAGGATCCGTAAGGGGCTGGTGCGGAGGGAATTCTGGGCGGCAGTCGACGACCGGATCCCCGGACGCAGAGACTAACTCTGGGACATGGAACGTCACCCTCGCTGGGGGGGAAAGAGCCTGAGGCTTGTGCGGGAAGTTGAACGGTTCCGACTAGATATAGTCCGGCCTCACCTCCACGCCACAGTTTGGTGCCACTGGAACCCATCTCTTGAGAGAGCTGGACGCTCCACTCTCTGGTGTTGCCTGCGCGAGAGACGGCGGAAGCTGTGCGATCGGGCTTGCTTATTGCCCCACAGCTCAGCCGCCATTGTTGTTTTAACCACTGTGAACGAGAGGTCGCGTCCTACGCCTTCGGGGTTCGGGGACAAGTCTCTCACTGATGGTCGTGCTGCGACGTGGCCGAACAGCGGTGCTGCAGTACCCGGTCTTCTGTGGAGTCCCTGGGGGGCTGCGGAATAGCTCAAGCCACACGCGGTGGTGACTCCGTTGGTTGCACTGGGCGGACTTCAACGCCCACGTCGGCCAAACGAGCAGTGTGAGTTTTGGGGACAAGAACGGCCTCCCCGTACCCGCGAGCCAACAGACCCTGCAGACCCACTTCTGTCTGCTAGTCAACGACTCGTCCATACACGAACACCACAAGCACAAGGAGATGTCGCACCACGTGCCGTGGCCACCAGACACCTGCCGGAGGTAATGATCGCTTTGTTGTCGTGTCATCTGACCCCGGCCGCTCGGTTAATTCGTGTCTTGGACATCGTGTGAAGAGAGGGCGGACGCTGTTAACCAAGGACCACCACACCTGGTGGTGAGTTGATCCGCTGGCGGCGGAGGTAAGCCGGACAACTTGGCAGGCCCAAGCGTATAGTGGGGTCTATTGGGAACGTCTTGCGGAGCCCGCTGTTAGCAGGGTCTTCATCAACCTCGGCCAGAAGCTTTCCCCACAATCCCGGGAGGGCGAAGGCTGGGAGGGACATTGAGCTCCGAGTGGAACCATGTTTCTCTGCACCTGCCCCGAATGCAACTGCTGCCTCGGAGCTAGCTGGTCGTCACAGGTCTCCAGTGCGCTGTCTGCGCCTCACACACCCATGCCCTTGGCATTCCCCCGGCGTGGGCACACGGAAGTAAGGCGGATGCCATCAGGCGGAAGAAGGAGCCTATCAGCCTCTTTGGCTTGTGTGACTCTCCAGGGCTGTTGACGATACCGGCGGGCCAGGCGGGCCGCCAGCTCGTGCTGTCGCAGAGGCAAAAACCCGGGGTCTGGGAGGAGTTCGGGGAGGCCCTGGAGGAGGACTATCGGTCGGTCCCCAAAGAAATTCTGGCAAACCGTCCGGCGCCTCAGGAGGGGAAGCAGTGTTCCACCACCGTAAACACCGTTTACGGTGCGGGTGGAGACCGCTGACCTCGACTGGGGATTGTCGGCGTCGGCGGTGGAAGGAGTACTTTGAGGACCTCCTAAATCCCACTGTCACGTCTTCGAAGAGGAAGTAGAGACTGAGGACTCGGAGGCTGACTCTTCTATCACCCAAGCCGAAGTCACTGAGGTTGTTGGCAAACTCCTCGGTGGCAGAGCTCCGGGGGTGGATGAGATATGTCCCGAGTAACCTAAAGTCTCTGGATGTTGCAGGACTGTCTTGGTTGACACCCTCTGCAACATCGCGTGCGGTCGGGTCGGTGCCCCTGGACTGGCAGACCGGGTGGTGGTCCTCTGTTCAAGAAGGGGACAGGGAGGGTGTGCTCCAACTATAGAGGGATAACACTCCTCAGCCTCCCTGGTAAGGTCTATTCCAGGTACTGGAGAGGAGAATCCGACCGATAGTCGAACCTCGGATTCAGGAGGAGCAGAGTGGTTTTCGTCCTGGTCGTGCGAACACTGGACGTTACCCTCGTGGTATCTTCTGTTGGCAATGGCCCTCAAAACAATAGTAACAAATCAGGTATGAGGCTTTTTATAAGTAAGAAAGAATGTTATTATGTTTTGTATTGCACTTTATTGTATTTTGCACTGCATTTTATACTGTGAGACTGGAGATAGTATTTGTTTACATTTAATCGTTTTATTGTACTGTATTTTATAGAGAGGATTGGAGATTGGTATTTGTATTTGCACTTTGTTTTCATTGTACCTGTATTTAGATTGTGAGGTCTGGAGATAAGCACGTTATATTTGTATTGCACCTTTATACTTGTTGTAATGTATTTTTGTGAGGACTGCAGATGGAAATTAGCTTGAAGCTAAATCTGGTGCAGACATATTTTTAATGAAACTGCACATTGTCCTAATAAACTAAACAAACTGAAAAACTGGACCAGCTCTATACTCTGCCATCGGGTGCTCGAGGTTCATGGAGTTTGCCCAACCAGTCCACATTGCTTTGTGGATCTGGAGAAGGCTTTCGACCGTGTCCCACGGGTGCCCTTTGGGGGTGCTGCGGAGTACGGGGTCCGGGGCCCTTTTGCTCAGGGCTGTCCGGTCCCTGTATGACCGGAGCAGAGCCTTGTGTTCGCATTGCCGGCAGTAAGTCAGACCTGTTCCCAGTGCGTGTTGGACTCCGCGCAGGCGCCCTTTGTCACCGGTTCTGTTCATTGTTTTTATGGACAGAATTTCTAGGCGCAGTCAGGGGTCGGAGGGGGTCCGGTTGGAGAACACAAGATCTTATCTCTGCTGTTGCAGATGATGTTGTCCTGATGGCTCCATCAAACCTGGCCCTGCAAAAATGCACTGGGACGGTTTGCAGCCGAGTGTGAAGCAGCTGGGATGAGAATCAGCACCTCCAAATCTGAGGCCATGGTTCTCGACCGGAAAAAGATGTCTTGCCCTCTCCAGGTGGGTGGGGAGTCCTTGCCCAAGTGGAGGAGTTTAAGTATCTCGGATCTTGTTCACGAGTGAGGGAAGGATGGAGCGTAAGATTGACAGGCGGATCGGTGCAGCGTCTGCAGTGATGCGGTCGCTGCATCGGACTGTTGTGGTGAAGAAGGAGCTGAGTCGAAAGACAAAGCTCTCGATTTACCGATCAATCTACGTTCCTGCCCTCACCTATGGTCATGAGCTTTGGGTCGTGACCGAAAGGACAAGATGCGTAACAAGCGGTCGAAATTGAGTTTCCTCCGCAGGTGGCTGGGTGCTCCTTAGAGATAGTGGTGAGGAGCTCAGTCCACACGGGAGGAGCTTCGGAGTAGAGCCGCTGCTCCTCCACGTCGAGAGGGAGCCAGCTGAGGTGGCTCGCGGCATCTGTTCCAGATGCCTCCTGGACGCCTCCCTAGGAGGTGTTTCGGGCATGTCCCACCTGGAGGAGGCCCCGGGGAAGACCCAGGACACGCTGGAGGGACTATGTCTCTCGGCTGGCCTGGGAACGCCTCGGGATTCCCCCCGGAGGAGTTGGAGGAAGTGTCTGGGGAAAAGGAAGTCTGGGAGTCCCTGCTTAGACTGCTGCCCCCGCGACCCGGCCCCGGATAAAGCGGAAGAAGATGGATGGATGGATGGAATAATAATAATTTATAATAATAATTATTATATATATATAACAATTCCTGTCTCACCTTCCGCGGGTGGTCTCGTCCCCTTTTACTAAGGTTGTGTCCTCTACCAGAGGCCAGGGAGCTTAAGGGTTCTACACAGTAGGCAAGGCAAGTTTATTTGTAGAGCACAATTCGTACACAAGGCAATTTGCTGAAACAGTCTCTGGCTGCTGGAGCAGGAATTCTTCTCTCATTCCTCTCTTCTCTAACTATCATCTCGGGACCCTGTCCAGGCCCAGTCCAATGCATCAGAGCGTGGAGTAGGTTCTCTGTCAGCACCCTCACTCCACCTCTGCATAGGTGTGGGCAATTTCTCTTAAACACGTCCTCTCATGTCCTTGATGTACTTGTGGATCTTGGATATTTCATCCTGGATAGTGGCTCTCACACTCACTAGTCCACGGCCATCAGCCATCAGCCATCAGCCATATACATGTACATACATATATACATATATATCATGTTGATGCATTATTACCCCAGTTATTTAAGTATTATTTGTCTTCTGCATGTTTCATGTTTCATGTGTATAAGTTATTGGGCAAAGTAAGCTAAGTAGTGATCAGTGTTCATTTTGTTAAAAAATTATTATTAGTTCATGTTTTTTACCCAATATCAATTTGAATCTTTTGTTGTTGTTTACTGTAAAACGTTGTTCATCTTTTAGTGTTTTTTTTTCTTTTTCTTTTTCTTCAAAATTATAAACAAGACAGAACACAGAAGAACAGAACATGACCAGAGAGGGGACAAAAACCAAAACAAGCAGACCTTGTTATTAATGAACAAGCAGAGAGTTATTAATGATGAAAAAAAGAAGACAAAACATCATAGCACACCGAACAAGCAAATCCCATCTAGTACACAGTCTGTCAAATTTGTCAAATTAAGTCCAAATGTAATCTTTTCCATTTTATGAATTTCAATGTATAATATTAGTCCAGTCCTTGATTGTCGGTGCATTTTGTGTCACCCATTTTTTTGTTAGAGCCTTTTTCGCTATGGCCAGGAGGATGCTCCAGATAACTGCCGATGTCAACTGTGTCCATGGCAGGAGTCCTGATGCCCAAAATACATAGTCCTGAAATCCACTGGGATGGTGATGTCATAAATTGTCTGTAACGCTTTGTTGATCTCAGTCCAATACTTGTGAATAACAGGACAATCCCAAAACAAGTGATAGTGATTTGCCTCCTGGCTGCCAGAGCCTCTCCAACAGTCCGCATTTCCCTGTGAGAAATGGGCACTTTGACATGGGGTTGTTAAGAAACGTGACACATTTTTCCAACAGAATTCCCTCCACACATGTGATTTTGTTGTTTTCCAATGAGATGTACTGTACATATACTTTCCCACTCTTCATCACCCACAACAAAACGACCCTCTCTTTCCCTGTTTACCTTTAATGTAATCAGTAGAGTGCCCAAATTGTTCATACATTTGTATAATTTAGATATTAATCCCCTTGAAAGTTCTGATTTACAGTGTATATGCTTTAATAAATATTTCCGTCAAAGGGCTATGATGGTTGTCATTCTTTTTGATTTCTTGGTTATAATAACTCCTGATTTGTAAATACCTATAAAAGTCCTGTTTCTCTACGCCAAAGGATTCTTTTAACTCATCAAAGCTCTTCAGATGATTCTCCTTTACAATCTGGTAAAAGACCTTTATACCTTTTGTTGTCCAGACTTTAGATCTTGAGTCTGTGATTTTGGGTGTGAAATTTCGATCGTAAGCCAACCAATTTAAGATTTGAACATCTTTGTTTAGTTTGTATGTTTTGATCAGCTCCCTCCACGTTGGAAGAACAGACTTCACCCAAGGGTTCTCCACCTCCCCCAATGACTCAACTGTCCGCCATCCGCCAGCAGGGCCTGCACAGGAACTCCCGGCACAACACCACGCTCAATATTTTTCCGTTGGGCTTCATATTCTGGGTCACACCAGTACAGCAACGCTTTATTTTTAAAAAAATTTCAAAGAAGGCAAACCCCAACCTCCTTTTTCTTTTGATAAATGTAAAGTTTTCAATCGGATACGGGTTGTTTTTCCTTGCCATATGAATCTTTAGATTGCTTTATTCCACTCATCCAACAGCCGGTTGGGGATTGAAACCGGAAGAGTCTGGAACAGATAGAGAAACTGAATTTGTATAGTTTCAAACCTTTGACTTAGACTTAAGTATGGGATAAGATTACATTTTTCTTTTTTAATGGTCTTAAAAAGAGGGATATCATTTTTCTCCATTTGGTAATAAATCCTGTCTAATCATTGTGGATTAAGTTTGGGGTATTTGTTCCATTCTTTTGGAAATAATTGAGGCGTAGATACGATAGAAATGGGTCCGTACGAGGCACATTCCATTCGGTCTTTCCCTTCTTTAGGTACTAAGGATATGATGGCCTCTTTCCAACTCGGGGGGGAGTAAGTGTGTCTTTTAAAGCTTTATATCACTCTGAGGTGAACCCATCGCTACCCGGAGATTTATTATTCTTTCTCTTCTTTTGATCGCACCTTGTATTTCCAAAACTGTTATTCAAGCTCCTAATTTTTTATTATGTTCTTCAGACATAACAGGCAAATTGAGGGTGTCCAGAAAGGAATTTATATAATCTTCTTTGTATTCTGGAATTTTTGAAAAAAGATTTTTTTAAAAGGATTCAAATGCTGATTGAATTTGGTCTTGTTTGGTTAAGATTACATCACTTTGCCTGTCCCGTATTTTGAAGATTGTTCTTTCAGCTTGTTGTTTTTTAAGTTTCCAAGATAGTACTTTAGAACATTTTGATCCACTCTCATAATATCTTTGTTTGGTAAAGAGCATTTTCTTAACTCTTTCCTGTGAAGTCAGATAATTAATTTTTCCTAATTTTTTTATTTCTTGTAGCATTTTAGGACACCCCTTTTTGGCATTGTTTTCCATGGTTTTTCCATGGTTTCTTTTTTTTGGAGGCTATGGCTATAATTTGTCCTCTTAAGACTGCTTTGGAAGCATCCCAAAAGATTGGGTCTATTGTGCCTATATCTGCTTCAGTGATTTTAGATCTGTCTTTATTGAGAATTAAAAAGTATTCTCGCAGCCAGAAATTAGGGTTCCCTCAGAATGGTTTACAA
Source organism: Chaenogobius annularis (assembly GCA_015082035.1). Taxonomy (NCBI): domain Eukaryota; kingdom Metazoa; phylum Chordata; class Actinopteri; order Gobiiformes; family Gobiidae; genus Chaenogobius; species Chaenogobius annularis. Next base: position 527,181 of record BJKM01000335.1, on the reverse strand, counting down.
TCAGGTCCATGACATCAGCATAGAAAGTTATATCACTCCCTGGTGGAGCATACACATTTAAAAGAGTGAAAACCTTTCCATTAATATTCCCTTTAACCAGTATACATCTGCTTTCTTTATCCTTACCTTATCTTTCTTTGCACTTACAAACTCTGTTCGAAAACTATTCGGTTTGAGATCAATATTGCAACTCCCCTCTTATGTTTGCCTTTGTATGATGAAGAAAAGGATTTTTTATTATAGAATTTTGTTAGTTTTTGATGTTCAATGTCATTCAAGTGTGTCTCTTGTAAAAATATAATGTCTATTCTTTCGCTTTTTATTTTTGTCAAAATTTTTGTTAACTTGATTGGGCTCAGTATGCCATTCACATTGAAGGATGCTACTTGTAACACTTCCGATGCCATTGGGTTGATTGTATTGATCTCAGCGTTGACAACTTTCGAATATTTTGAATCTCTCTGGTCGAAAACAAAAAACACACACAAGAACCATTGGAACACAGAACAACTGAAAAGGTGAAAAAGAAAACAAAAGGGTTTATGCTGGAAACGGGCATCGAACCAAAAACCTGATCAAAAAAGAACGTAAAAGGGAGGGAGGTCCAAACCTAATGAAGCCCCCCCCCAAAAAAACTCCCCAGGCACTCCTGACACCAATCCTCTGAAGGAACTGGATACAAGATCCCTGGTTTCAATTTTCCACAAATCCAATCTCCCACATTTGACACATCGATGAGTTGATATCTTTAGTCACAGAGTTTATGTACAAAAGCAGACAGCCAACATGGAGCATAAAGTCTGATGTAAAAAAAAAATAACAGGTCATTAGTCTCTTCAAATTAACAGAAATGTATCACCATGTGACCACAACCCAAACTCACATACCCCACGCTGGAGCTTGTTGCAGACTAAACGTTAGCCTCATTTCCAACTGCGATATATGCTATATTTTAGAATCAGACTCTTGAATGCTTAGAGGGCTGTGGACGAGGAGGCTTAGATGTAGGTGTAAATGTCCACCGAAGTTAGTTGTGGCAAATTTTTGCTGCTCTTAAGTGTCAGCAACTCAAGCAGTGGATAAGGATAAAAACTTCTGTCTCCTGGAAATCTCGCTTCCTTTTCTTCTTCGCTATCCGCTATTCTCTGATGTAGCATCATGACTATGTAACTGCAGAGACGGGCTACAACACACAATGACATCCTCAAAATGGCAATGACAACAAACAAGTCACATGACTTAAACCCAATAGCCCTTCTTTCTTACCTATTTTTCGGGAGTCTAATTCTCAATAAAGTAAATAGGAAATATAATAGACCTAGTTCAACTAGTGTAATTGCTATGTCCATATAGGACAAAATAGAAATTGTTTCGCTCCCCTAAATATATAAATAAAAACATCACACCATTTATCCAGTTGCTGGAGGTGTTTATTATGTGTGCAGAGGTCAGTTATCAGGGGCTGGATCAATAGTTTGGCCCCAGGTATGTGCAGTGGTGCAGGGCTCCACAGGGGCCAAGGATCAGTGACTTATGGCTGTAATATAACCTTGATTACACACTGCCATTACTTTAACTCTAATTAGACTGTCACTCTACAGACAGATGAAGGATGTCAGTGCAATTCCCCCAGAGACACCCGCAGCACAGACAGAAAAAAGGAAAACAAAAAATATGTGGGGGTTTTGTATATCTTATTTAGTATTTCAATGAATTAAATTTGACTAAAAAGTTGTGTGAAATTCCAATTATTGGTTGTTTAATGGCTTTTTGTTGACTCTTTTGACTCATCACTTTGACTAATGAATCTCTATGCACATTTAGCACACCAGCAACAAACATTTGATTTCCATGGTAACAAACATTTTTGACATTCCATCCCGAGCGCTATATACCTATATATATACTATATATAAAAAAAATTAAATTAATTAAAGAACCCCATTTAAATTATTTAGAACATCAAAACTTAATATAATTTTTTATAATACCCCGTACTATTCCTCATACAGGGCAAACATAAGAGGGTAGTGACTATTTGGTATCAAGCAGAATTACACAAAGATAAAGATAGCAGATTTGTAGTGGTTAAAGAAACAATTTATGGAAGTGTGTTTACATTGCTAAATGTGTATGCTCCCCAGGAAGTGATCTCACTAAGTCATAGATTGCAAACCACTCAGTGGGAACCCTAATCTGTGGCTTTGTTGGGAACCTCCACATACAGCGGACATTAGAAGTGGAAGTACTGGTATATTTATGGATAATAAATTTAGCAAATTAATACATACTATAGGATTAAGTGATATCTGGAGGGAGATCCCAGTGCTTGCCAATATACCAATTTCTCCAATCCGCATAAAATCTATCCTAGAATAGACTACTTTTAAATTTTTTATGAAAATAAGTAGAAATCACAGATGTGGACATAGACACAATAAATAAAGGGATCATGCTCCTATTTACATTACTGTAGATTTGTAACAAAAGACTTGGGTTCACCTCAGAGTGATACAAAGCTTTAAAAGAAACACTTACTCCTGCTTTTAACAACGTTTAACCTTAAAAAAGCCCAGATCCCGTGACGCAGCACACATGTCAGACTGCATGTGCAGTTGGCTGCAGTGTCGTGAGTTTGAATCCGGCACTGACTATTTACCGCATGTCCTCCCGCATGTCCTCCCTCTCAGCTGCATTTCACGGTCTGCTGTCCTGTCTAATAAAGCCAACAGGCCAAAAATCCTACAAATTATAATTAAAAAATCTCTGATGACTCAGATTTGGAAGGAAGCCATCATATTGTCAATACCTAAAGAAGGGACAGATCAACTTTACTGTGTACTTTTATAGACCATATAATTTCAATTCTGAACATAGACTAGCGTATATACACCTCAATTATGTCCAAAATAATGAAAAAAAAAACATTTATTTCACAATGATAACGACAAACCCAGGACAACATAAGAAGATCTTTACCATAATGAATACAAAAACATCTAAACAAAGCTGTGATAAATAGTTTGGACATTGAGAAAGCTTTTGATTCTGTTAGTTGGCCTTATTTATTTAAAGTGCAAATTTCAAATGGATGACTTCCACCCATCTTCTTCCACTTCCAGGGCCAGGTCACGGGGGCAGCAGTCAAAGCATGGATTCCCAGTCTTCCCTCACCCCAGACACTTTCTCCAGCTCCTCTGGAGGGATCCCGAGGCGTTCCCAGGCCAACCGAGAGACATAGTCCCTCCAGCGTGTCCTGGTTCTTCCCCGGGGCCTCTTCCCGGTGGGACATGCCCGGAACACATCCCCAGGGAGGCGTCCAGGAGACATCCGGAACAGATGCCCGAGTCACTTCAGCTGGGTCCTCTCGATATGGACAGTCTCGTATGACTGAGCTCCTCATCATATCTCTAAGAGAGCACCCAGCCACCAATTTCGACCACAAATGGAGGACTTGATTATGAAAAATAATTGTATGACGCATTACTGTAATTATGAGGTTGCTAAACTGAATTGGTAACCATAGCCTTCTTATTTTACATTGTTTTGTTTTTTGTTAAGTGTTTCTGAAATTTGATAAATCCAACATCAAGACTTAAAATCAATGGTCACCTGGCAGATCCACTGACTCTGGAAAGAGGGGTGAGACATGCGTGTGCCTAGTCCCCCCCTCTTTTTTGCTTTGGACCATTACTTGGAACCTTTGGCCCCAATATATTAGACAATCAAAAACTATTTATGGGGTTACAATTTGTGGGATGGAACATAAAATTGCCTGCTACGCAGATGAAACATTTGACCAAACCAGAAATCTCCATAACTAATGTGATGCATTTTTTTTTCATGATATTTGTCCAATGTCTGGATACCAATGTCTGGACACCAAAAAAATAAAATTCTCTCTTTCTGTCGACCCCCTCTGACCTTTCGAAGGACCTATCCATTTAAATAATAAACGGATTCTCTTTATATTTAGGTGTGGTCCTCCATAAAGATTTATTAACAATCTTGGAGAAAAATTATACCATCTTTTCGCTTTTAAAAAAAAAGTCCTTGATAAATGGACTCATAATTTTTCTTTTTAAGGACCTATAAAAATGTATGTTTTGCCTGTATTTCTCTAGCCTTCCAAATTCCTTCCCCAACCGGCTGTTTGATGAGTGGAATAAATCAATCTCAAGATTTGTATGGCAAGGCAAAAAACCCTGTATCCGTTTGAAAACTCTACAACTATCAAAAGAAAAAGGAGGTTGGGGTTTATCTTGTCTGAAAAATTACATTATTTCAGCTCAAATCAGAGCGTTGCAGATTATGAAGCTCAATGGTAAAATATTGAGTGTAACGTGATGCTGGAGGTTCCTGTGCAGGCTTTACTGGCAGACGACAAACGGTGGGGTCATATGGAGAAAACAGAGAATTCCTGGGTATAAATCTGTGTTTAGTAGCAGAAATTACAGCAAAAACATAGATAAACAAATAAACAAAATCTGAGCCGCATTAACCCTTTGTGCAGTGACCTTCCTCAGATACATGTGTGTGACTGATTGAAAAACACTTTACACAAATTATTCAGGCCAGATATTGTGGAGCCCTCCGCGGCCCTGACCTGCTGGGTGACCTTTCTTGTGTGAGACAAAAGACAGAGTGCTCTACTGAGTGGGTCACACACACACACACAGAAAGAAGACAGTGTTTAGCCATGGAGAAGTTAGGATTTTAGCGCTCCGTTATTTTAGTGTTTTAATCTAAAATAATTAAGAAAACAAGGATTTTGATGAGAGACATTTTTACTTATAGATTTATGTTTTAGTAATGTCCGCATTATTGTTGAGGGTCATTCATACCTGTGTGCTTTAAATAATTCCTTATATCAAGGCAAAACAGAATTTTCTCTTATTTTAGTAAATGAAAATAATCAGTGCTGGGAAGTATTGGCTTGCATTATAGTGTAAAACTGATATAAAAACAGGTTTTTGTTGCACCATTTGTTCTGAATTGGGACAGCTGGTTATTAGTGGGACCGATGGCGCCTCACTTCTGTCAGTCTGCCACGGGGAAGCCGTGGCTGCAAGTCTATTGCCACAAAGTGTGGAATAATGCATGAAATTGCACTGCATAAGACTGGACACATTTAGACCCTGTCTGTCCTGGACAAGACACATCTAAAGCCTGCCCGTACTGTTGGATTTTTAGACAATATTCTATTTGACCAAATTTACGAAGGCTTTTTTGCAGCCTTCTATAAAGTTTTTCATATTCTAATCTTACACATCTCCAGAACAATAATTGTGATATTGTATTTTTTTTAAATGTCTCCTAACTTAAAAAACATAAAAAAAATAAAAAATATTCCGCATCCTGAAGTGCATAAAAGGGCTATTGACTTGAAACATTAGTGTTAATTCCACAATGGTGAAGCTCTTTCAGACAATGCCTGTTTTTTACAGCGTGCGTCACATCTGCCAGGAGATAATAACCGACCTAAGCCAAATGGAACGTGCCCGTTCTCCTCTGCATGTGTTCACGTGCACGCTCCTGAGGTCTAATGAGTCTCCCATGAGCCATTATCTCTTACCTCAGTGCTGCATATGCACATGTCTGAGAGACTAACAGCACAGGGCTAATGTGGAGATAAAACCTGCATTTACACCTTCTCTCCAGTGGGGCACAGCGGGTGTGGAGGAGGTGAAAAATGTGTCATATAACAGGGGGATGTGAAGACTCCACAAAAGCCAAGTTTTGGCTGGTCCTGATCCCTCAGAGCAGTTCACTTTAGAGCACTTTAGAACTGTTCTATTCATGATGGAGTGTGTCTTCATGCTCAAGTCCAGAGGCAGAGCTCTGCTACGCGAGCAACTGACGTGAATTTTACTTTTTGATCATGAAGCCGATCTCAGCAATTCACAAAATTAAGTTTTGCATTTCCAAGTCTGTGTCGCTGTGAAATGTGGCTAAAGCTATAATAAACAATAAATTATCTCCGATTTATCTCTGATTTTCTGCATTTATTTTACTTCTATTCACTTTAATCTGAGTGATGTTCAGTCATTGGACTTCTACACTAATCACATCTTGTCCATAAGGAACACCCCGTTTGAGCACAAGTGTGTGCACGTGGCACCAGGACACCCTAGGCTGGAGCTCGATGATTAACTTTGTTGTCTGTTCATCTATCCTTCAGCTGTGTGTCTTGGCCACTCAGATGAAGAGAGGAGCAGAGCTGTCAATCAATCACCAACTGATAATGAGCAGTGTTGGAAGAAATGTGCTGCAAAAGTAACGAGTTACAGTAATATATTACTAGCTGCCCAGGTGATGCTCTTTGTTGCATGTCTTTCCATGTCGCATCTGTCATCAAATCAAGTTCCTGTGTTGTGAATTTTGTTCATTGTCAATGGCAATAAATATATCCTTATTCCTGATTCCTGATATTGGATTTTAAGTAACACAGTAACATAATACATCACTGAGTTGAAAATGGGCAATATTTGTTACCTGTTACCATCTCGGTAACGTGAGTTACAAGAGAATTTCATTATGGTCTACTGTACCAAAGCTTCCTCAGGCCTGTGCGAGCGTTGCATCGTAGCATCCTGTGGCTTGTCATCTAAACCCGCCTGAGCTATTCAGCTCCTCACAGCACCCTCTACGTATACACTCCCTCTCCCACATTCCACTCACAGTCCCATTCAGATTATGAAGAAAAGTCCTCAGCACCTCATTGCTGTTGGTTGCCTTTCCCTCTCTCTCTTCCCAATATTGCATAAACATCACTGCCCTGGCTCATTATGCAGCGTCAAGAGACATGTACACCTGAATGATCTTAACTACAGCGTGTCCTGGAAGTGGGCCGAGATCTTTCCTATTGTTGTAGTTTTCTTCATAACATGTGCCAAGCGACTGTAATTGTCACCAGGAGCGGTTGATCTGAGAAGAGGAGCAGATTCTATACATTAATTTAGGCCTGGCCTACTGTGTCATTCCAGTTTTGTGAATGTAGAAAAGTTTTTTGACATTAAAATGTTCGTATCACTTAAGTGCAAGTGAAAGTTGATTTACAGCAGTGGTACTAAAACTGTGGGTGAAGGTCCAAAAGGGGAACACAGACAATCTAAACTCAGTATAAAAGCTATGGGCTAAGCTAATTTGCAGTGCAATTTACAGCACAAAACTAAATGGTCTCAATCAGATGAAACATGGGCAGTTTTATAAAATACAGACGGCAACCAGTTCTATGACGATTGGAAAATATGTCACTTACAATATTATGAAGAAAATTGGGAACTACAAATTTTACAACAAAAGTTAGTTACATATTTACAAAACAAATATATTACGTTTTTAGCACTGTAACTAGTAATATACAATGTATTTCGATTTAACTTTCCCAACACTGATATCCAGCACCACTGTCTATCTCGTGTCCGCATGTCCGTCCAAGGGAGTCTGATCTCTCCTTCACTGTGGAACTCCTCGAGGTTTCTACTTTTTCCGAAAAAGGTTCTGTCGTTTTTCCTTGTCGAGAAGAAGGGTGAGCTCAACTGTGGGAATTGATGAATGGTGGAAGGAATACTTTGAGGATCTCCTAAATCCCACTATAACGTCTTCTGAGGAGGAAGAGAAGGTGTTTGATAGTGTCCGTCGTAGTGTCCTGTGGGGGGTGCTCCGGGAGTATGGGGTCCTTTGCTCAGGGTTGTCTGTTCACTGTATGACCAGTACAGGAGTAGTGATCACATTGCTGGCAGTAAGACAGACCTGTTCCCAGTGCACGTTGGACTTTGCCAGGGCTTTCACTGGCTCTGTTTATTGTTTTTATAGACAGAATTTCTAGGCGCAGTTGGAGATCTCCTCTCTGCTGTTTGCAGTTGATGTTGTCCTGATGGCTCCATTAAACCAGGACTTGCTACATTCACTGTGGCGGTTTGCAACAGTGAAGCGGCTGGGATGAAAATCAGCACCTCCAATTGTTCTCAATCATAAAAAGGCGGCTTGCCCTCTCCAGGTGGGTGCCCTCCCCCAAGTGGACGAGTTCAAGTATCTCAGGGTCTTGTTCATGCACGAGGGAAGGATGACGTGTGAGATTGAAAGGCGGATCAGTGCAGTGATGCCGTTGCTGTATTGGACTGTTGGGGTAAAGAAGGCAAAAGGCAAAGCTCTTGATTTACTCGTCATTCTTTATTCTCATCTTTTTGTTTAATCTCAAAAGGATGAGAGTTGGTAGGTAAAAATACAGTTACTTCACAATATATTTCAAAAATGATTAAATAGTGACCAAAGAAATGGCACCAGTCAGAGTAAGAAAGTATTTGGGGAAATACCACTCAAGTAAATCTAACTGGTACAATTCAATTCTGGTACAATTTCAATTTAATTAAGAAAACATTTGGTATGTTTGGGTTACGTCAGTGGCTCACATAGCAGAGCTTTGCCTCTGGACCGTTCCAAAGCACTCTCAAGTAAACCAGTTTGAGTAAGAGACTGTTACACAGCGTACATCTCAAGTGCATGTGTTTATTAAAGATATTTTCACTTTTTAGGATATTGGCAATCAGCCTTAAGTAAACATTCAAGGTGTGTGGTTAAATAAAGCTGTGGGTAAGTTTGTGTTATTAAATGACATGACTTGGAGAAAATGGTCAAAATTGGCCAAAAATTAGCAGAGCTTATGAGCCATTGCATTCTAATCAATCAACATCGGCCATGGAAAAACCTATATCTGTCAATTTGTAACGTTAATGTGTAAACAAAATGTTTGTGTGTGTGTCCCTGTTAAATAGACCCTTTGCACGTCAAAATGGTAACTACCGGAAGTTGCGACGGAAGTTGAGTGAAGACCTTGTGGCTAGTTAATTTACAATGAACGAAGGGTAAATCAAAATTCAAAGTTTTTGTCAAATTACGCATTTGTTTTGTTTTCAAATTACTTGACCCTTCTTTGGATTTTTTCCCCCTTTTTTTATACTCTGGTGCAATAATTAAAAGTAAATCAGATTAATGTTAAATTATCAGATGATTGTGTGTGAAGACATCTCAATTACATTAAATATATTAAAATGTTGCTTTTCACTATATTTTCCCTTTGTTTTACTATGTGTGAATGAACACTAAACCACAGAACACATGGACAACAGAGGTAACACAAATTGTTGTGTTACAAGAGTTCTTGTAGAAGAGTCCTGCTGTCAATAAATATACCTAAACAATATCCCTTCTCTGGAGCCTGATTCTTTAAATCTTTGCTACCGCCTCAACCAGTTTAATTATCCTTAGTTGGTTTACCAAACATTGCCCCCACTTCATTTTTAGACTATTGTACATTATATATTCTTTTTATTTCTCCCATCATCATAATCATTCTCTGTTTTGGTTATGTTTGTCAATGTGGATGATTTAAAAACCTTTACTCAATGAATAGAAATAACATATTTAGTAGAAGATGTGCAATGCTTATGAAACACCGGGTACGAGAATTTATAGTTAAACGCACTCACAAACTTTATGTCAATAATGGAATTAACATATGTATCCATGAATATGTTTTCAGAAGTAAAGTATGTTGCAAAGACAATACTTCAGCAAAAAAAGGAGATTATACCTGAACAATGTGATAACTTTTGGTGAAAGCATTGATACCAGTTTAAAATTCTGTAAATTGTAAGTAAAATACCAGTTAAAAACATTTTCCTAACATTAGAGTAAGCGTAATGGCAGTCAAAAATCAAGCTGAACTAAAATGATTCTAACAAATACAACTTTTTGTTGCACTCAAACATAAAAGTAATTCATTGCAAACTCAGTTCTTCTGTGATAAAAGGCAATAAGTGTCATTTCTACTCCAATAATGGTATTGCGTTGTAATCATAGTCACAGCAGAAACAATGGGACACAGTAAATCGTGTACATTGAGGTCACAGCTGCAGAGACACTTGGACAGATTTTTCTTCTTCACAGACAGAGCAGAGAAGTCTCCCCAGTGTTTTTTGTTCAAAAATATAAAAATGATTCCAAATATTCATCAACATGATCATCTCATTTAAAAGTGCAGCACATACACCCATGGGAATGGGTCTTACATAATAATAATCTAGAATGGATTCATATTTTATGAATTTATATGACTATAGAGAGGCTTTAATGCAAGGTTTTAAAAATTGCATTGTTATGATTCACTATTATTCTGGAATGGTCCAGCGTATTAATTAATTACATCTTTATTTTAAAACAATTAAGTGTTTTTGTACAACAAATTAACTATTACTACTGTAAAAATAACTTCTGGTTAATATGGTAACAATTCCATATTCCATCCCTCCATCCATCTTCTTCCGCTTTATCCGGGGCCAGGTCGCGGGGGCAGCAGTCTAAGCAGGGACTCCCAGACTTCCTTTTCCCCAGACACTTCCTCCAACTCCTCTGGGGGGATCCCGAGGCGTTCCCAGGCCAGCCGAGAGACATAGTCCCTCCCAGCGTATGTCCTGAGTCTTCCCCGGCCTCCTCCCGTGGGACATGCCCGAAACCACCTCCCTAGGGAGGCGTCCAGGAGGCATCCGGAACAGAGCCCGAGCCACCCAGCTGGCTCCTCTTCAACGTGGAGGAGCAGCGGCTCTACTCCGAGCTCCTCCCGTGTGACTGAGCTCCTCACCCTATCTCTAAGGGAAGCGCCCAGCCACCCTGTCGGAGGGAAACTCATTTCGACCGCTTGTAATCCGCGATCTTGTCCTTTCGGTCACTACCAAAGCTCATGACCATAGGTAGAGGGGTAGGAACGTAGATTGACCGGTAAATCGAGAGCTTTGTCTTTCGACTCAGCTCCTTCTTTTACCACAACGGTCCGATGCAGTGACCGCATCACTGCAGACGCGCTGCACCGATCCCCTGTCAATCTTACGCCTCCATCCTTCCCTCACTCTGAACAAGATCCGAGATACTTAAACTCCTTCCACTTGGGGCAAGAGACTCCCCACCCACCTGGAGAGGGCAAGCCACCTTTTTCCGGTCGAGAACCATGGCCTCAGATATTGGAGGTGCTGATTCTCATCCCAGCTGGCTTCACACTCGGCTGCAAACGCGTCCCAGTGCATGTTGCAGGTCCAGGTTTGATGGAGCCATCAGGACAACATCAGTTCTGCAAACAGCAGAGATGAGATGCCTGTGCCTCTCCCAAACCGGAACCCCCTCCGCCCCCTGACTGCGCCTTGAAATTTCTGTCCATAAAAACAATGAACAGAACCGGTGACAAAGGGCAGCCCTGCGGAGTCCAACACGCACTGGGAACAGGTCTGACTTACTGCCGGCAATGCGAACACAGCTCCTGCTCCGGTCATACAGGACCGGACAGCCCAGAGCAAAGGGCCCCGGACCCCGTACTCTCCGCAGCACCCCCCAAAGGGCACCCCGTGGGACACGGGGTCGAAAGCCTTCTCCAGATCCACAAAGCACATGTGGACTGGTGGGGCAAAACTCCCATGAACCCTCGAGCACCCGATGGAGAGCTAAAAAGCTGGTCCAGTGTTTCCACGACCAGGACGAAAAACCACTGCTGCTCCTCCTGAATCCGAGGTTCGGACTATCGGTCGGATTCTCCTCTCCCAGTACCCTGAAATAGACCTTACCAGGGAGGCTGAGGAGTGTGATTCCCTCTTATAGTTGGAACACACCCTCCGGTCCCCCCTTCTGTGAACAGAGGGACCACCACCCCGTCTGCCAGTCCAGAGGCACCGACCCCGACCGCCACGCGATGTTGCAGAGGCGTGTCAACCAAGACAGTCCTGCAAACATCCAGAGACTTTAGGTACTCGGGGCGTATCTCAATCCACCCCCGGAGCTCTGCCACCGAGGAGTTTGCCAAACAACTCACGTGACTTCGGCTTGGGTGATAGATCCGAGTCAGCCTCCGAAGTCCTCCGTCTCTACTTCCTCTTCGGAAGACGTGCAGAGTGGGATTTAGGAGGTCCTCCAAAGTACTCCTTCCACCGCCCGACGACATCCCCAGTCGAGGTCAGCAGGTCCCCACCCGTACCGTAACGGTGTTGGTGGAACACTGCTTCCCCCTCCTTGAGGCGCCGGACGGTTTGCCAGAATTTCTTTGGGGCCGGACCGATTAGTCCTCCTCCAGGGCCCAAAGAGGTTTGGTAGTTTTTTCGACTGAGAAGGAGGGTCTAAGGACAGGGGAGCTTGGGGACATTGCTGTCTTATGGACACGGGATGCTGAGTGTCCCTATGAACACTGTTTATTCTGGTTTATTTCTGGTTTATCCACTATAGCCCCTCAAAGTCAACTGCTGTTGTGATTTTTGGGCGTACAAAAATAAATTGAAGTGAATTGGGTTTGTTTTAGATCCTGTGTGTGGAAATGTAAGACATTCCTTGGCATGCTTGGCATTGTTCTCTAAAAACCTAGGGAGGAAGCTCAGAGAGCCAGTTATTCCATCTTTCCTTTTTGTCCTTTTTGGTGCGTTCTTTTTATTTGATGTAGAATAATTGCAAATTGAAAAGATGAATCTTTTTTCTCCACTAATGCCTTGGCTCCAAAGATGCGGTGAATCATTTCTGATATACTGCCAACAGGCTGAAACTGAGGAGCAACTTCAAGGTACAATATGTGGATAACAATTGTGTTATTATCATCCACAATATATAATGACTTTACTTTACAATAAATGTGCCGGTGTACTACATCATGTCCACAATGAGCACACATGGGCAACTGGCTGCTGTGACCACGAGCCATTAGAAGCAGAGCAGACGGGAGAAGCCGTGGACACAGCAAGGTTGTTGACACAATACTTTTTATGCAGATCCATTTCTTAGAACTAAGTTTTTAATTCATGTTTACAGCTCCCTGATAGTCGGCCATTGTATTTTCTTGACACGTTTTTTTGGGTAAATCTCCATTTTCTTTTCTCGAGAACCCCCACCAGTGGCCAAAGGTCGACTTAAGTATTGAAACAATGATTGAAACACACGCACACCACGCAGTGTTAGCATTGACTCTTACACGGTATAACTTTAAAGGGAGAGAACCATCAAATTAACCAAGTACTAAGTTTTAAGATGGTAAAATGATTCCATTCAGTTGAGACATTTATTTGTTACACATTTTGCTTCTTTTAGTTCCATAATAAGTTACTTGTAATTGACAGGTGAGTCCACATACAACCATAAGATCAGCAAACAAAACAATCAGGTCAAGCCTGTTTTTTTTACATAGTCTGTGCTTTATCACATATTAAAGATTAAAAAGAACTCAAATGACAAGGCACCCGCGCTCTTCCACAGCTCCAATGCTTGGCATTTACACCTATAAAACAATTGCGTGTGGAGTCAGCGTTAAATGCAATCCCTGAGTTATCCCCGTTCCATAGGCATCAGCCTACCTAGACGCGGGGTGACACTCCCAATCCTGCAGGTAGCCATCTTGGGGAACAACCACCCCCCAGGAGCCTCCATCACGGGCATATCCTCACCGATGCACTATGATACAAACGACTATTTATAATAGTGATGGCCAGATTGAAACAGTCCTTTTGGTAGAGTTTCGGAGCCCCGAAGCGCATGCGCTTTGAAACGTCATTCAAAACGCTGATCACGTGAAGATTTTGATACTTTTCTAATGTAAGAAAATAATAAAATAATAAAAGCACAAATAAATGGAATAAAGGAGAGTCCATTTCACCGTTACAATACATTTAATTATTTAGTTGAGGACAAACATTTTACCCATTTAGCGAAATTGTGGCTGTTGTAAACATCAGACTTACCTCTTTATTTTGCAGGTACTTTGATAGGTCACTTTTACATTTTGAGGACAGGTGCTGTTACTTCTTAATTACTTGCTGTTGATGCTAGTAGAAAGAATAATTATACACACGAGTGAGCAGAACACAAACTGAAATGCTGCAGTTTGAAATGCTAACCGGAAGCACTTCCTCATCTTGCATTTTACAACCGGAAGAAGCAACAGCAACATGCACAGAATCTATTTATGTGATGTTTTGTGTCCTTAGTGTAGTCTTTCAAAAGTAATACAAAAAATAATACATACATTGAGACAAAAAATAAGGCATATTTTGGAAACAAAAACACCTTTAATTATCTAAAGATAAAGATAAATATATTATAAGCAAAAAAATCTAGAGACATACAATTGGTGGAAACCCCATCAGGAAAAATACGTAGTGCACCTTTAAATGTCCTTAAAGAAATGTATCCTCTTAATTTGGGATTACCAGGATAACCTGTACTGCTCACCAACACCAAACTTCTTAAAGATTCAATAAATCATCAAATACAATATGATCTTTCATTGTGTATTATTTTTCCTCAGTGTAGCACCCCTACATGTGGGAGTAGAGCAGCATTAAGTACATACTTAGGGTTGTCCACAGTGCACTGGGTCAGGAGTGAGCTTCACTGTGAGCAACTGAAGACCAGAGCTAAGACTAAGCTAATTATGTAATTGGAGCAGATCAGAGCGAGCAAAATGTTGTGGCTGCAGACACATGCCTCCTACAAAGAAATATCTCCAGTAGCTTCTGGAATGACTCCAACTAAGTTCAATTCAATTCAATTCACTTTATTTTTGTAACGCCCAAAATCACAATAGTAGTTGCCTCGATGGGCTACAGTGGAAAAACAAAATAAACAATGTTCATAGGGACTTGGAAGTGTCCCAGCATCTTGTGTCCTTAGACAAACAAAACAACAAAATATGAAGTTTACTTCAAATTTTTAACTTTAAAAAAAAAAATTGGGGCCATCTGTTACCCCCCAGAGGAAAAGGTGATCAATAAAAAAAAAGGAAAGAAAAGTTAATTCTGTTCTATTGCTTACTGCTATGTCCCTGTGTTTTATTGTTGAAATATAGAGCCATGTAACCTCACAAACTACAAACATGAGTAATAAGACATTTTAAATAGGATATGGATGGGGTGGGGACCTCTATTTGCCACTGAAAGCAAGTAAGTCTGAATATATTTTTAAATTCTTGGCCATGTTTACAATCAATGGTTGTTTATTTATGTTTTGGTTTATTGACATTAATACTAAGGGTACATAAATAGAAATTAATAAAAAAAAGTCTAAAAACGTGGCAATACCAAGCTTATTATATTAAACAACCAGAACACTCACAAAATGATAACATAATTCCGTGTCTGGGCTTGTTCACATTTTGCTGTTATATCACTTTCATCACATGAAAGTGATGTAAGAGCAAAATCTCTTATACTTGATGAAATTGTCCATATCCAAATGACAGCGGTGTTTCGAGTAAACAGCGACGTAATTCCTTCATTACTTTTCATTACGCGCAATATTCGTTTCTGATCCCGATGCCGTGACCCTGTGATTAAAGGTAGAGCGACAGAGAGGCGGGGGAGGGGAGCACGCGTGCTCGTGTGCGTGCGTGTATGTGGAGTGTCCAACGAGCCGAGAATGAGGCGCACTGTAATCCCGTATGGCGGAGCAGAGCACCGGGACACTTCTAGAAAACTGCGCATAAAAGAGTTTAGAAACGCACTTTTACGCATAGCGTTTACGCACATTTATGTGAATACGGCATTAGCGTTTGGGATTGTGACTTTTGAAGAAGTAAAGAAAAAAAAAAAGAGTGAAAGTTGGGACTCAGTGTTTGGACCATGCCGCGCGGTGCTGGAGCGGTGTCGCGGTGGTAGCATGGCCTGCTCTGGTGCGCGGCGATGGCGACGTTCCACCGCCTCGCCCTCGCGTCTTCCCTTGGCGTCATCTGCTTCTCGCTTGTCTACATCTTCACGGGCTGCTGCGAAACGGAGCTGGGAGCTGGGTACGTCAGGGGAGAACGTACGCGAGAGAACGTACGCGAGTTCGAGTCCCCGGGATGGAATACGTCTTCTCACAGCGGGGCGGCAGGGACAGGATCAGGGGCTGGGAACGGCCTGGAGAGGGACTACACCGCAGTGAGGAGATTGCCCCAGGCGCTCATCATCGGGGTGAAGAAGGGAGGCACGCGAGCGCTGCTCGAGTTCCTGCGGCTGCACCCGGACATTCGCGCGCTTGGTTCCGAGCCACACTTCTTTGACAGGCATTACGCACGCGGGCTCGACTGGTACAGGTACGCAACGTCATGTGGTGATTGTCTTGGCTGTTGTGTCAAACTCTGTGCTTTGTTTTACCGAACAATATCTCCCTGACAGTGATGGAAAGTAACTATGAAGGTCCACTGCACCTGCTCCACAGTAGGTAGTTTTATGTGTACTTTACGAGTAGGGAGACAGGGGTTCCTTGACACTTTTTACTCAAGAGTAAATTGTTAATCGTTGGAACATCCCACAAAAGTCATTCATACATTACATGAAAGCTTGAAGCCTTGTGATAAAAAGTTATTAACTGTTAAAGAAAACCAAATCGAGGAGTTGCTCCGTGTCAGGCTAGGTCATCACAATAGGTGAGCTTGGTTGTCCCCGTTGTTATTGTTAATATTATTATTATTATTATTATTATTATTATTATTATTATTATTATTATTATTATTATTATTATTATTATTATAATTATTATTATCATTATCATTATTAGTTTTCTGTCTAAACATGTTTATCTTTTCAGATAAAGTAATGAATGATCGCTACAAAATGTGTTCCAAATTTATGCCAGTGATTCTTTGTTTGGTTTTTACACCTTTCGCTGTAAAATTAAGAAATTCTCTCAGTGTTGAAGCAAAAACCTATTAATGCCTCGCTCTATATGAGGACATTATTACAACATCATGACCTATGTATGTCCCATGTGACAACCAACCCCAACTGACTTTCTGAAAACAAGAAAAGAAAAAAGAACAAGAAAGCGGCTCAGTTGCTTCTTTTGAATAAAGATCAACAAAATTATTTTTTATGTGATTCTTTAACACTCCTCAAAATTCGTCTAAAATGCCTTATATCTGTACTTTTACTGAAGTAGTTGGAGTACTGAAGTACTGTGAATAATTATAATTATTAACAAAACAATACTCAAGTGTTAAGTAGCCAGAAATTACTTAAACAAGTGAATAAAATGGTTTAGTGAGAATTTGAACAGAATGTGTGCTTTTTTCTAGTATTGATGATGTGACCAGACATAAAAATAATTGATTAAAAAAATAATGTTAGAATTCGGAAAATGTCAATATGTGAACAAAACAAATTGTATGCCAACCAAAACTTTGAGTGGAGTAATTTGACTGGAGCTGTAAACCCTTTTTTTAAACATATCTCATTCTAGAATTGCATGTCATAATTTCAGATGGAGGGCAGGGGCCTCCATAACCAAGGCTGTTCACTGTTATTGGAGAAGCATTTAACCGGGATAGTCTCACTGAGACCCGGGAGCTCATTGTACATGCTAAAGGGTGATAGGGTAAACGGTAGGATAACAAAACAGAAAATCCACATATGTTGAACCATATTTTTCTTTTTCTTTGAGATTGGCTCAAACTGCATTTATAGTTTAATGTTCTTTCAGCTGACAACAATCAAGTCTTTGGAGTGGAATATTGTCACCACTATCAAATAATGCAGTTTTTATGTTGCAATGTCAGTAAATCAAGTTGTATGGGGTCTTTAAGATAATCTCCGTGTTACTGTTTGTATATATACAGTTAGTTTTAGGTTGAAGTCCTCGAGACGCAGCCATTTGTCCTCTCTATGAGTGTGCACGAGGGTCTGTCTGTGTCTGTGTGAGAGTGTGTGTGAGAGCGCGTGAGGGTGGACGTCCAGTGAACACCCAGCAATAATCATCGCAGCCAGATGTCACAGATGTTGTGCGGCTAAGCTCCTGATGTGTACACTTGAGCCATAGACACAATGGACAACCCGGAGAATCAGTGTCATTCAGATCTCGGAAGTTCTTTTGACTTGTTAAATTGGTTACGGCTTTAATGGGTTCAGAAATTGACATAAAAACTATTATTTAGAATTCTAATATTTTGTTCAGAAATTTTGTCAAAGCATTTGGAACATGTTGTGCACACGAACCACATCATAATTGTGACTAAACCTGGGACTAAAGTCTCAAGACTAAAACATGAATAAATCAGGACCAAACCAGGACAAGTTTGCACCCTTTAGTTTCTTTTTGCTTCAACATAATAAACACAAGAAATAAGTAATTCTATTTTTTGCACTACTGTATGTAGCTTTCCTGATGGAGATCGTATTGCCTTGTATGCAAATGTTCCACTGTACAACACAAAATATCTATTTATTCAATCTCAGGTGTTTTATTGCATACAAATATCTTAAAAACATGCGTTCCTACTGTGAGTGGCATCGCCTTTCCACGGATCTAAACTGTAACCTGGTTTCCACTGCTTGTCTCCATGGAAATAAATATGTTTAATGTCAGACTGTGTATTAGTCAAGCAAAGCACATTGAAGAAAGCTGTTTGTGGACCCTTCACCAGAAATTTTACACAGTGCTTCTTATTCATGTCTTTCGGTGTCAGTTTATATATGATATTTTGAGGACATTTGCCCATTGACTTGGAGAAACAGGACTTTATATGGATTTACAAACAAGGAGTTATTACACCACGTTCCAAATTATGCAAATTGTGTTTAAATGTCATAAAGGCAATTTTTTTTGTTTTCCAGTGAAACTCATGGATGCTATTGTGTCTCGGGTCTCTTTGAGTCAGTGAAATAAAACTCAAGACACCTGTGCCAGTTTCAGTTTTTCAGGTGGGTCCAATTAAAGGAAAAACTACTTAAGAAGCACCCTCCACTTTATTAAGCAGACCACCATTTTCAAGAAATAATGGAAATAGTATTTAAAAGAATATTTTATTGCAGAAAAGCGTGAAATAGTTGAATGCCTTGGACAAGGTATGAAAACCTAAGCTTGATCATCGTATTATTAAGAGATTTGTAGCTGATTCAGAGCACACACGGATTCGTGCAGATAAAGGCACAATGAGGAAGGTTTCTGCCAGAGAAATACATCGGATTTAATAAAACAGCTGCTAAAATGCCATTACAAAGCAGCAAAGGTATTTGAAGCTGGTGCCTCTGGAGTCCCGCAAACATCAAGGTGTAGGATCTTCCAGAGGCTTGCAGATATGCATAAACCTTCTTTTTGGCCACAGTTAACCAATATTCACAAACAGAAATGGCTCCTGTGGGCCCCGAAATACATGAAGACTAATTTTCAAACAGTCTTGTTCACTGATGAGTGCCATGCAACCCTGGTTGGTCCAGATGGATGGAGTGGTGGATGGTTGGTGGGAGGCTACCATTTGGTTGCAAGGTCAGCTAGGAGGTGGTGGAGTCATGTTTTGGGCAGGAATCATAGGGAGAGAGCTGGTCGGCCCCTTTAGGGTCCCTGAAGGTGGGCCCTGTCAAATATGTGGTGTTTCTGACTGACCACTTTCTTCCATGGTACAAAAAGAACAACTGTGCTTTCCATAACAAATCATCTTGATGCATGACAATGCACCATAAAATAAATTCAAGCAGAAACTCTTCACAAACTCACAACTTAAATGGATGCAAGAATTGTGAAGCTCCTATCAAATATGTTAAAATGTAACTTGACCTGTTAAGATGCTTTGTTTGAAATAGCTTTTGATTTCAGTAAATATGACCTGCTAATGCTTCCAATTCAACAAATCGCCATTTTCAGTTCTATACAACAATAACATTGTTTGAAACTCTGTTGTGCATAATAATTTAGAACAGTGCATTTATATAACATTCATTTATATTGACTATTTGGCAAAATCAGAGACAAGTATAATTTGCATAATAATTTGGAACGCAGTGTATAATAAAAACATCAAACAAAGCAACGGCCACCTTAATCTTCTGATTTAATTATTTGTTAAATCTTATAAATCGGAGCTCTCAAGGGAAATAATATCAAACTATTTTAAATGTATTTGATGATTCAGGCAGCCACTCTACTAATTATATTAAAAATAAAGGGGAAAGAGAGGGTAATCCTAATTTGACTGACAAAAATGGGAAAATATACATACTTCTCAGAGAAGAACCACAAAATCACAAGTTTGGCGGAAATTCAGTTGGAAAAATGTAT
The DNA here is from genome assembly GCA_015082035.1 of Chaenogobius annularis. Taxonomy (NCBI): domain Eukaryota; kingdom Metazoa; phylum Chordata; class Actinopteri; order Gobiiformes; family Gobiidae; genus Chaenogobius; species Chaenogobius annularis. The sequence goes on along the minus strand of BJKM01000335.1, from coordinate 507,135 downwards.
CATGTTTTTTCATAAGACCATGTCAAAGTGCTCATTATTCACAGGGAAATGCTAACCGTTGGGGAAAATGTGGCACTCAAAATTATTGGACTGAAATTAACAATGCACTGCAGACTGTTTTTGACATTGCCATCCCTCACAATTTTAGAACTTTGTATGTGGGCCTCAAAACTCCTGCCATGAACACAATCAATGTATACCTTTTGGAATGTACTTTTGGCGGCAGGAAAAGGCAATAGCAAAGAAGTGGATGACACAAACTACACCAATGATCAAGAACTGAATCAGACAAATGGAAAAAATGAATGACAAATTCGCTAGATTTATACTCTCTGGTCATTCTGTGTTTTGTTCTTTGTTCATAAAAAATGCAAATATAATGCAATGTATACAAATTATATATATATATATATATATATATATATATATATATATATATATATATATATATATATATATATATAATACATATCTACACCACACCATATTAAGAAAAAGGAAGAAACAGTTGATATAATTTCCACACACACACATATTAAGAAAAGGAAAAACATTGATATATTTTTCCACTGGGATGTACACACATTTTCCTTTGTAGAAAGAGGTTATCTTCTCTTTCTTATTTGCTTTTAATATATTTAGTAAAGTAGTTGTCCAGATTAGCAATGCATTGACATAATTTAAATATTACTCCCCTTGAAAATTCTGATTTATAAGCCTTGATAAAACATCTGTCAGAGTGTTATAATGGTCATTATTTTGTTTTGCCTTTCTTCTGCCTCAGGCAAGATTTCACTTGATCAAAAATATTGTGTTTCTTGATCACTCTCGCAGAGTAGTCAATGAAGAATGAAACGTGGAGCTTGTTTGGTCTCGTCCAGTCCACAGTGAGACGTCTAGATACAGCCATGACATGCTTTTTGTCACTGAAGTTTTGGAACTTCAGTATAATAAGTCTTGAACGCTGGTCCAGGGCCAGCTTAGGATCCAGGGAGCGATGTGCACGGTCACGCTTTATTTTCCCAGCTTTTGTTGGAAGTTTTAGATATTCAGGGATCCAAGCCTCCAAAAACTTGACCTCATCTTTCCCTTCAGTGTTCTTTGGAAGACAGTGTGATTACTGTCCTCCACTTCGTCAAACAGGACACGCTTGTCAGATCTGCCCCATGCGCTTACAGAGTAGAGATCGTGTCTTTCAAATAAGAGATTTCATTTTCGGCTGCTGTGGCTCGGCTGTCCACTTCGCCAGTCTTGGATCTCGTGTTTGAAAGTGGAACTAGTGCAGGTGGATATGGGGACCGACAGGCCTATGTCTAGCATGGCTAGCCTCATGGCGTTGTTCTTTTTCAGTTTCTTAGACACGTTCCCGAAATAAGCGTTCAAGCTCATTATATGACTGCTCCAATGCCGATTAGCCGATTAGCCTTCACATTCAGTAGGTCAGCGCTGCTCTGTGAGTCTGAGATCAGGAGACACAAGCAGGCGCAGACTTACACTCACCGACATGGCTGTGGCACCATAGGTTTACTGGCGTTATTGTATATTGTTATGAAAATACATAAAGGCAGGAGTTATTATCATTTTATTTATTTATTATATATATATATATATTCAAATTATAAATGGTGAACAAAAAATAGCACAATGAAACAAGACCAGAGAGAACAGTAGATCAAAACCAGTAGGCATCCAACGAGAAAGAAAAGAAAGAAATTAAGGTACATGTAAACCAAACCCAACATCCCATTTATCCAGTCTATCAGATTTTTCAATTTTCAAATCAAGACCAAATGTAATTTTCCGTTTTGCATATGTCCAATATAATGTCGGTCCAGTCCTTGATTGTCGGTTCAATTTCTGCTATCCATTTTTTGTAAGGGTGGTTTTCGCTGTGGCCAGGAGAGAATACTCCAAAGGTAACCATTTATTATGTCCATGGCAGCTGTCTTGAGGCCCACGTACATAGTTCTGAAATCCAGTGGGATTGTAGAGCTTTATTAATCTCAGTCACTCAATATTTCTGAGCCACAAAACGGTTCAAAAACACATGATATTAGTGTGTCTCCTGACTGCCACAATTCCTCCAGCAGTTGGAATTTGTTTGTTTCACCTAAGTATAGAGATTCTGTTCTAGGTATTTCTAAATGCCAAAGGGGGTCGCCAGGGTGTTTGGTCAAAAATAATAGAACATCATCTGCGTAGCAGGCAATTTTATGTTCCATCCCATCATTTGTGACACCATATTGGGCCAATGGTTCCAAGTACAAAGCAAACAGGAGGCAGAACCAAGCACAGCACTTATTCTAGAGTCAGTGGGTCTGTAGGGTGTCCATTGATTCATTAATTATTCATTCTTGACGTTGGACCATTGTAAAGAGCCCCACTATTTTTAATTATTAAGTCATCAATTTTAAGTGTATTCAGCACTATTCAGCATAAATACCACCAGCTAACCGAATCAAAAGATTTTCAGCGTCCAATTTAATTAGCTTCGTTTTGCTGTTCTTTCATATGGTTTATTATAGGAGTCATTATCATATGTCTATTTATTGATAATCTCAGAACAGTAATTAGGTCTAACTATATTTTATTTTAGTTTTGTAAGTAGGTTTTAGCTTGCTTTATATGTTTCTGCTTTCTATTTGTAATGCTGCCTTCTTGTGTTTTGGTTTTGTGACAATTTCCTCACTAATAAAGGTTTTAATTAAAAAAAATAAAACATTGTCAAAATCAAAAGTATAGTGTCTAAACCAGACTTGGAGAGACTTATCCATGCATTTGTCTCCAGTAGATTAGACTACTGTAACGGCCTGCTCACTGACCTCTCCAAACGAGCTGTAAAACAGCTGCAGCACATCCAGAACGCTGCTGCTCGGGTCCTGACTAGAACCAGGAAGTACCACATTAGATCACATTAGTCCTGTAGTCAGGTCTCTGCACTGGCTCTCTGTGCTCAGATAATAGACTTTAAAGCAGCTCTGCTTGTGTACAAGTCTCTCCGTGGCCTTGCGCCAAAGTACATCTCGGACATGTTAGTGCCATATGAACCATCTCGGACTCTGAGGACCTCAGGGACCGCCCAGAATCAGGACTAAACATGGGGAATCTGCATCTTAGTTTTATGCAGCTAAAATCTGGAACAATTTTCCTGAAGATGTGAGACATGCCTCTACTCTGACAATGTTCAAATCTAATCTTTTCTTTTTTAACTGTTTTGTGATTTCTGTCTTGTCTTTGTGATTTTAATGATTTTTTTCCCCGTTGTGGGAAGCACTTTGAATTGCCTTGTGCACAAATTCTGCTCTACAAATAAACTTGCCTTGCCTTAATTAGCTATATATAACGTTTTTTGTTTTAAATTCATAAAATTTAACTCATAATGTATTTATTATATTATATTTAAGTTATTCTATCTTTTGTGCAAAAATCACGATTTGATTGTGTGTGTTATTTTGACTTAGCACCTGTTTACCATGAATTTGCTATCATTTTTTTTTATCATAAGATAAAGTGACTGTTTTGTTTTCGTTCTAGATTGAGGTCTGTAAAACATTACTTCCCCCTCCATTCACACCATTTTCATGGGTAAAACCTTTTTATTCAATTCATCCATCCATCCATCCATCCATTTTCTACCGCTTGTTCCCGTTAGGGGTCGCGGGTGACTGGAGCCTATCCCAGTGCCTTTGGGCCTTAGGCGGGGTACAATTCAATTTATTTTTGTAATGCCCAAAATCACAACCGTAGTTGCCTCGAGGGGCTACAGTGGAAAACAAAATAAACAGTGTTCATAAGGACTTGGTAATGTCCCAGCGTTTCTTCTCGGCCAGGAAAAACTACCAAACCTCTTTGGGAAAAAGTAGAAACCTGTAGGAGTTCCACAGTGAAGGAGAGATCCGATCCCTCGCGACGGACAGGCGGACGCGCCTTAATTTGCAGATACACGGTGGAGCTAGACCCACTCAGGAGGAGAACCAATTCTTCGAGCCGATGAAGAACTGTTCTATGGAGTAGAGACCGTTTCTCCAGGCAGACCGTTTCTCCAGGCAGCTGAGGAGCATCTGGATCCACAGGTCCTCGATGTGCCTGTCCACTCCCGTCGGGGAAGTGGGAGAAAAAGAAGGAAAAGCGTGAACAATTGCCAGTGAAATTAAATATTAAATATTGTTTGATAGAAAAGTAGTAGGAAACAGAGGATAGTGCCTCAGCTGCCATACTTCCCCCAGTATAGTTGCTCCTAGGGCAGCATAGCTGGGAACTATCGGTTTTTATTTCTGTTCCTAACTGGCTGACCACAAGCGATTTCAAAGAGGTTTTAAGCCTGGTCTTAAATGAAGAGACTGTGTCGGCCTCTTTAACATGGACAGGAGCTGATTCCACAACACAGGAGCTTGGTAGCTAAATGCTCTACCTCCTACTGTACTTTTAGAGACTCTTGGGACCACCAGAAGTCCAGCATTTTGAGAGCGAAGTGCTCTGTTTGGATGATAAGGTACTATAGCCTCTTTGAGGTAGGATGGGGCCAGGTCATTTATGGCTTTGTAAGTCAGGTGGAGGATTTTGAATTTGATTCTAACTCGACAGGGAGCCAGTGAAGAGACTCGAGCACCGGCGTAATGTGCTCTCTTCTTTTTTTATGGCGCTTTTAGGACACGCTGCAAGCAGGAGTTACAGTAGTCTAATCTAGATGTTACAAAGGCATGGACAAGTTTTTCAGCATCGCTTTTAGGCAAGATTTTTCTGATTTTGGCTATATTACGCAGATGGAAATAGGCTGTTTTCCAGGCTTGATTTATGTGTGCTTTGAATGAGAGCTCTTGGTCAAATAAGACTCCAAGGTTTCTTACATTGGAGCTAGAGGCTACACTGACGTTGTCCAGTGTGACTATCTGCTCAGATAAAGCATCTCGTAGATGATTAGGGCCTAGTACGATGACGCTGGTTTTTTTCAGGTTAAGAAGCAGATAATTAAGTGTCATCCAGGTTTTTATATCCTTCACACAAGCACCAAGTCTGTCTGCTTGATCGGTCTGATCAGGTTTCATTGATAAATACAGCTGTGTGTCATCTGCATAGCAGTGGAAGTTAATGCTATGTCCCTCTGACACCTACATCAGCTTCTAACCTCTGCAGTAGAATGTTGTGGTCGATTGTGTCGAACGCTGCACTGAGGTCCAATAGAACCAGTCCATTGTCAGCAGCTAATAACAAATCATTTGTAACTTTAACTAGTGCAGTTCAGTGCTGTGGTGGGATCTGAACCCTGACTGGAAATTTGAATAAGTTATTGTCCTGTAGATGGCGACAAAGCTGTTTAACTACAACTCTTTCAAGGATTTTTAGAGACAAAGGGTAGATTTGAAATATGTCTGTAGTTTATCAACTGGTCAGGATCAAGATTAGGCTTTTTCAGAAGCGGTTTAATGACTGCATGTTTGCAGGACTGTGGAACATAACCACTTTTTAGTGAAGTATTTATTATATTAAGAATAGAATCTATAATTAGGGGAGAATGTCTTTGAGGAGTCTGCTTGGAATCGGGTCTAGAATACAAGATGACGTTTTAGAGGACATAATGGCTGACGTTATCTCTGCTTGATCAACAGCAGTGAACCTTTCTAGTGTTACTGATGGATTTATATGGGACACTAGTTTTACAGCTTGGGCTTGTTCAGGGCTAATAGTGGGAGTAGTTTCATCTAATTTATCTCTGATTGTTTTATTTTATTGTTAAAAAAATAGAAGAAAATCATTCGAGCTGAGAGTAGCTGGGATTGAGGGCTCTACTGCGCTGTGACAGTTTGTTAGCCTGACACAGTGCTGAAAAGAAATCTAGTGTTATTTTTGTTGACTTCTATTAAATTTGAATAGTATCTGGTTTGGGCCTTACGCAGAGCCTGTTTATAGGACAGTAGGCAGATTTTCCATGCTTTTAGGATTCCTCCGTATGGGAGCGACGAAATGGTCTTTCTAATTTTCTAACTCTTTGTTATATGAACGCAGTTCTTCATTGTACCATGGGGGGCACGTTTTGGCCTAATGACTTCTGCTTTAGCGGAGCTGCAACATCAAGAGCGGACTTCAGAAAGTTCATGGTCAAGTCGACAAATTGATCACTTACACTGGGACTAAGGCCGTTCTCAGAAGGATCACATGACATGTCGCTGAATATTGGCTCTATTATTTCTTTGAACTTTGAGATAGATTTTTCCGATATTGTCCTTTTCATTATGACTTTATTTTGTGGGGTTGGATAATCTTTTAGAACAAACTTTTATTCCCCTTTAATGCAAAATTAAGTGAATTGTGGCTGTTATAATAAAAATATTCTGCCTTTTCACATATGGCTACTCAGGTCCAATGTTAAAAAATAAATTAAAATATATTATGAAGAATCTATAATGACCCAACTTAATTTTTTTTTAAATAATTATAAACTTTTTCAAGAATCTTTTTTCTAGGCTAATCGATTTTGTTAGCTTTATTTTGTAGACGGTTGATATTACTGATGGTTATGTGCGTCCCGGGGGAGGAGCCAGATGGAGTCCAGAGCACGTCCACACACTTGACCCCAGCGTGACCTCTGATCCCGGGTGGCAGCATTGGAGTTAATGATGTGCTCTGGCTCTTAATCACAAACGCACACACACACAAAGCTAACACGCTACTGTCACAGATCTGGTTTGGAAGGTAAGCTTCCAGTTTAAAAGAGCTTATATGCTAAGATGCTAATAGTAGGTGATATTGACAAAAAATTTACATCTCAGTATTTTTATTTAATTTGACCCAAATAAAAATATTCAGACACGTGTGTATATGTTTTGGTAGCAGGTTTGAAGGCTTTAAAAGCATTGGAAATCAATAAATTAATAAAAATCTATGTACCAGTCCTGATTTATTTATAGGAAATGTATTTAACTTTTCTGGTGCACTTGCTTATCTCCGGGTGTTGTTGCTTTGCCTGTTATGTTCATAATATGGCAATAAATGCATCTTCCATGGAAACAAGCAGATGATGACAAAAGGCCAAATTACAGTAAGAATGCTTGTTTGACATGGCAGATTATCCACCTGAAAGGTTACAATTGAATCTCTTAAAAAGTCTACTACACATGCAAATTCAAGACGTAGATACATTTTTGCACAGTAGTTAGCTATTACCTCCAGAGAGTAGTGAGTTCCATTTCCAAACTTTTTTTTCTCCAAGATAGAATTGTCAATTGTGGTATTTTTTTTTCTTCTTCAACTTTTTCTTCTCTTCTGAACGCTGACCGATGAGTTACGTCACCATATTTGGTGCGCCCACATCCTGGTGTCATGTCGCTATGTTCTGTAACAGAGGGTTTGAATGTCCACCGAGGTCACCAACAGCCAGTCTCACATATCAAACGCATTCACAACATATTACTGTATCTGCTACTACCACTTCAGTCATAGCACACTGCCCCATCACACACCAGCATTTTTTTTCTACAGACGTGTTTCTAATTATTACTTTGTTAGGTTGGCTAGTACCTGTGGTGGTAGTGCTTCCTGTTGTTGTGTCCTTGGGAAAGTGTGAGAAAATTAAAAAGTAGATATAAACAGCAACTAACAATTTCTCACCAACGCTGAAATGATCAGCTGTTTCCTGTTTATCGATGCACCACACTCGCGCCAAGACCCACAATATTATATTTCTTGTGCATATTGCATCTATAATTATCTAAAGCCAATGCATTACAAAAAGAGTGGTAAAAACACAGCTTTTTGTGAATATCTGTGATCAGCCTCATGATTAAAAAGTATAATTCAGGTGTGATTTAGATTTGATTTATTAAGAAAACATTTGTCACACGTGCATGGAAACTATCTACCCAAATCGTGCTCAAGTACTCTTGAGTTGTAGAACAACCAGCCCAAGTAATAACATCGTCATCGAGACAGGTGGCAGATCCTTCACCAGAAAAGTTGCAGTGCACATTGATTCTTCAGTTGATACTTTAGTTTTTATATATGTTGGCAACTATTTTACGCTGGTTGGCAATGCATGTCTGTACCAAAAAAAGTTCACATTGGGGATGCATAAAGTAATTCTAATTCTGAAAATTCCCAAAGTGACCTCAACCCATAGGCAGACACTTTACAATTAAGTTTTTCCTGGGACTTGAGCCTTTCCTCCAGGTCGGAAACAACATTTGGATTGACAGATATAATGCTGTTTGGATGTGAAAGATGGACTTGCCATTTCCTCCTCCTCCGCAGTGCATTGTATGATCGATGGCTCAATCTCGCTCTTCCGACCTTGGCTTGACACTGGCATTAGCGTGGTTAGCAGAGGTTAGCGCGGATTCAGTTACAATTAGCAGGAAGCTCCATCGATGCGCCGGCTCATAACGTGCACATGCTCCTGAGGGCTCAAGTTACACGCAGTTTCAAAGGTATCTAGGAAAATTGTTTCAAATAAAATCAGGTAATGTGTGAAAGGATACAAATGAAACAAATGCTGTTGTTAACATTATTTAGCTTTTATATTATAGGTCTATGGGTTCACGTCATTCTAGAAAACGATTTTTAAATTTGAGTTTGGGGGTAGGTCGGAATTCTAAGCCATTATTTGGTTGAGATTGAGTTGTTGACCTGGGTTATGGTCCATATCGCTGTAATTACAGAAACAAAATTTCAACATTGACTATGATTACAGACCACAAACATGATTGCTATTTGATTTCTTGAGTTATTGAAATGTCTTGTAAACATGCTTTGCCAGTGGTGCAGTAAATAAGGCCGTTGCATCACGCGTCGTAGGTCCGATTCCAGCCCTCGGCCATCTGCCCCTCTCTCTCCTCCTTCCACGCTTCAGCTGTCAAAGAAAATAAAAGAAATGTCATGTCAACAGTTCTGTCTGATTTCTTTTGTTCACACCTGTGTAGGTTTTGAAGAAAATTATGAAAAAAAGGGCAAAGACAAACATTTCTTGGTCCTGTTTATTCCCTGGAAGCTGGGGTACCAGTCACATCGTAAAACTGGAAGTAGGTATTAAAATTTGCCCAATCGTGCCTCGCTCTCACAAACCCGTAGGAACTTAATATCCACATACATTTATTTTAAGGCTCGTGAAAACTTTGACGAAATCAAACGCCAGTGGACCACTCAAGCACAACCTATCCAACACTGCTTTTGACTATTACTTCTGGGACGACAAGCCCAAAAAAAACAAAAAACAAATGTACTAATTTACACAAAAAACTAAAAACTAAAACTTGGATAGATCAGTACCCAAGCTTTACACACTTGACACCGGATTTAATTTAGGGTTAGTACTGGTTCAGTCTTAGTAGTCTGAGCCACTAAACACCAAAACCACTTTTTTCTTCTTTTTTTTTGAATTTCGCGGTTGGACCTGTGGCCGGTGCTGAATCATAAGCCCAGCGATTACGCCACGACTGACCCCCTGTGAGCCCCGCCCTTGTGTCTGACGTGGTGCGTGAGAGTGCAGGGGGCCGATCAAGTGGAGAACGAATTGGACGCACTAGCATTGTCATTAAGATCTTAGCATTGGGTGAATGTCCGCTCCCATCCAGGCAGTTAGTCCGTGCCATGTTTTCTATCGGCAGCTGCTTACCGGGCTAGAGCCGGGCTCCTCACCTGCTCCTCTCACCCCCCCATGCCTCCCCCAAACCTCTGGGTACTGCCTATAGAGTACTTTTAAAATGTTGCTTTTGGCTGGAGAACGGATATTTAGTGGCACTTTAAGGCATTTTTGTGAGTAAACAAAATATCCTTAAATTCAAGATTTTTTCCTTTTTACCTGTGTCCTTAATTCCGGCTAAGCAATTTTACAAAGACATTTTTTATTTTGCTTGCTCCCATGTCTAATATAGCAGTTAGTATCAGTATTGAAACAAATTTAGTGCTGGATATATTTTCTGTGTGGCCAAATTGTGTCAAAGTGGTGGCATGTTGTGAACCAAGGCCCACAAAATAATCTGGCCCTCAGGAAGCAATAGATGTTGTAGTGTAGCGTGTAGTGCAATAGTGTGATTCATGTTTTGGTTTGACACCTGGATCTGTATGATTGACAGGAAATAGAATCGGCACAGATGCAGCGGGGCACTGAGGTCAGAGATAAAGTCGCTGTTAGCACACATCTCCGTGACCCCTGGTGACCTCCAACATGGCGGACACTTGGCTGACAGCAGGATCGGATGGTGTTATTGATATGATATGGATGTGATTTACGGGCACATACAGTGTGGTTGAAGTTTCGAGAAATAATGGTGGGAAATTGAAAGGTGTGCATTTTGTATGTCAAAGTACAGTTAGCTTGTTCTGCTAAAAGGAGTGTGCATTATTTAAAGGTCACACCAATTGGTCACACTCAGTAATAATGCATACAAGCACAAACATAAATTAATCATGAAGTAATTATGAACTAACACAAGTTTAATTATTCTTTATTTTTACATTTATTTCTAGTGTTTGTTTGGGCTGATAGTGACAGGTGACAATTTACATTTTCTTTTTTCCTCTTTCCTCCTTCCTTTTTCTTTGCTAATTTATTTATACTGTAAGTTGCTTGGAAGTAGATCATGTCACACTGAAGAGCTCATGGCATAATGAGTCAGTGCGTCTCCTCATCTCTCATAATCAGATTTCATACGGCTAGAAATAAACTGTACCTGGGATGTAAATACATATTGAATGCTATTTTTCCGGAGCAGCTCAATACATTTGAGTCGGAGATTTAGTTGCATATTATCGACCTATCTCTCTTTGATAAGTGGGTTTGAAGGAGCAAAACTAGATCTGATGGTTTTTAGACACATTTTCTCACTGTACAGGAAAATTAGTAATTTGTTAAATCATTGCATGAAGAAACATCACAATTTAATTATTGTTTACCAGAGTTTAGGGTAACGCGTTACCAGCTAATGCCTTAGAGTACTGAAATTATGCAAGGAACGTAACGCATTCGTTTTGTACACCCATGTAATCTAGTACTAGTTACTTTTTCAAATCAGTAACACGTTAGTTTTGGTTAGGTAACATGTACCCTCACCACAATCCCAGAGCCAGGTTTGTTTCCCAGTCTGATTTTGATAGACCCCTGAAGCTATCACGTACTGTATTTCTGTTTTCTATCACTAGTTTCTTGTTAAAAATGTAATAAAGTCTGCGTTGACACTTGTTTGGTCCTGGTATGAGCCCAGTTCAATTCTGATTTGGATGTGGGTTGGGCCTGTTCTTGTCCTGGTTTAGCCCTGGTCTAGTCCAAGTTTAGTTCCAGGTTTAGTCGCAGTTTAGTAAAAACTTGTGTGCAAGAGTGAACGCGCGCACCATTAGTTACTGCCTCAAGAAAGTGACTTAGCTACATTTCTTGGAGATTACATTAATTGTAATATTGTGTAAAATGATCAAATATGGGCTTTTATGTATTATTAAAGACATTTAAGTTGAGGTAAGGCCACAAGGCTTCTAGAGCTTGTATTATACTTACCGCACGTCAATTCTGCACGGAAATGAGACGGACGGAGGGCAGCGGAGAAGATGTTGACAGTATTTATATTCTGTGCGGTTCATGCTGCTGCAAACTGTAGAAAATAGTTTTGATCAATCAGAATACAACTGTGAGTAAACTAATGATGAAGAAATAAGGTTGATTTTGCAAAAATGTCCCCTTTAACTTGAGAGAGACAACCTTCTACAGCCACTGAATAGCGTTTATCATCTGTTATAGTTTGGAGTCTGACATTGTGTCCATGGGCAATACACTTTTTCTGTATTTCAAAATTTTCCACACATTTATAGAACACAATGGAATCATGTCAGCAGTAGTAGATCCAAGACCTTTGAACATATTCTTGAAACTCTTGAGATGATTTGCTGTCAAACCAGCACAAATCGGATCTTTTAAGAATTTACTGTATTATTCAGAATGAGCTCATGTTCTGGTGACTTCATGTGGACGTGGTGGGGAGAGAGAGAGAGAGAGAGAGAGAGAGAGAGAGAGAGAGAGAGAGAGAGAGAGAGAAGAAAGAGAGAAGGATGAGAGATAGAGTCTGGGGGAGCAAGGACCCTCTGGAGCCATCTGCTCTCAGTGTGTGTCTTTAAACCTTCAGACACGATAATACAAATTCTAATTTACAAATGTAGGTTTTATGTTTCTTCAGTGCGTTTTCTTTAATTTCAAAACAATCTTTGTGCCATTTAGGTGGACACTAAACTCTCATTGCTCTCAACATAAAAGCTTTCATGTGGAAAAAAACAACTTTGTCCAATCTGCTAATAAAGATGTTTTATTATTTCACTGAATCCACTCACTTTTTTACTTGGGACATTGTAACGTCAAAGGTCGTTTCCTCCAAATAAATTTCCTCCCATAGAGACATAAAGCTCAGCCCTTAAAGTAGCACCTGCACACATCAATATACACTTTATAATCTTGGACTAAACAAGATTATGACGGATCAAACAGAAGAATTTGTTCATATCTAATTCCAAACCTGTTTTACTTTGAAAAAATGAGACAAAATAGGTGTGGGTTTTTTCAGTAAGATCTGTACCCTCTGTACCCTACATTTTTGTGTCTATTTATTGTAAAAAAAAATAAATTTTGTACTATTATCATATATATATATATATATATATATATATATATATATATATATATATATATATATATATATATATATATATATATATATATATATGTATAATGAATATTATCATGACATCATATATTGACAGTATATCCACTGCAGAACGTTTTATTCAGAGATTTTATAATGTACATGGGACAAAAAAAGGTTGTAAAACAGTGATTTACAGTGCAGGAAGGGCATCTGGCTTAAAAGACTATACATTCAAACTAGCCTAGATTCCATAATACAAATATCAGAGCCCATTTTAGTGTCATAATGTTATGGTATATCCCGGGGCCATTACCAGGTCGTCCCATTGTGCTTGTGCCTCGTCCACTTCCAGAAGACATCCATCAACCACACACACAGACACGCACACACACATTAACACACACTAACCCCGGGGGAGGGGTCTAATGAGGGCGTCTGGGCCGTCTGCTGATGGGCCACACCTGCACCTCTCACCGCGGGACACAAGTCAGAGCCACAGCCGGCAAATGAAGAGAGTTTAGTCTAATTATGTTTGGAGAAGCCCAAACATGTGATAATATTCTGAAATTATAATAAAACAGTCATTGACTTTTTTAAAGGATTTTTTTGCAGCTTTGAAGGGGAATAAAGCAGGGGCCCGCTCCACATGGCAGGCATGTGTGCTATCCACTCGACCACGAGCGGCACAACAGTTTCCTCACTTTCAACCATGTTATAACATTGTTTCTCATCAAAAACTTAACTGGAGTTGTATTTAGCTTCATTCATTCACCCTGTTTACAAGCTTGTTTTCTCTGCTCCTTCTCTTAGCCTCACAAAAACACTCTCTTTAAAATTTCCCAGATTTGTGACGTCAAAGGCTTTGGAGGTCTCCTGTGCTGTTTTTAAGTCCTGCCTGAGTAACGGTACAAAACACAGAAGAGGGAAGCAGTTTGGCTTTTCTTTGTCTACCTAAGATATTATACAAAAGACATGTTATACATCCCTCTAAACAACAACATAATCTCAACTACAATTACATTCTACAAACAGAAACTGTTTCAAAAGAAGTCATCAGGAAAATGTTTTTTTGTGAATACTTTTTGAAATATGGACCACTCCTTGACAAATTATTGATTACACAGACTTGTTACAAATACAATCCTAAAAAGTTTAAGCAAAAAATAAGCTGAATCAAACCATACCAATTTCACTCTACCACCCAAACTCTGCAAACAGGAAGCCAAAAAACAATTGAAAAAAATAATAATATGACTGCTATAGTGAAGATGATTTAACATTTCACTTATCAACTTATAAAAATTACACTTCATAGAGATAACTCCTAGAGACTACATATTTAACTATTTAAGTAAATGTGTCACAAATATGAGGATAAAATCCTCCTTTTGTAGCAGCCCCGCCCTCCTTCTTCACACAAACCCTGATGCCCCGGCTGTGTCCCGGCTGTATGGGTATGAATGTCAAGTGCGCCCCTAATCACATGCACACATATGAATTGTAAATGAGGCCCAGTCAGGACGTCCCACCTTGTCAGGACATGTCCACTGTGATGCTTCAGGAGCTAATTTAAACAAATTCCACACAGATGGGACCAGGCTGTGTAAAAAAAGGGGTGCCTAAGCCTGCTCCTCAAACCCAGGCACACATTTAAAGAATACATATTATGCAAATTTACTTTTGGAGCTTTTTACCATGTTCTAGTATTGTTCCCTCATCCAAAACATAACTGAATTTGTATTTAGCTTAATTTACACTTGTTTAAAAAATTTACTTTGGAATTCATTACAACAACCATGTGCGTGTGCGTGCATGTATGTGTGGAGCTTAGCAATTCAAAGTGATGGGTATAGCAATTATAATGATAACATTAAGACATAAAGTTACATGATAATAGTGACAGATGACCAACACAACTATAGCTTAGGAGAGATAGAGCTCTTGATTAATTATTAATGATTTGTTATTTATGTACGTAAATTTTTTTTATAGAATTTTGTCAAACCTTCGATTTAATTCATGCACCCCAAATATTGTACCTAATAATAATTATTTTTTGTTTATGTAATTATGTGCAGTTGTTTATGTGCTTAACTTTATGGGGTGCATCGAGCAGTTTTGGGGTACATGAGAAGAGGGATAGGTCTCAGTTTTATCACTTGAATCATTCATTGTGTATTAAATCTTTTTTCATGCTTTGCTGAGGCTAATTAAGTTGTAAATATTATAAAATGACTGCTGCTCCCACGACTCATTCATAAATTCTCTACCGCTTGTTCCCGTTAGGGGTTGTGGATGACTGGAGCCAGTGACTTTGGGACTTACACCTCGTCACAGGCTTTTTTTTTCTTTTTTTTTTAAAGACTAAAAATACAAATGATAGACTTATGATGATGCTGAACACATTTTCAAAATACAACTTAAGGTACATTTATTCATATTAAATAATGTCATAAATAATGGTTAAAGAGCTCAAAAGAGATGCTCAAAAAGTGCATATTACCTTGTATATATTCCCCCCTCGTCCCTGTAGTATAAGGGTCTCTCTGGATCAATAGCCCGTGGCCTTGTCTCTCTCTCTCTCCTCCCCCTCAGGGACAGAGCTGGTCTGTGAGTGAGCGCTGACAAAACACAGTCTACAGAGACAACAACGGTTCACTCTAATCTACTCCTACTCTGCGATGTCCCACATTTAACGGGTATGGTTAACTTGTTATAAGCAATACCATTGATTTTTGTTTTTGATGCGATACCAAGTTATACTATGGGAAGTATCGCAATATCGATCTGATCCAGATACCAATGAGTTTTATATTAAATGCAATGAAATTTCTTTACTGGAAAGAATATTACATAAAATTTTTTAGAATATCATGAGCTTCACTCCACCTTATACTTTTGTTAAAACGATAAAATGTCTGATACTAATCGAAACTATTGAAACTAGATACTAATTAGTAGCAATCTTTTTTTTCTTTTTAAGACAAATAGGGCTAACAGTACTTTTTTTTTGAAGAATAAGCATAGAACATAGAACCCTACAGAACACAACACGACCAGAGAGCGAAAATAAAAATAAAAGAGTACAACTAAACATCAAAACAAGATCACAGCACATTTAAATTAAAATACAAGTCCCACTTAGTCCAAAGTCTATTAAATTGGTCTATTTCCAATTTTAGTCTGAATGTCGGATGTCAGTCCATTCCTTGATCGTTGGTGAGGTTTGTGTCATCCATTTCTTTGTGATGGCCTTTTTTCCTGCCGCTAAAAGTACGCTCCAAAGGTATCTATTTATTGTGTCCATGGCAAGAGTTTTGAGGCCCAAGTACATAGTTCTGAAATGAGAGGGATGGCAATGTCAAAAACAGTCTGTAGTGCATTGTTAATTTCAGTCCAATATTTTTAGAGTGACAGGACAGTCCCAAAACACATGATAGTGGTTTGCCTCCTGACTGCCACAGTTTCTGCCTGCCTGCAGTTTGCATTTCCTTGTGAATAATGTGCACTTTGACATGGTGTTATGAAAAAACATGACACATTTTTCCAGAAAAATTCCCTCCAGACATGTGATTTTGCGGTCCTCCACTAGGATGTACACACATTTTCTCACTCTTCGTCTGTTAAAGTAAGAGTACCTTCTTTATCCCATTTGTTTTTATCCTGAACATTTTAGATAATCTTGAGATTTATCAGAAGACCACATTGTAAAGTACTATTATTTTGTGTGTGTGTGTTCTTTAATTATCATTGTGGTATCAATTATCGAGTCTCTTCCTAAGAGATTGAAATAGTTCTTGAAGTTCTCAGACACTACTTCACCTATTTGACTAAAAAAAGAAAAAACATTTTCTGTGTATACATTATTTTAAGTTCTAAAACATGAAACATCAAAGCAAAGGTAAAGATCAGGTTTTAAGGTCAAGAAGGTCAAGAAAAAACAAATAATGTACTGTACATAGAATTGTGGACTCATTCTCTCCTGCAGCTTAAAAGTCTGGACATTTGATTTCTAACAAATTGATATAGTTTCGAGAGCCATTACACTAGTAACAAGTAGCCAGATGAGATGAGCAGCGGACAAACGACATAAAATAAACAAACATATTTTTAAAATACTAGTTTTGGATAAGTGTTGGATCAGATCATCACTTCTCCCCAGTCCACTGTGTGTGTTATTATGAGGCAAACAGATGGAAGGTCATAGAAAGAACTAAATATTGAAGGATATTATTTCCCTATGGACAAATTAGTTGTGAGGCAATAAAGGACCACATGCTGCAGAGAACACATGCCAAAGCAAATATCATTTCTAAATTATGGGTCAAAAAATTCAAGCTTTTAAAATGTACTATGCGTCTTATGTTATGCCTTTTCAGCTTTTATTTTACGATGTTGTTCAACCTTCATCTTCAACCTGTTTTTTTATGTTCCCTCACAAAAACATAGCTGGAATGTAATTCACGCTTTTTTTATTAATACTATTTATGAGCTTGTCGATTAGAATTTTCCCCGGATTGTTGTGTCACAGGTTGAAATACAAATTTTCCAGCACAATTTTTAAGTTCATGATCACCCTACTCGTTCTCAAAGTGTATACGAAGAAAACACGTGGCTCTATTAGCATAGCAGTCACGTTGGCTAATGGCTTCCTTTATGGCATTTTTCCTTCACTGTTCAGTCCCTATTTTGTAAAATGTGTTGCCATAATTTTAAATTATAAAATGTGAAATGCTAATACTAAGGTGACCAAGGTTAAACCAGTTAAAGTCTCAGAAAATGTCCATTTCAAATCCCCTGTGCACCAGCAGGATTGCGCCCTCTACTGGCAGCTATATTACCTTTCTTATAAAATGCAGAGTTGAGTTGCTTTTAACTGTTTTCCATACACACATATGTGTGCATGGTAGACTTGGATTTTTGGAATCATTTAATTCATTAAAGGTTGATTTTACTCTTAAAGGCGCATTGTGTAACACAGTGCACCTTTAAACATAAAACACCAAAACTAAGACATCCAAGACTGTTTTTAACAGCCTGAAGAATGCATAAAACAGGAACATTCAGAGACTTGCAATCTGGCTTATCCGATTTGATAAATACTGTATAATTCAATTAAACCCAATAAGAGGTTCTATTGTAAAGTGCTATCAAATATGTATTGATCTCATATTTTATGCAGATTTGAGTGCATCAAATGAGAAAATCCATTTAGGAGTCACTATTCCAAATTGGCACGAAAGATCATTTTGGAGCTGGAAAGCACATTAATATGAAGTTATGTGTAATGTGTATTCGACAGTTATCTCTGCACTAAACACTTCAATAATATTTGAGATTTAGCTTAATGCTACGAGGCTTTGCACAGAAACAGAAGTACTGAGAGTTGTGACAGTGATGCTCGATTATCATTTCTAGGTTGAAGAAAAGCGAATGTGTAATTTAAATCCTGATCTAGTCCTGGTTTAGTTCTGGATTTGCCGTGGTATAATTGTATTGTATTCACCTTATGATGGAAGTAGCCACGAGTTCTGCCATGTATTTTATGTCCCCTTCTACATGTATTTATTAGCATAGGGCTGCCGATCTCAAGAGAAAATAAGTTCTTCACAGACAAAAAGCCGTTTTCAGGCCGCACAGGAAATTGGTGCTATGTTGACTTGTTGGTGCAAATGAACACAGGACATTTGACACAAATCATAACAAATCATTCTACTTAAGATCATATTTTGGCTGCGTTGTCCCTCGTTCTCCACTTAGTGAAGGGAGTTCCCGCTTGACTGGAAATGTCAACGGAAGTGCAGATCCATGACAATAAAAGGGATTACCTAAAAGTTCGCCATTTCGTCCTGGGTCGTCACTAGCATTCCATGTCCCAACACTCTGCTCTTAAAGATGGTATGGAGGATTTTGGAGGGCCAATCGCGGCTATAACTTTCACAAGTATGATGTCAGGGATTGGTCATTACAATCTTCCACGTGCTTATGTTGCTTATGTACCTGTCTTTTTCTCTCTGCACGCGAGAGAATATGCATGCTACTAGCCGCGCATGCATATAAGAATGTTTTGGAAGCCCGGAGCCCCAGTTCTGCTTGTCCATTGTGAGCACAGACAATGGCTGAAGGTCGCAAGAGAACGGGGAAAACAGTCTTTGAGATTGCTGAGAAGAGGCGAAGGGCTTTCAGAGGAGAGGAACTAGACAAGGTGATGGCGTGCCTTGAAATCTCTAATTGGACTTACCTGTAGCAAAACTTTTACTCGACAGGTAACTGTGACTTACTATTTTTACACAGGTCATGTGTAACAAAATGTAGATTGTTATAGACCTGGGTTAAGGCCAGATTTACTTATTTATTTAGATCTAATTTTGACCAGTTATGCTTAAGTATATGCCTACAAAATTTTAATTTCAAATTAAAATTTTAAAAGATTACCGAAATGTTTATACATTTTATTGCTTCCTGCTTGGTGAGTTTTCGTGCTACAGTTATACATTTATAAAAATAAAATAAAACTTTTTGTCTCTTTTGTCAAAAGGGCTGCAATTGACAGAGTGGTTAGCAGCTGACTTTTGTAATTATATCGGCGTAATCCCAGTCCAGATGACTACACCTGAATATGTTGTAAATATATTTACCAATTGTCTAAAGCACATTTTGATTTAGTCAAAATGTTTCATTTGTTCTGAGCTGGGTTTAAAGGGTTTTAACCCCTTATGCTTACCCAAGCAAAAGGGGTTAAAGCTGGTGTAATCGACATTTTTCTGGTTTAGTCCTGGTTTGGTTCTGGATTTTCTCCTTCTGGATTTATCCTGGTTATATTTCTGCATAGTAGTTTGACCAAACGTGACAATTATCCCTTATATTGTTTGATGATAGCTCATAGTTTCAGTAGATGTATTGTGACTGACCTAAAGTTGTGCTCACAATTACAGTTACAGGAGGCTAAGTGCTGCTAAACGCCGTGCACACAGTGCAGATCAAATGGATGCGGGTGGTTGCGGTAGGCGAGTTCCTCTTAACTGAGAGCAGCTTGGCTAGAGGTATATATCGATGAGGACTCGGGTTACAGGCACAGGCTGAAACACGAGCTGATGAAGAGGGCAGAAAGAGAGAGGGAGAGAGAGAGAGAGACAGAGCGTGCTGGCCCCTGTGGAATCAAGTATGAAGAGCTTGAGAGAGTCAGGAAGTCTGCTTTGTCTTTGAATACATATATTTAATGTTACTTTAAAACATGCATTCTTACTGTGAGCGAGGTCGCCTCTCCACAGATCTGATCTCTAAGTTAGCCAAGTGGTGCCGTCTGCTTATCTTCATGATGATAGAGCACAGATATGTTTAATGTCATATTGTGAAACATTCCAGACAAAGTAATAACATCTCCTTGTAGATAAGCAGGCGGAGAACCATTCACCACAAATTTACACTGTGCACCCAAGTGTTTTTAAAATTCTAAATGATAAACAATTACAATCAAGCAAAACATGCAAAAATTAGGAGATATTAAAACTAAGGCTGCAACGATTCATCTGAATAATCTTGAGTGGTTGACTTAAAAGTCGGATATTGATAATTGTAATGGTTCTAACTATGGCGACTCTAAAACACATATGAAATGACCTTTTATTTAAAAAAAAGTCAATGGCATGATTAAATCCAAATTTATATTTAAGAAAAAAAAATAATTGTACACTTAAAAAAAGAAAAGAAAAAAAGAAAAAGTTATTTAATTAGAATATTTATTTTAAGCAGATTTTAAGCAGACCTGGGACAAGACCAGGCTTAAACCAAGACTAAACAAACCATATCTACCAGAAAAACATGGATTAACTATAAAGAAATATCAAAGCAGGATTAAAGCAGGATTAAAGCAGGACTAAAGCAGGACTGAAGCAGGACTAAAACAGGACTAAAACAGGACTAAAGCAGGACTACAAGTGGACTAAAGCAGGACTAAAGCAGAACTAAAACAGGACTAAAGCAGGACTAATGCAGGTCTAAAACAGGAATAAAGAAGGACTAAACCAGGACTAAAGAAGGACTAAACCAGGACTATTTTAAAGAATGTATGTCATTAGAACATTTGGTTCAAACGATATCAAAAACATCCTACAGAAGCTGCCAAAAAAAAGCTTATATGCATTACGTAAAGCTTATATGCATTACATGATTAATATATGCAACGTAATGAAATGGACAAAGTTCCTGAAAGCACTAAACTGGTGACAACGGATCTGCACCTGAGAAATAATGTATTTTGATCTTTCCTTTGTCTCCAGAGTCACGTTCTCTGTATGTTAAGCTGTAAAATGATGTGTTTTTTATTACAATCTGACACATATTCACGGAGAAATTATTTTATGAATTTAGATGCGCCTATAGCATAAGTGCACATGTCCCTTGATGAGACCGCGATCCACCTTTCATAATCTGTCCCGTCGGACAATCCGCACATCACGCACAGCAGTCTGACATACCTTGCACTCAAGCAGGCCTTTCAATCACACAACGAAGCCCGGAAAACAAGCTGTCCTAAAGGTGCCACGCCATGTAATCTTCCTCGTTGACGAACAGAATTCCAAACATTCATAGTACATGGTCCTTACGCTATGTTACATTTACACCAAATCATCAATGAAGCTGTTATTTACTGTTATCAAACGTTTGTGCTTTGACAGAGCAGTGTCTCAGATGAACTGGGGCTCTCTGGCTGCAAAGCAGGAAATTCAATTAAATTCAATTCAAATCAGTTTATTTTTGTAACGCCCAAAATCACAACAGCGGTTGCCTCGAGTGGCGGCAGTGAAAAAACTGAATAAAAACAGAATAAACAGTGTTCATATGGACTTGTAATGTCTCAGCATCCCGTGTCCTTAGACAGATGTCCCAGGCTCCCCTGTCCTTAGACCCTCCTCGGCCAGGAAAAACTACCAAACCTCTTTGGGAAAAAGTATAAACCTGGAGAAGTTCCACAGTGAAGGAGCGATCCGACTCCCTCGGATGGACAGGCGGACGCACCTCAATTTGCAGATACGTTGGACCTGGACCCACTCAGGGGGACAACCAATTATTCGAGGAAGATGACGAACCGGAAACTGGATCGCAGGCCAGACCAAATTGCTTCAAAGTCCGGACTTGGCCCGCGGGCCGCCTATTCGGGACCCCTGCCATATACCCTGATTTGTGTAGCTCAATCTGTACAATTTGTCTTCTTTCACACAATAGCTCTGTCACTATTTCTTTTTAAACCTCTAATAGTTTTACAATTTATGGATTAAAATATGATGATCAAAAGTGTGGAAGGCCTTTTGAAGCGCACAGAATTTGTTTCTATACTATCTGAAATTTCCTTCATTAAATAAATCAAAGCTTTATACTAACAAATAGCTTATTGATAACGAGTCAAGATTATTGACTACTTTATTATTGGGGTTAAGCAATAACCCTCTTGATAAATGATTTGTTCATTATGAGTTAAGTCTTTATTTATGCTTTATTAAGGCTCTTAAAAGTGTAGTTATTATAAAGTGACACCAATAGAGCTCCTGCAGTTGTCATCACACTATCCCAGCATGCACCACCAAACTCCACACAGGCAGTGATGGTGGCTGGGAATTCGTATTGAATCTAACAGCATCAAATTTTACCAGAGTTTCAAAGATGTGGATTACTTTTGTACCAAGATTTTTAAATAATCATGCGCAGAAGAAAACCAGAGCATTTTTGTGAGAAGTGGATTTCTTCAACTAAACAGACTTGTAGTGAGTTAAGCCTCAGTTTAATGAAGGTACTAATGTATTTCTGCATGGATTTTGGTTTTTATTTGGGGAATGAGTTAACTGTCTCATCTCATAATGATTCAAAATCTTTTTTGTGTACAGGTGATTCTAATAATTGTTAATCTATTCATTAAGCAAGAGAGAGTACAATAACACTAGGACAACGAAGCTGTCAATTTGACGGTTGCGCTCTGGCAATGACGTAATCAAAATAATGATTCTTCTAACACGCCTCCCAAATGAAACCTCATCAATGTTTTGAAGCATTGTACGTATAATCACTTCAAATCCATTTTACCTTTAGCTTTGCTGTGAGAGACACTAAAGGTGACGCAATGCTCGCACTGCCATCCGCAGGGGATGTTATTAATAGAGCCGTCAAATTGACGTGTGTGGGAGTTAGAGGTAGAATTACTCAGAACTCGTTTTAGCATTTTTATTTCAGTTGAATTGCAATATGGGGATGATATACACAAAGGTAAAGAAAAAGTCAAGAGCCCATAAGTCTGAAAGAGCAACTTAACCAGAGTAATTAGACATACAATTCTGAAAACCGTCAAATTGACAGCCTTGGGAGTTCTAGTGTTAAAGAGAGTACGATCACAAATGCTTTTCAAAATGTTGTTTACCTCATTGACGGTTCAATAATCTCACAAACTAAAGTTAAACTAATGATTTTCGGGTGTTAATTACAGTGACGAGTAAATTAACCCACACAAATTTTTTCACTATTTTATAAATATCTCATATTAAAATTTTCATTATCATTAAACGTTGTATACACAGGGATTATTAATATTAATATTAATATTTCTCACAAACATCTCCAGAGATAATTTTTGATGATAGTAGAAGGTGGAAAGTGAATTAGAGTTCCAGATTTTGATGATTTAGGGCACAATTTACGCAATTTAAACTTAATTGTAAGCACAATTGGCCAGGCAAATGTTCAATCTGATTTATTTATTATTCATGACTAATAACTCCACAAGCTAAATTTCAGGCTTGTTGCCATCCATTACCGCCATTACTGTAATAGCAGCCTCAACAAACTTAGTCACATGGGGTGCAAGAGCTCTATAGGTTCTGTATAGAAACCTTCAGTTACCATATTTTTATTAGTTTTATTTGGTGGGGAAAGTGCATGTTAATGGACATACAAGATACATATGCTATAAATGGTTCCAGGAATAGCGCAGGCTGACTAGTCGCACTGCTACACCCTGCTACAAATATTTGTCTTTAAAATCTCCTTTCACCATAAAACTGAGGAGCAAACGTAAGAGATAGTAAACACGGAAAAGGCATGGGAGGTCATGGTTCAGGAACTAAATCAACACTGAAGGATTATAACCTCGTCAGAAACCGACATCCCCACAAGCTAATGATGTTAATGCTAGCACAGCTCCTGTGGGGACGCATGCCGCCACACAGCCAAATTCCAACCCCAGCAGGGAGCAGGTGAGAGCCGGAAACAATAAGTCCTCATTCACCAGAATTGAAGCCAAAATACTGGTGCTGAAATCGGGAGGAGGTGGGGGACACGTTGCTTAGGTGGAGCAGCATATCTTGGACATTGTGGACAAGTTACGGGAGCTGAAAGCCAAAGTTGTTGAACTCCAGGTGAACAAGTAAAATGAAAAGTAAGATTCTGGATTTGGAGTCCAGGTCCTGCAGAAACAATCTCAGACTTGTGGGAGTCCCAGAAGGCGAGGAGGGGGACAACACGGAGAGCTTCCTCCAAACGATAATTCCGGAGTTTAAATCCGGTACTGGAGATGCGGCCTCTTCCATTACTATAGAAAGAGAACATTTCCTGGGCAAACGAAGACAAGAAGCCGATAAACCACGAGGCCCGATAATGAAGTTTCTTAACCACCGTGTGAATGAGTGCGTCATGAAGGCTGCAAACGTTATAGGCAATCTCCAGTACAAAGGCAAGAAGGTTTTTCTTCCACAAGAATTACCATACAAAATACAGGGGTGAGACATAACAGATGATGTAGATGGACCAGTCCATTCTGCTGCTGTTAAGTGTGGGTATTTCCAGACAGAAGCACCAAAACCTGTCCAGAACACGTGTAGTTGGAAAATATACCCATCGCACGCCTGTGATTTGAGATAGTATCGATATTTCATTCATTAGAGTGATTCCCAAAAAATGACATCTGGGTATCGATATATCGATACTTGTGTATCCCATCCCTAGTAGTTTGGAGAGATAGTGTATTTAGTTCTTTGAGAGGATTGGTACCAGGAGTGGGCTAGGAGACGTTCAGGGAGCCCATCATTAGTATAGCGACCTGCTGATTGGCTTTGCCATGGTGACCGGAAATGCACATTAGGCTTTTCATTGCTAGATAGCTCACCACCTCCTTTTTGGAGGTCGGGGGTTTTATGACATCTCTGGCACAAGGTGAGGCTTCATGCTTTGAACGTTGGAAAAAACTGTTCCTAAAATGACTGCTTTCAATTTGAAACTTTATTAAAATTAACCTCAAAGTAGCAATTTTTCTCCCAAGACAAAAGCTAAAACTCAGTTAAAAGACTATACTGTTTTATTTACAATTATTTGATAGCAGACTTTGTCCAAAAGATGGATTTACTGTGCATAATGTTAATGTTGTTCTTCATGGTGATTTAAATTTGTATGACTCGTCTTGTGAAAATGTTTACTATCTAACTATGTGGCCTAGTCAATGTTAAAACAATGGCTGCATGGGGGATATTCCAGATCCTGTTTTTGTCAGCTGACACACACTAGCACGTGTCTGATTGGTTGAACATTGGCGCCAAACCATGGCATAAGAAGATCCACTTTTGTATTTTTTAACTTCCTGTCCTTAATGGCTTCTGAAGCAGAGAGTCACTTTCCCTAATGCCGCCATGATCACATCTGTGGTGCACGCACCTTGCTCCATGGCGTAAACGCACTACGCTAAGTAGGCAATAAAGCAAATCACCCATTTTCAGAAAGTTTTAATGTGGATTTTCTCATAGTGCTTTAGACATTTTTCTTGGGATTTGGTTGACTACAGATTCCCATTACTTTTCTACCAGGCTCATGGGCAATTTTCCAAAAGCCCACAACCGAAGTTGAAGAGACAGAAGACCACAGACAAAGTGTCCTATAAATGATCATTTAAAAAAAATGGGCATATTTAAACTAATATTAAAATTACCTCATTCTGAACAAATGAAATTGTTTTTAGACAAAACAAATTTGAATACCATTTGACATTATTGGTTGATTTGAGAATGTTGAATTTCCTAAATTGGCTGGTACCTCACACAACTTCTAAAATATACAAATTAAACATATCCACACACTCATACAGCATGAGTGGCATGTTTGAAATCTTGAGCCAATTGTTTAATTGATAGCAACTATGAATGTCACCCTCTTTCATAAGTGGGAGGACATGAATACCACTACAGTACTTGTACTAGTAGAACTACTACATTAGGGTCCCATTTCTTGATAAGGTTTTGGGTTCAATGCATGTTTTTGGCATGAACCTTTTTGTTTTTCAGTTTAAATTTTCTTCTGTTTCAAGTTTATGTAGTTTTTGTGATTTTGTGTTTTGTTTGACCAGAGAGTTTTGTAGCGTTAGTAAAATAGTTAAATCAACACAATCAACCCAATGGCATTGGACAAGTTATGAGTAGCATCCTTTAATGTAAACGGCATATTAAACCCAATCAAAAATATTAACAAAAATGTTTCAAGGAAAAATAGAAATTATATATACAAGAAATACATTTAAGCAATATAGAACAACAAAAACTAATACAATTTTGTTCCACTATTCATCATACGGAGGCAAAAACAAGAGGGGAGTTGCAATATTGATCTCAACCCGAAAAGCTTTGGAACAAACTTTTCAATGTAAGGATAAAGATGGCAGCTATGCACTGGTTAAAGGAACTATTAATGGAAAGGTTTTTACTCTATTGATTGTGTTTGCTCCACCAGGAAGTGCTATCACCTTCTATACTAATATCATAGGCCTGATTGCAAACCACCACACAGCCCTAATCTGTGGCGGCGGTTGGAACGACAATGGTGAAATTTCCCCTCCCATCATTTGGGATGCTGCTAAAACAGTTATGAAAAGTTAGGAAAATGTATAGCTCAAGGTGCCTGACCCCACCTAGGTGGATCACTGACTTTCTAACGGTGGCAATGTGTGCGGCTGGGGAAGAATGTCGCAGTCACCCAGACTATCAACACAGGATCTCCACAAGGCTGTGTACTTTCTCCTCTGCTCTTCTCCCACAAACTGCTGCACATCCAGCCAAGACCCCGTAAAAAAAATAAAAATAGGCTTACTATGTACACAAGAATATACATTTAAATTTACAGTTGTGAGTGCAGTGAGTGATTGATTAAATTGTAGTTAAAGTGATAAATGTTAAAGAAGTCTTCATGAGACCAACGGCAGAGGGAAAGAAACTATTCTTGTGGCGGGAGGTTCTGGACCGGATGGACCGTAGCCTCCTGCCTGAGGGGAATGGCTCAAATAGTCCATGTCCAGGGTGAGAAGGGATCCGACCTGGAGACGTACAGGTCCTGCAGAGATGGAAATCTGCAGCCAATCACTTTCTCAGCAGAACGCACAATGCGCTGAAGTTTCTGTTTGAACCTGGCTGTGGTTCCAGCGTACCACACGATGATGGAGGAGGTGAGGATGGACTCAATGATGGCCGGGTAAAACTGTACCATCATCTGCACTGGCAGCTTGACCTTCTTGATGTGGGAGGGCTCCCACTTGAGATCCTGGGTGATGGTGGTGCTGAGGAAGCGGAAGGAGTCCACGGTGGTGATGGGGGAGTCTGTCATGATGAGGGGGGGCTGGGTGCTGTGATTTTCCTGAAGTCCACGATCATCACCACTGTCTTCTGGGCGTTGAAGACAGTTACCGCTGCACTAGGACACCATGAGCCCGATGAGTTTTACGGAGTCGTGGCTGGAGGTGCAGCAGTTTGTGTACAGGGAGAAGAGCAGAGGAGAAGGTACACAGCCCTGTGGTGGATATCCTGTGCTGATAGTCCGAGTGTCTGAGATATTCTTCCCCAGCCGCACGCAATGCCTCCGATCTGTCTGGAAGTCAGTGATCCACCTGCAGGTGGAGTCAGGCACATTGAGCTGGGAGAGCTCTGAATGCAGAGCTGAAGTCCACAAACAGGATCCTGGCGTAGGTTCTTGGGGAGTCCAGATGCTGCAAGATGAAGTGGAGTGCCAGGTTGATGGCATCAGACCTGTTGGCTCTGTAGGCGAACTGCAGGGGGTTCAGCAGGGAGGAGGTGAAGGACTTGAGGTGGGGCAAGACCAGGCACTCAAATGACTTCATGACTACAGACGTCAGCGCCACAGGCCTATAGTCATTAAGTCCAGTGATCCGGGGCTTCTTGGGGACAGGAACAATGATGGACGATTTGAAACAGGCTGGGATGTGGCATGACTCAAGGGAGGTGTTAAAAATGTCTGTTAAGACGGGAGACAGCACTCATGCGCTGTGTCTTAAGGTGGCGGGAGAAACACCGTCTGGGCCAGCAGCTTTTCGGGGGTTGGATTTCCGAAATAGCTTGTTTACATCCTGTTCCTGAACTGAGAGAGTAGTGCGGGGCTGGAGGGGACCAGGGGTGGGTTGGCAGGTGGCCTCATCAAACCTGCAGTAGAAGGTGTTAAATTGCTCAGCCAGTTTTCAGTTGTCTGCAGCAGGGGGGGGGGGCTCGGGGCTTATGATTGGTGAGAAGCTGGAGCCCCCTCCACATGGAGACAGGGTTGTTATCAGAGAACTGCTGCTTCAGATGCGTATTGTACTGTGATCTAGCTCTCGATACCGCTTTGCTAAATCCATACTTTGCATCTTTGTGGCGCTATTTGTCACCAGCCCTGTGCGCTGCCCCCTTCTTGTCACAATCATCAAGTATAAGAGGAGAAATAAATAAATGATCAGACCTTTTTTATTTACTGTTTTTAATGGATTTTTTTGGACCGTAGGCTTTATTAGACAGGACAGCTGAGTGTGAAATGGGGATGAGAGAAATGAGGACATGCATTCAATTGTTAGAGCCAGTATTCAAACTCACAACACTGCGGCCAGGCATGTCTGCTACCGCCTTAACCACTCAACCACCGGGCATCACCATTTGAATCCTTCTATAAAAAAAAAAAGAAATTAAAATGGAAATGGATGAATAAAATATGAGAAGTTAAAGAAAATAGATTTTTTTTTTTCAACAAAAAAAAGGAGGTAAGTTTGCCTCCTGCATGCTTGGACTGTCTTGTTGCTCAAAAATATTGGACTGAAATTAATAATTCACCGCAGACTGGTTTTTGACATTGTCATCCCACTCAGTTTTGGAACTATGTACTTGGGCCTCAGAACTCCTGCCATAGATATACAATAAACGGATACATTTGGAGCGTACATTTGGCGGCAGGAAAAAAGGCCGTCACAAAGAAATGGATGACACAAACTTCACCACCAACAATCAAGGACTGGACTGACATAGTAACAGACATTTGACAAATGGAAAAAATGACATTCAGACTAAATTTGGAAATGGACAGATTTGTTAGACTTTGGACTTTTTTGTATTTAGATGTGCCGTGATTTTGTTGAATTTTTGTATTATTATTTTAATTTTCGCTCTCTGGCCATGTTGTGTTCTGTAGTGTTCTGTCTTCTATGTTTATTCCTTAAAAAAAACCAAAAAAACCAAAAAAAAAAACACCAGATTGCAACTATGAGCAAATTTGAATCTGTTGTCCCATATTCCCTCTCACAAACATACTGCTATTCATACAGCAGTATACTTGGACACTGGAGGCATGATGGGTGAATTGTCTTGTCCAAAAACACAACAACATTATACCCCCATGGCACCTGGCATTTCAACCTATTTGTTTAAAAAAGGTTTTACAAATTTACAATATGAATAATCGCTGTCTTTTTGACTACTAATAACATTGTTATTTGCAGTCTTAATTCAAAGAGTTACCAGCCAAAATGTAAAATACCATCTCCCAGTTTTTTGCCCTTCATCTGTTTTGTTAAGCACTGGTCACTGATCTCACACAAAGATTAGCATTAGACCGCTGTTCCTCCTTTATTGTCTTGAGCTATGGCCCAAAGTGAGCGCAGGCTGTGGGTCAGGTGCACGGCAGGTGTGCACCACATGTACCCAGTCTCCAGGCACTCCTCACTCATTTATCTGTAAATGAGTCCCATCTGCTTCACGCTTTATGGGAGAGATGAGAAGAGAAAGGCTGAGAAGTAGATGAGCAGGAGTAGGTGAGAGGGAGAAATCGAAGAAAAAGAGAGAGATGGGTAGAAGAGTTGACAGAGAGGGAAGACTAGGGAGGAGGGAGTGAGAAAAGAAGGGAGAGAAAGGAAGAAAGATAAAGAGGTGAAGAGTTGAGAGAGAGGAAAGGCGTGAGGTGATGCTCATAACAAGCTGCTCCATATTTTTAATTTGACCATACAGTCCATCAAGCAATCTTTTCTTTGGAGTGCAATGTAAAAACAAAACTGCTCGTGTTTGCTTGACAAAGACTGACAGGAACTGACAGGTACTGATAAGGGCCGACAGTTTTCAAAAAGGTTGGATTTTGTGGTGAAGTTTACCTATTTTCCGATTATGAATTTTTTCCCAGTGTAACATTTTATTTCATTATTTTAGTTGTATTGGTTTGTATTGTGATTTTTTCACAATACAATACACAACATTTTTTTTAATTACTTTTAATTACTTTGTGTATGAATTGTGCTTTGCAAATAAACTTGCCTTGCCAATATAAAGATCTTGATTAGTTGAGAAGTAAAGGTAGCTGGCTGTGATTGTCTGATAGATTACTAGAGGTGGGACAAAGAGAAATACAGTCTGCTCCTGCTCCATTTTGAGTAAATAATCTTTTCCTTTGTTGTGTTTGTTGCCAGGAGCATGATGCCCAAAGCGCTGGAGGGGCAGGTTGTCATGGAGAAGACACCACGCTACTTTGTCACCATGGAGACACCAGCTCGAGTGTACGCCATGTCTCGGCATGTGAAGCTGATTGTGGTGGTAAGGGACCCAGTGACCAGGGCAATCTCGGACTACACTCAGATCATCTCCAAAACCCCAGACATACCATCCTTTGAGACCCTGGCCTTCAGGAACCACTCCACAGGTAACACATTGGACACATTCTGATCCATTTCTTAAATGTTTTATCACATTTGATCAATCGTATAGACCCTTTAAAATGGCATGCCATATCAGAAAGTTCAGAATTTTAGAATGCGGGAAAGTGGAGGCAAAATAAAGCAAAGCACTGATGATCTAACTGACGTAAGATTTAAATACTAGTGGTTTTGAAAAAATAAGATAAAATAAATAAGCAAATGTTTTTCATTTCCAGTGCAGAAATGTGTTTGTTTGCTTTTCTAAATTCTGACGCTCCAGCTACATATTTAGATTGATATTTTATCCCTGTATTAGTCTTGATCCTGAGTTTGTATGTACAAAGTCTAGTTCCACTGTCCATAGACTTACACATGCCCCAAACACGGGCTGGTCTGCAGTTAACCTGCAGTCAAATACCGGTTAACATTCAAGGATTTCATCTCACAATCATACATTCTAATGCTAATGTCTGTACCAAAAAGCATCATTTTTAGTGAAAGCAAAACAAAAAAACAAATCACAATTTGGCTAAATTGGGTTGGACTTGAGATTTTTGGGCCTTAAAATTATGAAAATAAAATGGTAAATACAAAATTATGTCAATATTCTTAAGGTCCCATGAGCTGTATATTTAATAAAAGTTCTTAGCCTGGCTTTGAATGAAATTAGTATGAACGTTGAAACACAGAATTATAAGAGGGATTGAAAAATGAATTGAGAAACTACTGAGGTCAGCAGTGCCATCCCGTGTCATCCAGTTTGATAGCACAGTCATGTAATTTCATAGTTATAGGACTTTATAATGTTAAAAACAAAAATAACTTTGAATTTTTTGGCTGAATCATAAGAGGAGCAAACTTATCCAAAACAGAGTTAAAGGATCAGGCAGAGGTAGTTGTTTTGGGAGATTACGCCCACTACAGCGATGTCATTGTCAAATGTAACCATTTTAAAGGTTGATTGAAGTCAAGCTGTTATATGTCAGCGGTCCATTATTTAAGTAGCTTTGGATCATAATTGCAATTTAATATGACCAAAATGTGAAATAAAAATTAATTAGTTATCCATCTACTCTCTTTTGACAGACGAGATGGATGCTCAGTGGAGCCCCCTGTGGATCGGCCTGTATGCCCTGCACCTTCAGCGCTGGTTGGAATGGTTCCCTCTGGATCAGATCCACCTAGTGAGCGGCGAGCGACTCATCAGTGACCCGGCCGGAGAACTAGCCAAGGTGCAGGATTTCCTTGGTCTCCAGCGCATCGTGACGGACAAGCACTTCTACTTCAACAAGACCAAAGGGTTCCCCTGCCTGAAGAAACCCGAGGGCAGCAGCAAGCCTCACTGCCTAGGCAAGACCAAGGGCAGAACGCACGCCTCCATCGACCCCAACGTGCTGCTGCGCCTTAGGGACTTCTACAGGCCACACAACGAGAGGTTCTATCAGCTGTCCAGACAGGACTTTGGCTGGCAGTGATAAGAACAGACCTGTTATTTATTTATATGGACCAAAGAGGATGTGCAAGTGAAGGAACAATATGGGCCAGGAAATACAAGTGTAATCTATGTTTGTAGTATACAAAAATGTTTACTACGCTTGATGAAGTAAAATCAACTTTTGAATTCCATAATTTTATTTTTTGGGGAAAAGCCCAGTTACCAGTTGCCTGGATCATATCAAAAACCCTGAACTAAACCTGGACTAGGCCTGCATGGTGTGGGTAGAGCTCCTGTCTCCCGATAAGGAGATCATGGGGTCGATTCCCGGGCCAGCTCAACATTGCATAATCTCTCTGGGTGGAGTCTGCATGTCCACTCCATGTTACCGTGGGTTCCCTCCGGGTTCTCTGGCTTCCTCCCACTGTCCAAACTCCAAAGACATGCATGTGTTAGGTAAATTGGCAACTATAAATGGTTCGCTCTAGTGAAGTGAATCGTTGTCTGTGTGTCTATGTCTCTGTGTTAACCCTGCGATGAGCTGGCCCCTGTCCAGGGTGTACCTGTAATAAGGCCCAAAGTCACTGGGATAGGCTCCAGTCACCCGCGACCCCTAACGGGAACAAGTGGTAGAAAATGAATGAATAAACATAACCAGGCTTAGAACTCCAAACTTATCATACATTGATAAAAATGCACTAAAAGTGATACCGGAATATAGATTATGTCCACAATTAGGGCTGGGTACCTTATACATTTTTTTTTTTGGTACCAGTACTTGAACGATCAGGACCTGAATGGTGTACATTATTCTGTACCTGTATCATCATGCCAAACTTTTTATAGTGATCTCAAACCAATCCAAACTTGTTATTAGGGGAGTGGATGACTATATCTTCAATTAGTTGATTTAAAGGCGTTACCTAACCTTAGCTCGTGGCATTAGCCAAAGCTCTCAGAAGTGTTAGATTTGACAAAAAGTCTGTGTGAACACAGAGAAGTACTAGTAAATGACATCTTCGAAAGTCAAAAGGCAGATTAATCTCTTCATTCACTCCCAAACCCTCCTGCTCACTATTTTAAAGTAACTAGCTGATTCATAAGACTCTCTTCTCCCTCCTCTCAAACATAACGAAACCCCCTGACTCGCTCCCCAACCATCTGCATTCACCTGACTTCTATCCATCACAACCTAACAAGCCAAGCTGCAGTTCCTGGAGTGGACATCTCTTCCCCCCCTCTCTCATGTTACACCATTTTCTAGCTTCTCCCTTCCCTCTGTCCAAACAATCTCTGAATTCATTTTGAACTCCAAACCTTCCACCTGTCACCTTGACCCTCTCCCACAGCTCTTCGTCAAATCTTGCTACCTTCGCTTGGCCCCTTCATTTCTAATATCATCCACTCTACCTTGACCTCCGGAACTGTGCCATTATCACTCAAAACTGCCTCTGTTACCCCTATTTGAAAAAACCTGGAATTAGTCCCAACAATTTCAATAATCTGCGCCCCATTGTCTAATTTACCTTTTATATCCAAAATTCTTGAAAAAGTAGTCGCCTCTCAACTTCACACCCATCTCATTTCAAACAGTCCTCTATGAACATTTTCAATCTGGTTTCCGTCCACTTCACAGCACTGAAAACTGCACTTCTTAAAATCACAAAATGATCTCCTCATAGCTTCTGACTCTAATTTACTATCTATTCTCAATCCTCCTCGATCTAAAGCAGGCATTTGACAGACCATCTCACACAGCACTCTCATCCCATAGGCTTTAAATCTATTGCGATCTCCCACATTTCCTCTCTCTTGGTTCCATTTCCCTATCTCTCCGAATCGCAGTCAATCATAACAACTGAAATCCACCGATATCATAACCCCTTCTGTCTCCAGCTGGCTGTGCCCCAGGGCTCTGTCCTGGGTCGCCCTTCTTTTTCATCATCTACATTTCCCTCTTGGTTCATCTTCCGTAAACACAACCATTACATTTCCAATTGCTACGCGGATGCACACCCAGCTCTAGCCTCTCCTTAAACTCACTGCAACTATCCCACCAGCCTCTCTTTACCCTCTTCTGCAAGGAATCAACTTCCTGGTTCTCTTCAAATCTCCTCAAACTCAAACAGCCTCTAAACGAAGTCCTACTGGTAGGCAACCCCTTCACTCTCTCAAAATCAACCGTTTCACAATTTCTATCAATGACTCCACTGTCCTCCCCTCCCCTCAAGTCAAGAGTCTGGGTGTCATACCTCGACAGCACCCTTTTCTTTCGCACTCCACATTTCAACACATCACTCGTTTCGCTTCTATTCCAACCTTCGCAACATCTCCTCTCCGTTCCTTCTCTTTCACTCCTCACACCAGCAGCCATACGTTTGTCATAGTCTAGTCACCTCCCGGATCGATTCATTGTAACTCTCTCCTTTTGGTCTCCCCAATAAAATCCCCTCAGAACTGCAGGCTTTCCAAAACTCTGGCAGCCCGCTTATCACGCGGAACGCCCTCGCTCCGCCATCATCACCCCCATGCCTTCAACACAACTTCACTGGGGCTCCCAATAAAACAACGGATTCACTTCAAATTTATCCAAATACTTTCAAAGCTATCCATAACCTGGCTTCCACCGTTACATCTCTGACCTCCTCCAGCCATCTCCCTCCCTCTCGCTCCCTCAGGTCCTCCTCCTCTTCTCCCGCTCTCTGTCCTCTTTTCCGTCTTAATTTTCATGGGGGGCAACAGCCTTCAGCCGCCTTGCTCCTCAGCTTGGGAACTCTCTCCTCCTGAATCCCGCAACATCAGACACTTCCACTTTTCAATCCAGACATCAAACTCCACCTGTTCAGACAATCTACATACCACATAATCAGTCACTACCAAACCACAATCAGTTTGTACTGTGGGTTTATTCGTTGTTGTTTATTTCTGTTGTTTTATTCTCTTTGTACGTGTCCCTTGGGATGTTCTGAAAGGCCGCTGTTTAAATAAAATGTATTAATTATTATTATTATTATTATTATTATTATTATTATTATTATTATTATTATAAAAGACTTGCACAAGACACAATTCACTGATTAATCAACTGCCTTCCCTTTTTTCCGGTTGTGCACTGGTACCTTTTAATAGTACCCAGCCCTATGGTCAATCACAAATATGGCAAAATTGTAGCCTCGTAGATCTATGTACTCAGATTACTATGTAATCAGAATAAAATTTTGAATTGATCATACATTTATCGTAATATCAGAACAATTATGGAACTGTTCACTTTTCAAATAATTCCAACAATAAAAATGTGAAAACTTGGTTTAAAAGAATGTTTTATTTTTATTTTACACAGCTGTTCATGTGACATCACAACATTTTATGCTTTTCAATTAAATCTTCAAGTCTTGAAATTAAGTTTCTGAAGCAAATGCCAAACAAATATGTAAAGGAGAATATTTGAATATTTCTTTCAAAAACAATTTATCTCCCATAGGTTACACATGCCCTTGCCCCCAGTCAATTTATTTATCCAATTACGTGTTTTAAGTGTTTTATTGCAAAAAAAAGAAAAAGCAATAATATCTCGGGTAGGAAGTTAGAATCCTCTACCCAGGTTCTACGAACTGAAGTGTTTTCTTTGGGAGAGGCAAAGTGCTCTTGTCCTGAATAATGAATGCACTTAAATGGATGGAAGATTGTGGCTATAATCAGCTGTCTTTTGGAAAACCTGCTGTCTCTGTACTCAGCCTGCAACTACTGGAAAGGCTAAAAAGTTTAGAAAACATGACTATCTCCTCGTCAATAACAACAGGAGTTGCGTGTTGTTTCATTCGTGTATGTTTGAAGGTCATTCTCTAGAGAGAAGATGGCCTGAATGAAACAAAATGCAAATCTATGTAACCTTTTGTTATGTAGACATTATGAAATAGTCCAACTACAATTATAACCTTCTGACTGAAATCTTTATTAAAGCATTTAAATCGGAACTTTCAAGGGAAATCATATTTAAAGTATATGAATGCATCAATGACTGCCAATCTACTAAATATATTACGGATTCTTTTTTTTTTGACACAGATGAGGAGTGGGAAGGTCCCAATAGAGGACCATATAGTATGGAGGGAATTTTCTTTGAAGAATGTGACCAGTTTTTTCACCATGTCAAAGTGCTCATTATTCACAGCGAAGTGCTGAATGCTGGCGAAACTGTGGTTGCCGGGAGGTTAATTGTTACCATGGGTTTTGGGACTGTCCTGTTGCACAGAAATATTGGTCACCAATTAACAAGGCAATGCAGACTATTTTTAATACAACCCACTTGATTATGGAACAATGTATTTAGGCCTCAAACCCCCCGCTATGGACATAATGGAGTCTACTTCTGGCAGCTGGGAATCACCCAAAAATTAAACTAACTACAAGTAAGAACTGGACAGACATCATAACTGACATATGCACCATGGAAAAAATAACCGCTGGACTCAGTTTGAAAAAAGATAAATTCAATAAACAATGAACAGAATTTTACTCTTTTTTTTTTTTTTTGCCATAGATAGTATGATTTAACCCTCTTTCCTTTTGGATACAACCTCATTAGACTCTTTACTTATCCTGAGTTCTCTATGGTCCTGCCTAACTTTTTCCTTCTTTCTTTGCATAGGTTTGTTTGTTTTATATTTGTTTCGGATGTTTTATGTTAAAAAACATTTGTAAAAAAAACCCAAAAAAACAAAACCATTATGAAATAGTCAGTTTAGCAAATTTGAGAACTTCATTAAAAAAAAAAAAAGTAAAGTAAAATAAAAATGTTCAAAGTGCAGGCGGACGGTCTGGTGACACCATTACTTTGGTCTGGTAATCTTGAGAAATCAAGGCAGCTGAATTGTTTATCATAGTCATGCAAATGTTTGATTAAGTGTCAAATTTTGTAGTCATGTATTAAAAACAATTAAAAAACTTGATGTTTTTTGTGCTTGATCATGAAAGTGCTTGAGAGTGCTGTGGACCATAAATTGTCAATTGCACTGACAATTAACATTTTGGATCGGAGCAAGTTCGCCCTCTGGTGATGAGAAACATTAAGCATGCCCGTTTGTCTGTGAATAGCAAAATAAAGTAATAAAACAATACAATTTAAATGCTAATCCCATTATCATTTAGCGATATCTATATACCTTTCATAATGCTTCTGTTTCTGACGTATAACATTTTTATCTAACCTACTCAAACCCTAGATTGTAAAATACTAAGGCTTTGTGAACATTGACATCTAGTGGATATCTTGAGTCATCACAGATTAACGTACTAAAACGAGACGGTTTTTGTTATTCAGTGTCATATTGTTGTTTTCAATAAGAACATGTCATAGAAATGGCTATACATATACTTATTTCATTTTTATCACAAACCTTAAATGAATTGCCATGACACATTTCAACAGCAAATACATTTAAAACACAACTCATGCTCTGTTTCAGAAATCTGGACTTCCTCACAACTAATTTAAAAGAGGTTTTGTTTTCTCAGAAAAACTAAATATATCAAATAGGTCTTCAAATGCACTTCAAAGATAACATTCTGTCTCCTTCCTCCTGGAGAGAATTCTTCAAAAAGAGTCCAGACATATGCATTACTAAAATAGTCCACTGGAATCTACATTTACCACTGCATTTGAATGTGTCAAGTGTTAATCAAGTCTAATTACATCAGTTTTACATTAGGCGCGTTCGTGGTTAGCGGCTTCTCCTCTGGGTGATCAACGAGAGTGGGCGGCTGTAAAGGCGGCAGAGTTAAAAGTCTGCTGTAAAGATGAACAGCATCAAAGTGGTTGAAATCATGTTTTCTATGCACTCATTGATGACTTCAAACTTTACAAAATTGTCAACTGGCAAC
The DNA here is from genome assembly GCA_015082035.1 of Chaenogobius annularis. Classification (NCBI taxonomy): domain Eukaryota; kingdom Metazoa; phylum Chordata; class Actinopteri; order Gobiiformes; family Gobiidae; genus Chaenogobius; species Chaenogobius annularis. Next base: position 469,250 of record BJKM01000335.1, on the reverse strand, counting down.
TTAATGAAGATAATCATGTGCACCGAAGGTAAGGTTGTTAGAGCCACAGAAAAAGTAAGGAAGAAAAACAAAAATTGAAAAAACAGACAGTAGTTTCGGACTGTTAAATGCTTAAGCCTAAGTGAAAAAGCATCCAACCATTTCCTAGTAAATACATAAAAAGGCTTTCAATTATAAATATAATAACTTGTGGGAATTGGTTTAAACTCAGAGCAAATTGAACAATTTTGTTTTTTTCCATGTAGAATATATATTATATGCTGAGATAGCAAAAACTGGAAATACAAAAAAGGATTTTTGCCTCTAGTGTCTCGCCTAATAACTCCATAAACACTATTCAAATCTGAAATGTAATCAGGTCATGCCACATAGTTGGTTTGAGGAGGAGCTGGAGCCAGGAGCCATGGCCCCTGGAGTTTGACAGTTTATCTCTTATGGAGGCTATTGCTTCATGTTTCAGTTGCCAAATAAAAACTGGACTTTTATCTCAAAGTCATTGTTATGTGACTAGTGGTATGACTAATAATGAAAGGCTGCTATTATTTAACTAGCATGATTTTTCTGCTAACAAAATGTAATTTTTCTAAGATATAAAAAGCCTTTCACCTCTACAAACATGGATTCTTGGATTAGTTTAGCACAGAGTTAAAATTTTTATTTTAAAATGTGAAGTTTGAAGATAATTTTATACAAACTAATTGTATCAAAACACAGGCCAATAATAAGCTTGATGTTCAGACTTAATACATATGCATTTTATGACACAACCAAAACGTTTAGAGGTAGATCGGAAATATGCTATATCTAAAGAATACACAAAACACATTACTTATTAGAAAGACTTTAACATGTACTATCATATGATCGTGTATCAAACTATTAGCAAATGTCACAGTAAAATCAGAAGGGTAGACCTTAGGCTTGACTTGTCACATGCTGCTGTGCTACTTCTATTTAAGTCAGCTTTACTGTCTAACAGATGCTTTAATTCAAAATCAGGGACAACTGCACCTGTGCAGCGCTTAGTTACACCACCCTCGAGAGAGCAGCTTATTACTCTGGCAGTAACCCTCACACAGTCTAAGGCAGTCCTTCTCAAATAATGTGGCGATGCCTGGGTGGGCGCATGAGACCCCATTTTGAATTTTCTTATTCTTCATATTGAAAGTAAAATGGTATAGAATAAAGGTTATTTGTGGGGGTTTTGGAATCTGCGGTTAACCGCACAAATGTGTACAAACGCAACTCGAGTCACGTACAGCGGTGTGTGCACACACGCAGCCCAGCGCGTCAACAAGACTGGATAAATGCGCTGAGCGAACGGTCCTTTACACACGGGGGTCCACACTAGTGCGAGTGAACAGCGCGAGCTACAGTCAGCTTGAGTAGTTGACGGCGCTGGAGCGCAAAGCGGCCGCTCAGCACGAGCCGAAGGTGGAGCAACGGAACACACGAGAGAGGAGGAGAGAGGAGGAGATAGATAGTTCCAGAGTGTAGTCTAACCTGTAAACGCTTTTTTACTCTTCACAAATCTGTTTGTTGTTGGTGTGAGCCAAAGAACTTTCTCTAAGTCTCAAGCCCTCCCCCGAGCGTTACCATGGAGCTCATCTCACTGATAAATGATATATTGCTTAAAAGAGCTACAATGTGGGGCCAGTAAGCTTACATTTATATTATGTAATACATTTGTGGCCATTATATTTTATTTGTAAATGAATATGGTGTTTTAAAGGGAAGGGAAGTGAATTACTATAAAAACATTTTTTTTTCCTTCTTTTTGCTGATAATTGTGAATAATCGTGAAATCATAATATTTTTCCTCATGATAATCGTGACTCTAAAATTAATATCGTGACATCCCTACAGTGGCAGTGGTATAGTCGTGTTGGAGAGTAGGGGGGGCTGCAAGGGGTTTTCTTCTTCCTAGGGGGGGCTTAGGAGAAAATAATTGGAAGCGCTGGTCTAAGGTCAGCAGTGCCCCTTACACAGTCTGAGGTCAGCACAACCCATAACATAGACTAGGCTCAGCAGTGACCATCACACAGTCTAAGGTCAGCAGTAACCCTCAGAGTGTGGCTCGGGCAGGTCCAGGAACATGGATGTGTTAGACACTCTCCGCCCGTTGGACGACAGATCGAGCAGCTCCTCAGCCGTGCTGGGGACAGAGTTCAGGTACATGTTCCACACCTGCTGAGGCGAGTCCAGCTCCAGGAGCTCCTGCTTGATCTTCAGGTTCTTCTCGATGTTCCGGCGCTTGTGCTTGAACTCTAGGATGGTCTTGGTGTAGCGGTTGATGGTGGTGACGGATGAGGCCATGCAGGCAGTGAACGAGCTCCATGCTAGTCTGAAAACACAATAATAATAATAATAACAATAACAATAATAATAATAATATTATTATTATTATTATTATTAATAATAATAATAATAATAATAATAATAATTTCATCACAGTTTCTTTGTTGCTTCTTGTTCATCATTCTTTGTGTTTATAGGTAATGACCTTCCACTGTTTCAATGGGAGAGTTAGCACTTAAAAAAAATAAAATAAATACATAAAAATAACAAGCAGCTAAACTTTAATACAAAAAAATAATTACATTAAAACATAGGTCCCATTTAATCCAAAGTCTAGTGAATTTGTCTATTCCCAAATGTATTCAAATTTTTTTCCATTTGCCTAATGTCTGCCACAATTTCAGTTCAGTCCTTAAACGTTGGTGTGGTCCATGACAACCCATTTCTTTGTGATGGCCTTTTTTACTGCCACAAGAAGTATATGCCAAAGGCTACTGCTACACTGACGACCACAATTAATTCATCGTTTGAACGATCATGTGCAGTTGTCTATTACAGGTTAGATAAACTTTGTTTCGCAGCACATGTTCTGAATGCCTCTTTTTTCCAGTCCATCTGCTCCTTATTTATGCCCTACACTTTTTGCAAAACGTTGGTTAAATGAACTAGAGAAGGCCTTTTTGTTAGCTCCATGGTCAGATTGCAAGGCGTGCTCTTCTCAGTGCTCCTTCTGCTGTAAACATCGCGCACTTGCAACACTCCCGCCCACTTTCTACATGCAGCCAATCATACACCAGTTCAACAAAAATAACCAATCAGACAAAAGGGTAAAGAGAGCTAGCATCCAATCAGAGATGGAGAAGCATTTCAGACAGATAGCCAGAGAAGCCAATCAGTGCTCTGAGCAGAGAACAACGTAGAGGAGAGGGTCAGCCTCAGCTCTGCACAAATGACACATTTCAACAGGTCTACAGTTGAGACTTCTGGTCAATGGCGGCACTCTGAGTGGACGCATCTCACACCGCTGCTGTAAAACTTAGCTTTAAAATCATTGTTTGACCCACCTAATCCCAAAGAGGAAGAACAAAAGATGAGTAAACAAGGAAGACACAAAACCGATAATACTACGGGACCAAAACAGACAAAGCTGACGGTCCATAGCCCCATTGGAAAACAGCCTGCATTACAAGCTAGCGAAGCTAACAAGGCTAACATGGCTAGGAAACATGACTAGAGCCGCAGTCCCTCCACTCTGGACAAACGGGGTCCCACCGGCTCAGATGGAGATCCTCGCGATTTCTCTACATCGGAAGGGGTAGAGAATAAACATTTTCAGCAGTTATGGCTCGCAAAGTCTGAGGTGCAGCGTGCCATGGAGTCTCTTAGAGCAGAGTTGTTGGCTGCCATGGGCCCGTTCCTGTCCGAAGTAGTCCCCGCGACTCTTCTGGTACTTTTGAACGTAAAACACACGTGCTTAGAACACCAGGCGAAGCAGAGGTACTCTTAAGGAAGATGTAAAACACAGACCTAAACAACATGAGAGATGAGCCACCATCTCTGAGCTAAACCTTTGCAGCGGGTACAGGGAGGTGGAGCTGGTTCCTGAAGGCCATCCTAAGACTGCGTTCTCCATAGGCAAGGGCTTGTGGCAGTTCAAGATCATGCCATTCGGCCTCTGCAACGCTCCAGCTACCTTGGAGTGCCTGATGAAGAGGGTGCTTGCAGACATTCTTCCAAACCGCTGTGTGGTTTATCTGGATTAGCTACTGGCCCATGCTGCAGACTTCCAAGGCGCACTAGACAAGCAAACATCCTTCTTGGGCCACATTGTCAGCGGAAAAGGAGTCTCCACCGACCCAATAAAGGTTACTGCGGTGCGAGAGTGGCCAACCCCCAGTGACATTGCTGAGTTGTGCAGTTTCCTGGGCTTGGCTTCCTATAACAGAAGGTTCATCAAGGACTTTGCCACCATAACACCACAAGTTGACCCAAAATCAGAATCAGAAAAGGAATCAGAAAAAGTTTATTGCCATTGTCTATAAACAAAACCCACAAACATAGGAATTTGTTTTGGCATAAAGGTGCAACATACAACGATGAACAATAATAAAAACAACATATATGAAATCCAAAGGGCATGCATTAAAGAAAACACTTTAAATTTACTACAGTATAAAAAAAAAATTTACACAAGAATTTACAGTTAAATTTACAGAAGTAGTGCAGAAAGTGCAGTGACTGATTAATTAGATTGTAGTCTAAGTGGCAGGTGTTTAGAAATGTTCATGAGTCGAACAGCAGAGGGAAAGAAACTGTTCTTGTGGCGGGAGTTTCTGGTCCGGATGGACCGTAGCCTCATGCCTGAGGGGAGTGTCAATGTCCAGGGTGAGAAGGGTCAGCTCTGATCCGTCCTGCTCGTCCCCAAGCTCTGGAAACTCTGGTAGTCCCTGGCTGTGGCATCATCTTACAACACAGTACTGGGGGAGGTGAGGATGGACTCAATGATAGCTGTGTAAAACTGCATCATCAGCTACACTGGCAGCTTGGCTTTCCTCAGCCGGGCTCACCTGACTCGTTGCGTCTAATCAGGGCCCAATATTAGCTGGTAGCACAACACCATCAGTAGGTGTTGGGCTAGCGCAGAGAGCATGCAACAGCGGTAGATTTTAAAGTTATCAGCTGGCCTGATTTCACCATAACAACGCTCCAACTTTCCTAAATCCACTATTCCATCATAATTGTCGACCATCCAGTCCTTGTTACGTGGGAGAGAGATTTGATTCTGAACTATAAAGGGGATTCGGTGAGTTTGTTTGTATATGCTAACGGTAGCATTGGGTTTTAACCCCAGTTTTCTCCAATGTTCTTTTCTCTGTACTGATAAGCAATTTGTCAAGTGTTTTTCTTACCTATATGATTAATGACGCAATGTTGTGAAGTATTTTGAGCTTTAGTTGAGTATTTTACTGGTGCTAATGACTTGAATGAGAACAGAATTTAAGTACTATGTATAGAGTAAGCACTGCGCTAGTTTACATTTTGCCTGTTGTGTATCAATATTAGCTTCTGATGCAGAGACTATGATGAATATTTATTTATGAATAATACGATTAGTGTTATTGATTGCAGATTGATAATTAGATTGCGCAAACCAGTGATTTAGGTGACGACTGAAACCCGTGGTCCTGTGTTTTATTCAGGCCAGGTTCTCACTCTTTGATGGCAAGCTAATGGATTAAGCCTTGAGCCCAAACCTTAAGATTTTGTCTACAACACTGAACTGTATCTGCTCTGATCGGGCTGGTAGGTGGCTCACTGTAGCCTTTGATCTCTGCCTCGTACTAATTTTTACGGTTCGGGTTACTTACAACATTTTACCTAAACCAAACGTATTCATGGATGATTTGGGTTTGGGCATTAACCCGTTAGATCTTATTCATATGAACTGAACTGTGGGGGGCTGTGGGTCATATGAATTTAACGAGTCGGATTTGTGCAATATCATTGTGAACCACTGTGATAATTTTATGAATGGCCTAGTGTTTAATTGTCTGTCCTGTTTGTTTACTTTAATACTTAATATTTGGTACCCACTTTCAAAGCAATTTACCAGTCTCTGTCCACTCTCTCTCTCTCCAAGTTGTCTCTAGTCCTCTGGTCCTGGCCCAACTATCTGTGCTATCGCTATAATATACCTGGCTCCTTTATTACACCAAACTATTATACCACTTACAACATCCTCTGCTGGGTCTTCTTGATGAGGGTGCTGATGGTGTGCTCCCACTTCAGGTCCTGAGTGATGGTGGTGCAGAGGAAGCAGAAGTCCACAGTGGTGATGGGTGAGTCTTTTAGGGTCAGGGGGGCTGGGGGGCTGTGCCTTTCCTGAAGTGTCATGAGCATCTCTACTGTCTTCTGGGCGTTGAGCTCAAAGTTGTTAAAACTTCACCAGGACACCAACCGGTCCACCTCCCTCAAGTAGACACTCATCCCTGTCTGAGAGGAGCCCAATGAGGGTGGTGTTGTCCGCAAACTTGATCAGTTTTACGGAGTTGTGGCTGGAGGTGCAGCTGTTTATGTACAGGGAGAAGAGCAGAGGAGAAAGTACACAGCCCTGCGGAGTGCCTGTGCTGATAGTCCGAGTCTCTGAGACATTGTTCTCCAGCTGCACGCACTGCCCCCGATCTGTCAGGAAGTCAGTGATCCACCTGCAGGTGTAGTTGGGCATGTGGAACTGGGAGAGCTTGTCCTGGAGCCGAGCAGGGAGGATGGTGTTAAATACAGATCTGAAGTCCACAAAACTTGACATACCATACCTACCTTGACATAGATTACCGGGGAGTTCAGATGCTGCAGGAGGAAGTGGAGTGCCAGGTTGGCGTCATGTATAAACCTGTTGGCTTTGTAGGCAAACTGCAGGGGGCCCAGCGGGGAGGAGGTGAAGGACTTGAGGTGGGGCAAGGCAAGGCGCTCAGATGACTTCATGCACTACGAGGTGAGTGCCACAGGCTGTAGGGATTAAGTCCAGTGATCTGGGGCTTCTTGGGGACACGGATGAGGATGGACAACTTGAAGCAGGCTGGGATATGGCGTGACTCCAGGGAGGTGTTAAAAATGTCTGTGAAGACAGGAGTCAGCTCTTCAGGGTTGGCTTTCAGAAAGAGCCTGTTCAAATCCTGTAACCTACTACAAATACTTGGGCTTGATGATTGATGATAAGCTTTCTTTCAACAAACATGCACAAGAGCTGACAAATAATCGTGTAATTCTTCTTAAGAAATAAAAAGTGTATTCCCCTTAATTGTATAAAACAATTAGATGCGAGAAGACAACAGCACTGCCTTGTCTAGTACATTCTTATATTATAAACAGCTTTCAGTACAGGGTTAGGGTTAGGGTTAGATTAGCTACTATGCCAGTGCTCTTACTTTGTATGATTTGATCCCATATTGTTTGTGTAAGTGTGTTTTTCTTTATTTGTCATTTTGTTATACAATTATTTAGTTATTTATTTGATATGGACATAGAAATTACATTGGACAAACCAGATGCATTGTTTCAAGTGTTATAACAATAGAACAATAAATATTTTCACAACATGATTTGTTTTATTTGTATTGTCTTATAAATTATACATTTTATTTATTGTCTTATTGGCGTTTTATCTGGATATTCTGTATTTGCTTTATTTGCCATTTGGTGCCACATGGTGCAGATGAAAAAGAGAATTTCTCTCATTGGGTTTCCACTGTATAAATAAATGATAAAATAAAGAAAGAAAGAAATAATAGACAGAAAAGGGGTTTAGCGGGCTGTACAGCGCTCGCAACTGGGAAACATGTGTGGACCTGGATCAACTGAGAAATCAAAATATTCGGTAAACAAAAAAAATGCCAATTTTCTCATTTAGTTTTCGTGTAATTTAGGTTTTTTTTGTAATTTGGTGTCAAAACCGAAAAACCAATGACTGTATACGGATTTAGATGACTATCTTAGTCTGTTTTTCACTTTTGGTGGAGTTTAAGAACATGAAAGAGAAGATGGCTTTGTTTGGACTTTCATTTATTTACAAAGAAGGGCAGTTTGTTTGCTATGTACAAGTTGCCATGAAACACTCAGAGGAGAATCTAAAAACAACCTGGCTAGCAAAGGATTTATGACACAATGAACTCACAGAGCACAGGATGATGGGCGTTGAGCTGCTACAGTTACCTCTACCATAGTGATAACTGACCACCCGCTGTAAAACTGTGGGAAACTAATGCGGGACTGGCCAGGTCCCTTTATTCATGTTGATGTATCTTGATCTTCAAAGCAGTCAAGTCTCCACTGGATGGCGAGCTGCCTGCGGCTCAGACCCTTAAGAACTTTATTCCCAGAAGTGTCCTACAGTGCGGTAGGAGTCGATGTAGCCCTGCTCTCCCACACTCACTTTCCTGCCATAAACTCTTACTGCTGGACATTCAAATCGACATCCTGAACAGTAACATTCTGCCTTTGCCTAACATAATAACTTGATAATTAGACAATCAACCGGACAGTCTTCTCACGTTGAGCTCATATTTTATTTTGGGGTTTATATTTTTGTAAACATTGTACATATTGTAAATATACCCCTTGTTAGTACCTTCAATACATATTCAAATCCTGCACCATATTTTTTTCTTCTGTGTTGTGCCTTAAACTTTGTCCCACCTCCCTCTAGTAAATCGAACAATAATCTTTTTCTTTTCTTTTTCTTTCTCTCTTCTTAGTCTGCAGTAGTCAGCTACTCCCATAAAATACTCATGGTAGTATAAAATCATACATGCTACACCTATGTCCCATGGGCACGGTTTGCAACTGATTAATACTCATTTTACCCCGTGTGACAGAGCCAGTCCGTCAGAGGTTGTAGTCTCCGTTTGTACAAGTGCGGAGCCCGTTCATGCCCGCGCGCACAGACCAACACACACTCGTTCGTTCCCCGCTTTCCCCGCTGTTTCATTCATTCGCATCACACGCATCATTCACATAGTTCCCTGTACTCCTCTGACACTAATTCGCCAAGGGTGCACACTTGCGTGCGTTAGAATAATTCTTAATCATACACGCCAGCTCTTACCCATATTGATTTGCCAGCGTTGGACCGCGAAACCGAGCCGTACTACTTCCTGGTAGGTTAAATAGGCGCTGTTCGCGCCGTGGTGCTGACCATATGACATGCATGATGCAACCAGAGTTTTAAGCCTTTCTTTTGTGTTATTTTGAACATTAATATGTAATTAACGAGCTCTTGCTTCGTCGGAAGACGCCACACAAATTTGTTATACATTTATTTTGGGTTTTCATTATCGGTGTATTTTGCTCAGTGGGAGGGGCAAGTGAGTAATAAAGGGAGCCGCTTTTGGCCTGGGATTGAGTCGGGTACCGGTTACAGTGACGCTGAATATATATATATATATATATATATATATATTTGGACACTGCTCTTTATCACTGTAAATATTTGCACCATTGTTGCACTTGGAGATTGGCACAATAAATAGCACCTGAGTACTTGGAAATTCTACTTCGCCTATTTTTGAAGAGAGTCCCGCCACACCCCGCCATTGTCTACACTGTATAAAGTATTGTAGAAAAAGATTCAGTTGTAGTCATCTGGACTCTGTTTTAGAAAACCAAAACATTTTGACTCTCATCCAGTATTGGATGAGACTGAAACATGTCGGTATAATCCCTCATTCGTCCAGGAGTGTTCCATTGTAGAAAAAGATTCACTTGTTTCACAGATTGAGAATGACTCTTGGATGAGAGTCGAAACATTTTGTTTTTCTAAAACAAGAGTCTACAATGGAGCACTCCTGGACGAATGAGGGATTACACCAACATGTATAAAGTATTCAACGTGAAAAGACATATCAGACAGCATGTTTATACTACTGCACACAAGAAGCTAACTGGAGCTGAGCATGCTGACAAAGTTACGCAACTGGAGATTTAGTTTTAGTTTCAACAGCGATTTTTCATCCAGGCACGGGAGTGAAAATGCCACCAAAGCAGGCTATAAAGTGGTGTTGCTACTTCATAAACATCGCAAATGACTAGCTGCGGGCGAGTTCATAAAAAACTGTGTGATGTGAGAATCAAGGACATTTCATCTGATATCTAAAGACTGTTTCGAGTACTTTTTATTGGCCTGTGATGAAAGTACAGATGTATAGGATACTGCTCAGCCGTTAATATTTTTGAGAGGAGTGGACAGTGACATGCACATAACAGAAGAGCTGCTCGTTCTCCAAATCCTCAAAGGCCAAACAAAAGGAGCGTATTTATTTGATTCCGTGTGCTCAGCAGTAGACAACATGAGACTGCCGTGGAGTAAAGTCAGCGGTATTATTACAGACGAGGCCCCTGCTATGGTTGGTGAACGGAGCGGATTAGCCACATTTATTTGCAGTAAAGTGAGAGAAAATGGAGGCGATGCAATCAAGCTTCATGGCATTATTCACCAGCAGGTTTTCTGCGCAAAGTACCTCAAATTTGATCATGTTATGGAACCAGTGATAAAGACAATTAACACAATTATATCTAAAGCATTTTCTTCACAACATCCAGACAGAGGACAGAGACCTTCTCACGCCTTTGTGATAAAGCATTCACAAAGGCGTGAGATAGTTCAGCTGCGGGGCAGCATTCCAGCGCTTTTTCTCTCTTTAGGAGGAGGTTGAAAAGGCTTATCTTGTTGATGTAACAAAACAGTTTAACGTGCTGAAAGTCAACATTCAGGGGAAAGACGCAGTTGTGTTTAAAATTCAAAACACTTCAACTTTTCTTGTTACACACGGAGCCAACTACCACACATTTGCCACAGGTTTTGGAATGCCTCCCAAACAATGTACAGGCGCAAGTGAAGAAACATGCAGATGCCATTGGTGCGCATCTGGAGGAGTTTAATGAGACTTTTTCAAGACTTTTTACTTTCTCTGTGAACCCTGACGATGCTCCACCCCAGCTGCAGTTGGAGCTCTACGACCTGCAATGTGACAACTCGGAGCGCAACAAACAGCTTACCCCCTTGCATTTTATCTGCAACTGGACCAGGGCATGTTCCCAGAAATGCGCACTTTTGCCAAAAGAATGTTGAGCTCCTCAGGGCTGTGTACTTTCCCTCTGCTCTTCTCCCTGTACACAAACTGCTGCACCTCCAGCCACGACTCCGTAAAACTCATCAAGTTTGCGGACGATACCACCCTCATCGGGCTCATCTCGGACGGGGATGAGTCTCTGTCAACAGGAGGGAGGTGGACCGCTGGTGTCCTGGTGCAGCGGTAACAATCTGGAGTTCAACGCCCAGAAGACAGTGGAGATGATCGTGGACTTCAGGAAAGCCACAGCCCCCCAGCCCCCCCTCATCATGACAGACTCCCCCATCACCACCGTGGACTCCTTCCGCTTCCTGGGCACCACCATCACCCAGGACCTCAAGTGGGAGCCCTCCATCAGCTCCCTAATCAAGAAGGCCCAGCAGAGGATGTACTTTCTGCGGCAGCTGAGGAAAGCCAAGCTGCCAGCGCAGATGATGGTGCAGTTCTACACGGCCATCATTGAGTCCATCCTCACCTCCTCCATCACCGTGTGGTACTCTGGAGCAACAGCCAGGGACAAACAGAGACTACAGCGCATTGTGCGTTCTGCTGAGAAGGTGATCGGCTGCAGACTTCCATCTCTGCAGGACCTGTACGTCTCCAGGGCTCTGGGACGAGCAGGTCGGATCACAGCTGACCCTTCTCACCCTGGACATGGTCTATTTGAACCACTCCCCTCAGGCAGGAGGCTACGGTCCATCCGGACCAGAACCTCCCGCCACAAGAATAGTTTCTTTCCCTCTGCTGTTGGACTCATGAACACTTCAAAACACCTGTCACTTTAACTGCCAATATTCAACCACTCTCTGCACTACAACTTTAAACATAACTGTAAACTTGTGTACATAGAAATGCCTATTTTTATTTTTATTGTATAGTAATTTTAAATTGTTTCTTAATGCATGCCCTTTTTTGATTGAATATATGTTGTTTTATTATTGCTCAGTGTTTTATGTTGCACCTTAAGGCCGAGACAAGTTCCTATGTTTGTGAATTCTGTTCATTGACAATGACAATAAACTCTTTCTGATTCTGATTCTGATTCTGAGTTTGCTTGGCTCCTCGTATATTTGCGGAAAAACCTCGCTGTAATGAACTTAAACAAAAATCACCTGTGTACAAGGCTAAGTGATGCACATTTACGGGACATACAGTATTATGCATCTCATCCACTTCAAACCTGATCTGGCTTGTTTACTGCAATCCAAATCACAGCATCACCTATCTCATTAATGTCAGTAAAGCTGTGTTAATACCTGTTTCATAAATTTACAATAGTTTACAGTTTCAACCTGTCAACACTGTAGCTATTTAAATAGGCATTAGCTGTTTATGGAAGTTCTGAAAATGTTTTTTTTTCACTCTATATTTTTTTGACCAATTATCAATGAAAAAAAAAAAAAAGTTTAGCGTTCAAATGTAAAGCTTATGTTTCCCATGTGGGCATTTTCTCCATGCCTTTGACCACTCTTAATAATCATACAACACATGCAGCATAACTTACTTGTTGTTGTCAATGAGTTTGTATGAAATACATGTTTGATATGGATAAATTGAAAAAAATAAAACAAAAATCTTTTAAGGTTTACAAGTTATGTAATTATTTTTGTAAAAATGATATTCGTACCATTTCTTTTATAATATAAAATATGAAAATCATTCAGAAAAACTGGTAGAAAGCCCCTGGGCAGGCCTGGTTAGCTTATGTGGCCCTCAAAGAAAAAAGTTTGGACACCTCTGGTCTACACAGGGCTAATGTGTAGTACTGTGTGCCAAAATTATGTGGCAACTGTGTAGATTTTCTAAGTTAGCAATAAGTGCCAAAATTATCATACATTCTGTCAGCCAAATAATAAACATCTGTTAAAGCTAACGTACTGCTGGACAATAATACATAAACAAATGGATATAACAATATCTTTATTTTGTTTTACCATGCGCCACATATCCTACTTTACTAAGGGAAGTTTAGAAAGTGGAGTTGGAAGTAAGATATCAACTGTTATTACCAGTTGGCAAAAGTAACAAACATATAAACAACAACCATTTGTCTGCACTGTCTATAAATGTTTTTTTTTGTTTCCTCATTAAAACGAATAAGACAGAAGGTTTATATCAGAAACAGGCTGCAGCTGTTCTAAACACATCACCGTACTCCTAGAAGTGTCTATTATGATCTGCATCAGCTGCTCTTCCAGGGGTCTTTTAATATAATATCTCTCATAAATCATGTTTTGTATATGCTCTTAAACCCCCAAATCTCCATAAATCGCTGATAATCCTGGTTTGGGCTAGAAATCACTGCTCAGTAAGGGTTCAAAAATCTTCAAAACTGAATCACAAAGTTAGATAGAGCATAAATGAACAGAGGGCAGTTATTAGCATCTGGTCAACAATTTCTGTTCAACAAAGTCTTTGTACTTGTACTTACATGTAGGACCAGCTGTAATCCCAGGTCTGAGGCTTCCAATCCTCCGGGCCCAGACTCACTGTGAGCTGGAAGGCTGTGGTGAACATCATGTGGGCCACCATCCCCAGCAGACCTGAAAAGCAGACACAGGGGGCACTGCTTGCACTATATCTGCGTATTAGATCAGATGCCATTCCATCCTCCTAAAATAGCCTATCTTGGAAAATTAGTATCTGTTCAGATCTAATTCAAAGCCTGGTTGTAAAGTTTTTACGTACATTTTAAGTAAGGTCAAGTTTACTTCTTATCACGTTGTTTTATGTAACATGTCTTGGCTCCATGCCTAACTTGGCTCTATAAATTTGTCCGATTTATATGTCCCAAATATGTGCAAGTTTAAACACACAAAATGCCAAACAGTACATGTTAAAGTGAAGTCCGCAAATTCCACTAAATATATATATTTTTAAATAATGCATAATTCTTACCACCTGGCCCTGGACTGTAATGTAAAGCAGGGGCCTCCAACCTTTTTGCCTCCGTGAGCTACATTCACTAGAACAAAACAACCATGAGCTAATCATGTTCCAAAATATTTTATATCTTATTTTGGCCGGAACAAACTGTAATTTCTATTGTCTGAACATTTATCTCAATATATAATACAAACTAATATATTATTACTACAGTGTATTTATACAGTGTTTTCCACCTTCAAGGCACTCAAGGACAATGTTCAATATTCAAGTTATTTATTTAAAGGCAGAGGCACAACAGTTGGGTCTGGGGGGATCTGGAAAACTTTGAAGAAATTATAAGTGATTTCCTGCATTCTGGTGAATTTTAGATATATGATTATAGCAGGCGGCGGGTAGTCTTTCGCCAGTGGCATGCCTTCGATGTGGAGGAAGGGTTATTTGGTGCAATATAGCAAACTGTAAAGCACTCCTTCTGTGCTCCGCAACAAGACGCAGTAGTTGGGTTTGCAAAATAGGGCAAGAAAAAAAACACAAACAAAAGTAAGACACTTCTCAAAGGATCCATGTCCAAAACAAAGCTGTAATAAGTCGAGAAAGCGTTTGACTCTGTTAGCTGGCCTTATTTATTTAAAGTGCTAACCAAATTTAAAATGGATGATTTAGATCCAGAAGGCTGTTTTATAATCATTTGCATTTCAATAAACAATATTCCAGTCACAATTGGTGACCAAACTCTGATGACCCCTCCTATAAAAAAAATAAAATTGTATCCTCTCTCTCAAACCTTTCTAGCTGCCCTATAATTATAGAGGGAGATTATAACACTGTTATTAATCCATCAAAACATACAAACTAATCCTGGCAATCCTCCAAAAAATTTAAAGTTTATGAGTGATTTTGGTCTTGGTGATGATCTTGGTCTTGGTGATGTTGTGGAGCCTGCAACATCCACTTGTCAGAGAATATACTTTTTACGCCAATGTCCACCAAATCTACTTCCGTGCTGATAACTTTCTGATCAGTAAATCAATTATACCAAATTTCATAGAAACAAAAATTCACCCTATCAATATTAGCGACTACGCACTAGTAACTCTCACATGCAACATACTACATACATATGTTCAAAGAATCCTTTAACTTGGAGAAACAGGACTTCTTTAGTATTTACAAATTATGCTTATTGCTGAACTGTTTTTCATTTTCCAAGAGTTCAAGTACCCTGGTAGGCGCGGCACTAAAAGGCAGCCCCGGTGGCTGGTGCTGGTGCATTGAATCCAGGTTGTTACCGCTGCCCCAGGACACCAGCCGGTCCTCCTCCCTCCTGTAGACAGACCCGATGAGGGTGGTGTCATCTTCAAACTTGATCTGTTTTACAGAGTCGTAGCTGAAGGTGCATCCGTTTGTGTACAGGGAGAAGAGCAGAGGAGAAAGTTAACTGCCCTGTGCTGTGGAGTCCTGTGCTGATAGTCCGAGTGTCTGAGACATTCTTCCCCAGGCGCACGCACTGCCTCCGACCCATCAGGAAGTCAGTGATCCTCCTGCAGGTGGAGTCGGGCACGTTGAGCTGGGAGAGCTTGTCCTGGAGCAGAGCAGGGAGGATGGTGTTGAACGCAGAGCTGAAATCCACAAACAGGATCGTGGCATAGGTTCCCGGGGAGTCCAGCTGCTGCTAAATGAAGTGGAGTGCCTGGTTGATGGCGTTGTCGACAGACCTGTTGACTATGTAGGCGAACTGCAGGGGGTCCAGCAGGAAGGAGGTGAAGGACTTGAGGTGGGGCAAGACCAGGCGTTCAAATGACTTCATGACTACAGACATCAGCGCCACAGGCCTGTAGTCATTAAGTCCAGCGATCCGGGGCTTCTTGGGACAGGGACAATGATGGATAACTTGAAGCAGGCTGGGGAGCATGACCTCGGGGAGGTGTTAAAAATGTCTGTGAAAACGGGGGACAGCACTTCTGCGCAGTGTTTTAAGGTGGCTGGAGAAACACCGTCTGGTCCAGCAGCTTTTCGGGGGTTAGATTTCTGAAATAGTCTATTTACATCCTGTTCCTGAACTGAGAGAGTGGGGGGGGGGGTGTGTTGGCAGAGGTGGCCACCGTGAGGGAGGGGGTGGTCACATCAAACCTGGAGTAGAAGGTGTTAAGTTGCTCAGCCAGTTTTCGGTCATCTGCTGCATGGGGGGCTCGGGGCTTGTAGTTAGTGAGAAGCCGGAGCCCTCTCCACACAGACGTGGGGTTGTTGACAGAGAACTGCTGCTTCAGACGCGTATTGTGCTGTGATCTAGCTCTCGACACCTCCCTGCTAAAGCCATACTTCGCATCTTTGTAGCGCCCTCTGTCAACAGCCCTGTGCGCTGCCTCCTTCTGCTGCCTTAACTGCCTCAGTTTAGCTGTGGACCAGGGTTTGTCATTATTTATTGAAAGTGACTTTGGTGTGTGATGGTATGATGCTGTCCTCATAGAATTGAATGTATGACGTCACAGTGTCTGTGTACTCACCCAAACTATCTGTGGCAGCTCTGAAAAACCTCACAGTCTGTAATGTCCAAACACTGCTCCTCCACTGCCTCATTCGCCCACTTCTTAGAGGTCCTCACTACAGGTTTGGAGAGCTTCAGCCTCTGTCTGTAGGTGGGGATCAGCTGAACCATGACGTGATCTGAAAAGCCCAGAGCAGCTCGGGTCACGGCGCGTAAGGCGTTTCTAACGCTTGTGTAACAATGATCCACCGTGATCTGCTCTTTGGTCGGGACTTTAATAAACTGTCTGTACTTTGGTAGTTCGTGGCTGAGATTCCCCTTGTTAAAATCACCCAGGACACTCCACACTCAGAACCTGATCCGCGAGTGCGCTCTGTGCCTCCTGCATGTTTGCGCTAACTCGCAAACTCACGTGGAGAGTAGAATGGTTTGCAATTAATGAAAAGATATTCTAGATCAGGAGAGCATAGCTTGGAGATCACAGTCACATCTGAAGACCATACGTTGATGTAGAAACAGACTCCTCCGCCGCATGATATTCCCTCGGAGAGATGTCTCTGACGGTCAACCCGAACCAGCTCGAAGCCCTCGATCTGTACTGCGCAGTCCGGGACCGACTCACTGAGCCACGTCTCCGTGAAGCACAAAACAGGAGATAAAGAAAAGTCTCTGTTTCATCTCATCAGCAGCGCCACTTCACTCAGTTTGTTGGAGAGTGAGCGAACATTAGAGAGGAAAATCCCAGGTAAGGGCGTTCGTGCTCAGTGTTTACGGAGGCAGACCAGCGCACTGGCACATTTTCCTCGTCTGTGGCGTCTCACACTTCTAGCCAAAAGAAGGGCTAATTCTGCAGCAGAAGCTAAAAAACTGAAACTAGATCCGTAGGAGTTGTGGTTTGTGGTTTGGACAATTTACGAACAAAAAAAGACAAAACAAAGAGCTCACAACATGACAAGTGTTTGGT
The DNA here is from genome assembly GCA_015082035.1 of Chaenogobius annularis. NCBI lineage: Eukaryota > Metazoa > Chordata > Actinopteri > Gobiiformes > Gobiidae > Chaenogobius > Chaenogobius annularis. The sequence goes on along the minus strand of BJKM01000335.1, from coordinate 451,990 downwards.
GCTGCGGCTCTCTCTCTACTCTGCGGCTGGGAAACAAACCTGGCTCTGGGATTGCGGTGAGTTGAGACCTAACCAAAACTAGCACGTTACTGATTTGAAAAAGTAATTTAGGGAGTACTAGATTACATGGGTGGACAAAATGAAAGCGTTACGTTCCTTGTTACTCTTAATTTGAGTACTCTAGCACATTACCAGCTAACGCGTTACCCCCAACTCTGCTCTTTAATAATAATTCTATATAATTCAGACCTCATTTCAGAAGAAGCTCTCTTGTACTTGCGCAAGCTAACCATCAGGAGTCAGCGTTCTACCACAGAATGGACCTTGATGTTGCAATAAAGCTGAGTACTCAAAAATGTCCTCACTAAAAAACAAAACACATCCTAGCTTAAGGTGGGACAGTGCAGGTGATAAGAATAATAACTACAATTTTTAATTTTTAAATATAAATTTGAAACATCTGTAATTTACACACATTATTGTAAGAATGTATTTATTTTTTTATCATATTGAGTTCATATAAAAAAAGTATATGTAAAAATGGCCAAAATTGCACCTATGTGGGACATAAATCTGAAAAATAGACAGCCGCATTTATTATTTGAGTAAACTACTGAAAACCAGCGTTAAGAATACATTAACAAAATAACTAGTAATTACTAATGTCTTCTGCTGAAAACTATATGTCTGTGTGTTTTCATGAGGTCTATCTAAAAGCTGCTAACCCTTTAGTTTATACCACTACAAATATGTCATGAAATGTACGAGAATCTTAAATAAATCAATAATTTTTCATATTAAAAGAAAGCATTTGACTTTTTGTTCCAGGTACTTTGTATAGAAGTATAACATAAAGCAGATCATGATTTTACATTTTGATCATTGTAAACAACAATATTCATCTAAAACAACTTAGAAACATAGAAATGAGTCCATTGACATCCTTTTCAAAATTGACATTTCACTGTAACAAGCAGAAGATTGTCATTTAAACGTTTTTATTTTTGAACAGCGCCTACATGACATTTTAGAACCCTAAATGCATCACTTGGAGTCTTAGTTTTGTCAAATATTCACAGTAAGTACAGGGATGTGGGCAGGAATGGAGGGGAAGGTGAAAACAGGACTTTTCTGAGCACTCGAGCCTCAGTTGTAGGGCAATATAGGATTAATCAAACATGCAGGGATCTCTCAAAATACAACTTTGAGTTGTAGCAAGGTTAAAAGCACATTACTGTTGATTTTGCATAATGTGTCCAATTTATTGCTCCTGGATTTGTTTAAAATGTGCCCTTTAAGATAAATCTTAGTTAAAATATTTTAGTTTTATTTCCATTCATGTTAGCCTTCTGTGGCCTATATTACTATTATGACGACGCTCTCTTGTTCCGAGCCTGGTTTGCATCTCGCAGCTTTGATCAAACATAAAGCTACAAATCGCTCTTCAATCGGATTAGCACAAAGCCCCAATCCTGCACACACCTCCGCTCTCATCTCATCACAGCCATATTCAAATTTCACATTTCATATCTGTGACCTATATCCAGGTTCTAATGCTGGGTTTTGCGTATACTGTGGTAAATGTGTTTCCATTAAGAGAGACCATAGTGGCACGGCATAGTGAAAGTTTTCACTCCAAAGTCTGAAGCATGATGAGACTTAATTGCCCACAACAATTATTACTCTAAGCAAACCTATAATATTCTTTAATATGTGCACTATGGAACTATATGAGCACAAGGCCAGGTCTCCATCCATCCACCCATCCATATTCTTCCGCTTCCGGGGCCAGGTCACGGGGGCAGCAGTCCAAGCATGGATTCCCAGACCTCCCTCACACTTCCCCCAGCTTCTCCGGAGGGATCCCGAGGCGTTCCCAGGCCAGCTGAGAGACATCGTCCCTCCAGCGTGTCCTGGGTCTTCCCCGGGGGTCTAATATGTGGACGCATGTCCCACCGCGAGGTGTCCAAGAGGCATCCAGGGAGGCGTCCAGGAGGTATCCTGAACAGAAGCCCAAGCTACCTCAGCTGGCTCTCCACGTGGCCTGAGGTGGTCTAAACCGGACTAAAATAAAGCAGTAAGACTCGCACATAACCTGCTAGTTTTAGTTAAGACTAGTAAAAATAAAAACCTAAAACTTTGACCCAACCACAGTTAAAAAAACTAGTGTTGTAGTAGTGTATATATATATTTTAAAGATCGTGGTCTTGTCTTGGACTCGAGCATATTTGCACTCGTTCTTGTCTTGGCCTTGAAAGCTCTTAGACTCGGTCACAACAGCAGTTGCCTCAAAGGAAGATATTGAAAAAGGATTAAACAGTGTTCATAGGAATTTAGCAATGTCCCAGCATCCCCTGTCCTTAGACAAATGTCCTAAAGTCCCCTGTTCTTAGACCCTCCTTTTCGGCAAGGAAAACCACAAAACCTATTTGGGATAAAGTAGAAACCTCAAGGAGTTCCACAGTGAAGGTGAACTCTAACTCTCTCGAACAGGTGTGCTTCAATTTGCAGATAGACTGTGGGACTGGAACCACTAAGGAGGAGAACCAGTTAAGTGGAGGCAGATGAAGAACCTTTTGGCAGATGAAGAGCCTTCATCTGGATTAGAGACCGTTTCTTCAGGCAGTTGATTAGCCTATGGATCCACAAGTTGGTATGTGGCCAGAGAGAGAGAGAGAGAGAGAAAGAGAGAGAGCACAGTGGCCCTGCTGTGGTCTGTAATGCTCCACATCGCCCCAGTGATGACGGCTGACAGCTCTCTGCTCTGTGACTTTCCCTGAGCACTGATTGGCTGCTCTGGCTGTCTGTGAAAGGGGCTCTTCTCTAGCTCTGATTGAGTGCTGGCTCTCTTTCCCCACTATGTCGTTGGTTTATTTTTTTGTTCAGCTGGTGTATGATTTGCTGCACGTACAGTTACATGCAGTACGGAGAAGAAAATGCGATCTGCTTAGAGATATATAGAATTGGTTTATCATTGATCAGATTTCTTATGAATTTTCCACAAAGCCTAGGCCACAAACATGGAGCAAATAGACTGTAACTAGTAGTCCTGACCAAATAGCACAAAGATCTAGAGATGGGATCCCCAGCGATCACGGCTGAGGATATGCCCCAGCAGCATTAAAGATGCATTAATTTAGAGGCCAAATTTCCCTACAGGGACAATAAAGTTTACCTTAACCTTGTAAACTATATATATATATATATATATATATATATATATATATATATATATATATATATATATATATATATATATATATATATATATATATATATATATCTGTTACTGTGTACTTGCTAATTATCTGTAAACTAGTACAAATAATCTTAGGGCTGACACATTTCAGTTGAAGTTTTGGTCTATGAGAGACATCAAAGAGGTAGCAAAGATTGTTCTCAAGATGTTTATTTGGTGCATACAGGGAAACAGGCAAAACAGAGTTTGTTGTCCTGAGTCCCCTCTCCCACAGTTTAACTGTGGTTTGATAAGAATCAGAATCAGAAAGGGATTTATTGCCATTGTCAGTGAACAGAATTCACAAACTAACTACATTCTTTGGCATTAAGGCGGAACATAAAACAATAAGCAATAAATACAGCAAAATAAATCAAAAAGGGCATGCGTACAATATAACATTTCCAAATAAAATCAAATAGACTTGGTCTGAATATATACACAATTTACAAAGTTGGTCAGAATAGTGCTAAAAATGATCAGTGCAATGAATGGTTATTGGTTTGAATAATTGTTAAAGTGGCAGGTGTTAAGTGTTCATGAGTTCAGCAGCATAGGGAGAGAAACTGTTAGTGCCGCAGGTAGTTCTGGTCCAGATGTACCGTAGCCTCCTGCCTGAGGGGAGTGGTTCAAACAGTCCATGTCCAGCAGGGCGCACAATGTGTAGTCTCTGTCCCTTGATGTAGGAGGAGGTGAGGATGGACTAAATGATAGCTTGCAGTTTGGCTTTCCTCAGCTGCCTCAGGAAGTACATCCTCTGCTTGATGAGGGACTGATGGTGGGCTCCCACTTGAGGTCCTGAGTGATGGTGGTGCAGAAGAAGCGGAAGGAGTCCACAGAGGTGATGGCAGAGTCTGTTAGGGCGCGGGGGGGCAGGGGGGCAGTGACTTTCCTGAAGTCCACGATCATCTCCACTGTTTTCTGGGCGTTGAGCTCCAGGTTTTTACCACTGCACCAAGACACCAGCCTGTCCACCTCCTTCCAGTAGGCAGACTCATCCCCATCCACAAACTTGATCAGTTTTATGGAGTCGTGGCTTGAGGTTCAGCAGTTTGTCTACAAGGAGAAGAGCAGAGGAGAAAGTACACAGCACTGTGGAGTTGTCAAAGTGTCTGAGACATTCTTACCCAGGAGAGCTTGTCCTGGAGCAGAGCAGGGAGGATGGTGTTGAATGTAGACCATGTAGCGCTACAAAGATGCAAAGTATGGATTTAGCAAATTCGCGTCTGAAGCAGCACTGACAACAACACCGCCTCCGTGTGGCGGGGGCTCTGGCTTCCGAACAATCATAGGCCCTGAGCCCCCCCTTCTGCAGATAATCGAAAACTGACCACCTTCTACTCCAGGTATGATGTGACCACCCCCTCCCCCACGGTGGCCACCTCCGCCAACCCAAACCTGGTCCCCCCACCACCCCCACCACTCTCTCAGTTCAGGAAACAAGATGTTCACAGGCTATTTCAGAAAATACAACCCCTGAAAAGCTGCTGGACCAGACGCCGTCTGTCCCGCCACATTAAGACACTGCGCAGGAGAGTTAACCCCCGTCTTCACAGACATTTTTAACACCTCCCTGAGGTCATGCCATGTCCCAGCCTGCTTCAAGTCTGCCATCATTGTCCCTGTCCCCAGGAAGCCCCGGATCACTGGACTTAATCACTATAGACCAGTGGCACTGACGTCTGTGGTCATGAAGTCATTTGAACACCTGGTCTTGCCCCACCGCAAGTCCCTCACCTGCTACCTGCTGGACCCCCTGCAGTTCGCCTACAGAGCCAACAGGTCTGTAGACAACACAATCGACCTGGCACGCCACTTCATCCTGCAGCATCTAGACTCCTCGTGAACCTACGCCAGGATCCTGTTTGTGGACTTCAGCTCTGCATTCAACACCATCCTCCCTGCTCTGCTCCAGGACAAGCTCTCCCAGCTCAACGTGCCCGAATCCACCTGCAGGTGGATCACTGACTTCCTGACAGATCGGAGGCAGTGCGTGCGGCTGGGGAAGAATGTCTCAGACACTCGGACTATCAGCACAGGAGTCCACAGGGCTGTGTACTTCCTCCTCTGCTCATGGCAATAAACCCTTTCTGATTCTGAGAACTGCTGCTTCAGACGCGTATTGTACTTAGATCTAGCTCTCAAAACCTCCCTACTAAATCCATACTACTTTGATGCGTGTTGGTATAATGCTGTCCTCACAGAATTGAATATATGATGTTACAGTGTCCGCATACTCATCCAAACTTTCTGTGGCAACCTCTCAGGCTGTATTGTCAAAACACATGCGAAGCTCCTCCACTGCCTCACAGTCCGTTTCTTAGAAGTCCTCACTACAGGTTTGGAGAGCTTCAGCCTCTGTCTGTCCGTGGGGATCAGGCGAACCATCTGAAAGGCCTATGGCGCAAAAGGCATTACTAAGAATTGTGTAACATAATAAACTTGGTAGCTCATGGCTCAGATTTCCCTTGTTAAAAAACAAGAAGTCTACATTGGAAAGAAAGATCCCAGGTAAGGGCATATGTGCGCCGTGTTTCCAAAGACACACAAGAGCTTTCCTCGTCTGCAGCGTCTCACTTTTTTTTTGACCAAAAGAAGAGTTAAATCTGCAGCAGATGCTGCTGGGATTAGATCCGTAGGAGAGGTTGTTCTGATGATTAAGGGCTCTTCATGGGTGTAAGAGCATGCTGACACGATTTACACACAAAAACAGACAAAACAAAGCGCATTAAAACACCAGTGCATCCGTCTGCGGCGCCATCTTGGTTTAAAGATTAAATAGCTTTTATTTGGGTCTGATGTAATGGCCTGTCAGTTTTAAGATAATTAAAAAAAATTTACAGACAATGAGGAAGTACTCATGTAGAAGACAGAACATGGCTGTACTGTGAGATTGCCCTACGTGGTTGTGTGTGTGTTTGGTGCCAAGGGGGAAGAGCTGACCTGGGCACGTGTGTCTGTAAAAGGTGTGCACTTCTCTGAGGCCAGTTGTTGAGATTCAGGAACAGGTAGCCGTAATTTTTGTTGATCGCCTCTGATCACCCGTCTAAACAACGAACCCAGGACCCAACTCTGACCCTCACCGCGGTTTCGAGGTTTGTTTGGGAAGCCGCTACATTTAGTCAACAAAAAAGGCAATGAATGAAAATCACCACGCCAAGTCATCTCACCCAAATTAGCCGAAGAACAAAGGAGCTGCATCTAAGTCATACAAACACCATGCCATTCATTCACCTGCAGACAGATAGGACTGAAACTGTTTATATTTGGATTAAGGAATCTATTTTGCTTACCCTCCATGGGGCGTAAGAGGCTGATATAATGAATACAGATGGAAAGTAGCTAAATCTGGTGCAGATCATCTTTACTCTTAAAGATTAATGATTTTGAACATGGTCCCTGACAAATAAAGACTAAACTAAGCTAATGAATGTATGCGGTATTGTGCGTTGACTGTGGAGCAGTATCTGAATTATGTAATGTGGATGTCGTTTTTGTTTGGATCAAATTTACACAGTCAATGAATTTTAAATGTAATGTTTATGGATGGATTTTGAATGTGCATTTGATTAAATTGGTTTTTGTATATTAGTCAAATAAATGCCTTTGAAAGTTTGAAAATGGAAATTAAATTGACAGCCAATGCTTTAGAAAATAAGATTGAACGACTCAAACACGAGCATAAATGTGCTGTGAATAAACTAAAGGTGCTTATTCGGCAAATAAAAGCTCAAACGAAATCAAAAGAAAATGTGTCTGAAATCCCTTCATTTCTGATCAATGTCGATTCACTGTGTAAGTAGTGAACTACACAAATAACTGCTTCCTTTAATACCAGAAAATTAAATTGCAGAACAAAACATGGTTTCCCACAATTATGGATTACAGTGACACGTTCAAGGAACTAATGGAAGTATGGAAACAGGAAAATATGTTTGATACCTCAAATAAAATGCCCACCGAAACAAACATTCATGAGCAACAAAATGTTCAATCCAATACATCTGAGCAAAACTCACCAGAGGAAAACAATACAACACTCGCAAATTTGAAGGATCCTCCTTCATCAAAGGAAGGACCAGACGGACAAGACACAGTGTGCCCTAGTTCAAATGTTTTGAGCAAAAAATCCTGCTCTCATTGTTCTTCTGATTCAGTGCATCTTGTCGCTTCAAAAGTAAAACAAACATTGCAGTTCTGGCCACAAAAAATTAATTATTAAAGGAAAAATATGCACTGGAAGAGACTGCTTAAAACAGGGGTGTCAAACTCAAATCCACAGTGGGCCAAAATGTAAAACTTGAACAAAGTCGCGGGCCAGTATTGAACAAATTAAACTTTTAATATTGACCCAAACAAGATTTGCTTTAACATTGAATATGGAACAAGCAACACTTATTACTATACAATATATAACTTAATAGTCAGAAAACAGATATGCAAAATCGAATTTCAAATAAAAAACAACAGCAAGGCATTATGGGATTTGTAGTAGTAACGATGAATGAATGCGCTGTATAATACCGGCGCGCCAAGCCCTAGTAGTCATTTGGTATAGCCTCTCGGGCCAAATATAATTACACTGCGGGCCAAATTTGGCCCACGGGCCAGAGTTTGACACCTATGGCTTGAAAGATGAGAACAGTTTTTACTGGCCAGTGCAATGGCTGAGGAAATGGCAAAACTGAGCGTAACAAAATCAAAGAGCAGCGTTAGTGCCAGATCAAAATCAAAGTTTTCTGATGGAATTAACTTTTTATGTGAAAAGTCATGTTCAAAACTACAACTCTACGTCAATGTAACTGAATATGTTCCATCCCAGCTTGTCAAATCAAAACACAATACACATCAAATCCAACAATCAACTGCTACTCGGCCCTGCAGCATTATTTAAGTTGTCCTCCAGAACATGAAAAAAATAACAGAAAAAAGTTCTGAATAACGCTGATCACACAACGACAGTGTGCTGGACATAATGAGGAAACAAAAATAAATCACCACACGCCAGAAGCAAAAACAAGGCCTCTCTCTTCATTTCCAAAAAGAGAAATTCCCATCTTTGACGGTAACCCTCTCAAGTATCACACCTCCATTAAATCTTTTAAAAAACGGAGTGGAACGAAACACAAACAACAGCAGTGATCGACTTTATTTCCTAAAACAGTACACCAAAGGGCATACAAAAGAGCTGGTAAGGAGACAGCGTGGCAGAACAGTCTGAGAGAAGTGTCTAGGTGTCGGTGGACAACACCTCATCAGCATACATGGAGACTCTCCAATGGAAAGAGCTCAAGCATGGCTGTCCATAAAAACCAAGGATGTGTGTCGCTTCCTGCGTAGATGCTACAACACCCTGGAAGATCAGAATTCAGAAATCAGAAAAAGTTTATTGCCATTGTCAATTAACAAAATTCACAAACACAGGAACTTGTTTCGGAATTAAGGTGCAACATACAACGATGAGCAATAATAAAAACAACATATATGAAATCAAAAGGGCATGCATTATAGCAAACAATTTAAATTTACCATTGTGTAAAATAAGTAGGCTCACTATGTACACAAGAATTTACAGTTACATTTGCATATGTAGTGCAGAAAATGAACAGTGCATTGAGTGATTGATGTATTTAAGTGATCTTAAACATGTTGGACATAGTCAAAAAACGTCCATATAAACTGCGAGATCGCTGGAGGAGCCATGCCTGTGACCCGTAACAAAAAGACAACAAAAGAGCAAAGTAAATAGACATCGCCTACCTTGTGGAGAAACAGGTACAAATTCTGACGGACTCCGTTTTTGGAAACATCCAAGACACTAATCCACCAACTTGAAACGTGATCAAGCCCAAACCCCACCCACGTTCAAGGGTACCAGCTTTTCCACCGTGATCAACTCTGTGGAGAGAACTGCTCAGCTCAAGTGGGAGCCCACTATCAGCTCCCTCATCAAGAAGGCCCAGCAGTCGATGTACTTCCTGCGGCAGCTGAGGAAAGCCAAACTGCCAGCGCAGATGATGGTGCAGTTCTACACGGCCATCATTGAGTCCATCCTCACCTCCTCCATCACCATGTGGTACTCTGGAGCCACAGCCAGGGACAAACAGAGACTACAGCGCATTGTGCATTCTGCTGTGAAGGTGATCGGCTGCAGACTTCCAACTCTGCAACCTGTACGTCTCCAGGGCTCTGGGACGAGCAGGTCGGATTACAGCTGACCCTTCTCACCCTGGACATGGACTATTTGAACCACTCCCCTCAGGCAGGAGACTACGGTCCATCTGGATCAGAACCTCAGCCACAAGAATAGTTTCTTTCCCTCTGCTGTTGGACTCATGAACACTTCTAAACACCTGCCACTTTTAACTGACTCACTCACTTTCTGCACTAAAACTGTATATTTAACTGTAACTCTTGTGTACATAGTAATGCCTATTTTAATTTTAATTTTAATTTTATACAATAATAATTTTAAATTGTGTCTTAATGCATGCCCTTTTGATTGAATATATGTTGTTTTTATTATTGAATAATATTATTTTATTATTCATTCACCTTAATGCCGAGACAAGTTCATATGTTTGTGAATTTTGTTCATTGACAATAGCAATAAACCCTTTCTGATTTCTGATTTCTGATTTTCTGATGCTCCTATCTGCATTTCTGTAGACTTGGAGGAAAGACGGAAAAACACCACAACAACTACGGAAGAGTGTATGTATCGTCTGCGAAATCTCACCCGGAGCGGCTCATAGATTTCAATTTGTGGACTCTCCTCCGAGAGATTCCTACTGCAAAGGAGATTACGCCCAGCCTGTAAGTACGAATAACATTGTTTTGGTTAATTGGAACGTAAACGGATGGACGCTAAATAACTAAATTTAGAGCGCATCTTCTCCTGTCGCTGGAGCCAGATATAATCTCTTTAAAGAGACTCTGTAGATGCCTTTACCTGGATTGGGCACAACCGTGTTGTCCAAAAAAGAGCTGTGAAAGCCTCCTGTGGTGAGGTTTTTTTTGTTAAGAACACTATTTTTGATTAATTCTCAATAAAAACTGACAAGACTTTTAAGGGGATACTTTGGTTACGTTTTGAGCATGTTGTGTCACAATAGTCGTTCGTAATAATTTTGTGTTACTTGTCCCCCAAAATGAAATGGGGTCGTAATGCGGATCTTTTCTTTACTCATTTATTATCGTTAATATTTGTGGCTGATGCCGACTCAGTTTATATTTGTGGAGACCTAAATAGTTGCATCGCACACCTCAGAGATTATGTTGATGAGGATGACATTCCTTCCAGAGTGATGTTGGACACAACTTCAAATAAACATGGGGAAACGTTTATTGAATTTCTTAAAGACTCAAAGTGTTGTGTTCTGAATGGAAGGGTAACGCCAGCAAATTATAATTTTACCTCTATATCAGAGGTAAAGCTGTGGTTGATCAATTCATGCGCTGATTTCACAGGAAATAATAAAAAAAAATTATCTTTGCCAAACAAAGATATTATGAGAGTGGATACAAATTTTCGAGATTAGTATCTTGGAAACTTAAAAAACAACAAGCTGAAAGAACCATTTTCAAAATACTGTACAGGCAAAATGATGTAATCTTAACTAAATTAAACAAGACCAAATTAAATCAGCATTTGAATCCTTTAGTAAAAAACTTTTTTTTTAAATTCCAACAAACAAGATGACATAAATTATTTTCTGGACACAATCAATTTGCCTGTTATGTCAGAAGAACATAATTCAAAATTAGTAGCTGAAATAACAATTTTGGAAATACAAGCGCAATCAAAAGATTAAAGAATAATAAATCTGCGGGGAGTGATGGGTTCACCTCAGAGTGGTATAAAGCTTTAAAAGACACACTTACTGTGTCTTTTAAACTTTACTATCCTTTTGGCAACTTTTAACTGGGCACTAACCCCTCCTAGTTGGAAAGGAGCCAACATATCCTTAATACCTAAAGCGGGGAAGGACCGACTGGAATGTGCCTCATACAGACCCATTTCTATTCTGAATGTGGACTATAGTATATACAACTCAATTATCTCCAAAATAATTATACCAATACTCCCCAACTTGATCCACAATGACCAAACAGGATTCATTAACAAACGACAAACACAAGACAACATAAGGCAATCCTTACACATAATGACTCATACAAAAACAACAAAACAAAGCCGTACTAATTAGTTTGGACACTGAGAATGTGTATTGGGGCTCTTTACGATGGTCCAACATCAAGAATTAAAATCAATGGTCATCTGACAGATCCACTGACTTTGGAAAGGGGCGTCAAGCAGGGCTGCGACTGGTCTCCCATCCTTTTTGTTTTGTATTTGGAACGATTGGCCCAACTTATCAGGCAATCAAAAACAATTCACGGTGTTGTAGATGGGACGGAACATAAAATCGCCTGCTATGCAGATGATCTTCCATTGTATTTGACCAAACTAGAAATTTCAATATCTAATGTGATTTTAGATATTTTCTTAAAAAAATTGGTCCAATGTCTGGATACAAAATTAATGTACAAAAAACATTCTGGCACCCCCCTATGAAAGACCTACCCATTAACATGGCAAATGGAATCTCTTATATATTTAGGTGTGGTACTCCATAGAGACCTATCAACAATTTTGGAGAAAAAAATTATACCCCTCTTTTTACTACTTTAAAAAATATATCTTGAAAAATAGACCCGTATCTCATACTTAAGTCTAAGTCAAAGGATTTAAACTATAAAAAGGAAATGGTTTGCCCAGGTTTCTCCATCTGTTCCACACTCTACCAGTTTCCATCCCCAACCAGCTCTTTGATAAGTGGAATAAAGCAAAGATATATATGGCAAGGAAAAAAAACTGTATCCGATTCAAAACTTTACAATTATCAAAAGAAAAAGGAGGCTGGCGTTTGTCTTGTTGAAAAAGTACTTTATTTCAGCTCAGATCAGAGCCATGCTGTGCTGGTGTGACCCAGAATATGAAGCTCAAAAATATGGAGATCGGTGTTGTACCGGGGGTTGCTGTGCAGGCCTTGCTGGCGGATGACTGACGGTTGAGTTATTTGCGGGAGGTGGAGAACTTCTGGGTGAAGTCTGTTCTTGCAGCATGGAGGGAACTGATCAAAACATACAAACTAATCAAAGATATCAAAATCTTAAATTGGTTGGCTTATGATAAAAAATTCACACCTGGTCAAATGGGAAAGAGAGGGTAACTTTGTTCTGGATGTTGAAGAGTGGAAAAGTATATGTACTTCTCAGTGGAAAACCACAAAATCACATGTTTTGAGGGAATTCAGTTGGAAAGATGTGTTTCACTTCTTTTTAACCCTATGTCAAAGTGCCCATTACTCACAGGGAAATGCAGAATGTTGGAGAGGATGAGGCAGCCAGGAGTCAAATGACTATCAGGTGTTTTGGGATTGTCCTGTTGTTCACAAGTCTTGGACTGAGATCAATAAAGCCTTACAGACAATTTATGACATCACCATCCCAATGGATTTCAGAACTATGTATTTGGACTCCTGCCATGGAAACAACCAGCAGTTATCGCTGGATTATCCTCCAGGCAGCAGCAAAAAAGGCCCTCACAAAAAAATGGATACTCAAAATTAGAGCTGCAGCTATCGATTATTTTAGTAATCGAGTAATATATCAATTATTTTCTTCGATTAATCGGTAAATTTTTTTGTACATTCAGTAAACCATTTAAAAGCATATTAAATCATTTTTAAATAAACGTTACAGTTCGCAGTAATAAACAAATACAAAATAAGAAATTTCTGCTTAAAATAACATTTTATTCTTAATTTAATATAAATTTGGCCCCAAAACAGCATCATTTCACTTCAGTCCAAACTGTCCTGTTTGTATATAAAGAATATATATTAACTTGTCACAGACTGTTTGTAAACAGTTAAAGTATCTATGAATTAATTAGCGTTTCTTTCACATCACTTAAAATAAGACATTTGTAAAACAGCGCGGGGGCTGGGGTGGGCAGAGCTAGATGAGGTGTTTAGAGTTGCAGCTCGGGATTATTATAATAGATCCATGGCTCTTTCACTCATCTAAACTCTTCCGAGTCGCACTTGTGAGTTTAAAATGCACCGCTCTCTTCCTTGTTGTGTGTGAAACAAAAGCGCCACAAGTCGTTCCGTGCGCTCCGCGCGCCACAGATTCACCTGTTTTTATTTAAATATGTAAATTAGGCGAACCATCGAGGCAATAAATAACAAATAACAATCAAAGCTTTTTTGTAATCGAATTATTCGATTTACTCGAGTAATCGTTGCAGCCCTACTCAAAATGTTCTTTAACTTGAAAAATAATCATATTTTGAAAAATGATGGCTCACTTTCTTCGACCCTTCTCAGGCAAAGGGCCATGTCCTTATCCTGTGTCCGATTATGACACGTGGCAAAGCAACATTGATTTTGTCCACTCTGATCAAACTGTGTCCGACCAATACAAAGAAAAATCCTTGAAAGTTATTGTATCGTAAAGCACTTGGGAACAAATGCAACCGCCCGCAATTATCTCAGTCTTTTAGATTCTGCTTAAGATACAGTTGACGATGGGGACAAACTTTTTGTCAAGTTCTTGAACACCAATCAAAATCCAGGTGAAAAGTCCACTGAATACTTACAGCGCATACAGGTAGCCCTCAACAAAGTCATAGAAAAAGGGTGGAATGCATGCTAATTAATCTGATCAGCTCCTTAAACTGTTCTGCAGAGGCTTCTGGAATAACAGTAGCATTACCAGTTTACAGCTTACAGCAAAAAGAAAAACAAACCTCCCATGTTCGCTGAGCTGCTTCTTATGCTCAGAGTTGAAGAAGACCGTCAAGATGCTCCATCCAGCCAAATTAAACTTCAAAAGCAAAGCTCAGACAAATTTGCTGACAGTAGATGAAACAGCAATACTGTCATTGGCCTGGTGACGAAACAAATGCAACTACTGAAAAGCCATCTCCAACTAATGACACACAGAAAATTGAAAAACAGCTTGCGAAGCTTCAAGGCCAAATGGCCTCCCTTAAGGCTTCTCTGTCAAACAACAACAGCCAATAAAGCACAAAACCCAACAAGAAACCTAAACACAAACCGCAAAACCCCATAAAATCCCAACCCTGCAAACTTTCCTGAGAACAAACCTTTAAAACGTCCATGTCCAGATTACTGTTTCAGATGTGGTGAGGACAGTCACGTAGTTCCTACATGAGCCAAACTCATCTCTTGTAGTGGAGAACCCCTTTTAACCCCTTTTGCTTTCAACCGAAGCTGTTCATGAACCCTCTGGAGTGCAACAATTGACTGGAGTCTTTGTTTTACTCTAATTATAAGTAGAAACAAGCTCTGTACAGATGAATTCAGATATTAAATCCCAGCTAGATTTTCTTTGTCAATTATATAAATGAGTATAGCTAGTTTCTGAAGGGGAAGTCTTATTAATTGTTCATTTTATTTTAGGGTAACGGGGACGCGCTAAGCATAAGGGTTAAAAAAAAAAGAAACCTCAAGCTCATCACAAGCAAAACAAAACTCCTTTAAACTAATGCCAGTTCCTATTGAAGGACAGATAGGGACTGAGCTCAGTCAAGAACATCCCAAATCAGAACACAAAGAAAAAGCATTCCTGAAATCTCTTCCGAAAGGTCTTATAGGTCAAAGATCTACAGCTAATGCTATAGTAGCAGGAGTCCAGCGTAATTGTCTTCAGGTGACCACAGTCTCCTCTTCATTTTATAATGTTAACCAGTCAGAACCCCCTATTTCAGGTTTAGACATTAAAGCAGCTAATGGTCAGAATGTACCTAATTTGGGTTATGTACAGCTTAAAGTTTCCCAAAGACTTTTGTGAATCACAACCTGAAGTCCCTATTTTATGCCCAGATATTCACACAAAATGTGATCTGCCAGTCCTATTGGTACTAATTTTCTTGGCGTAGTTAATCAATCATCGCTCTCGCGATGACGTAATCAAAAGAATGATTCTTCTAACACCCTAAAAATTGGTCTATTAGCCTCTTCAATGAATATTATAATGAAAGTATGCTGGTCAACTCATTATTCAGAGTGACGAGAGGCCTCCTCTTCCCCCTTCCTCCGCTGACCTACTGTTTATGTTGACCCTGTGCATAATGCATCTAATATCAATATCAATATAAAAGTTTATTTATAAAACACACTCAAATCTTTAAAAGCCCAAAATGCTGTACAGCAAAGTGCAATAGTACATATATACAAACAATTAAAATACACAAGAAGAGAAAAGGAAGGATTCTAACATTATTCAAACTCAATGCATTGCATAAAGAGACATTAAAATGTGGGGTGTAAGTGAAATAAATGCTTGGAATAATATCTTTGCTAGCATTGTTTAAGGGGCTTTGTGCTTCATGCTGACCAGTCTTACCAGAGAGCACAGTGAAGATGGCGGCAAAGGCGTTGAGTTTGAGCCCGTCGATTACATTCCCTATCTGACACACTTCTATGGACATGAGGATGCCCCCGGTGGACAGGAGGAGAATGTACAGGCACTCTGCCACGATGCACAGCCACAGCACTCCTGCAAAACAGCACAACGCAAGGTTTCAACTTTTCAATCATAATACAAATCTAGGGGACAGTTAAATTTTGAAAAAAACTTCCAAACGGTGAATACCGTACTTTTCGGACTTCAAGCTGCGACTTTTTTTCCAAGCTTTGAATCCTGCAGCCCATATAACGCGGCATCTAATTTATAGATTTTTACTGGCTAACGGCCACCGGGGGCACTCCAGCAGGAAGCCCAAGCGTTTTCACACCGTAGAAGAAGACGTAAGTGAACAGTGGTCACTGTTTAGGGGAGATGTCATGTTCTCTGTATTTTAAGCTTCAAAACGCTGTGTGTTTTATTACAATCAGACTCATATTCACGGAGAAATGAGTCTATGAGGAATAGAATCTAGACGTGGCTAAAGGCAGGACAGACGGGGGAGCTCGGACATGCGATATACGGCGGTCTGCAGTTTAGAACCTGCTGCACTGAAATGAGACTATCTTGGCCAGACTTGACCCACGGATAACCTATTCATCACTACCATGGTCTTTCTGTGTAAATATCTCATGTTACACTCTGGAGCTAAGTGCAAACTCAGGAGCAGATCAAACCAGATGTGAAGACACAGACACAGGTAAATCAGCCCACACAGTCATCAGGGACAGATAGGACAGTTAGGACAGCTCAGATGTGTTCTCCATTTGTTAAGATTCAAAATTCTGTGTTTTATTAAAAATCCAACTCATATTCACTGAGAAATCAGTCCAACTGAATTATGACGAGCGGACATATGATAAAGCTGTCTGCATTTTATAACCTGCTTTATAATCATTGCCGTGTACCATTTTGTTTTATTCTGGAGCGCTCTATAGCACAAAAATTACAGTAATTAGGATGCTTGGTAGGACAGCATGCTTAGTAGGAAAGTGGGAAAGAAGTTTGGGTTCTCACCAACACATTGACCCCTTTTCTGGAATTGAATGAACACTGTACTAAATTTGGTTTGTGAAGATTTATTGAACCAATAATTAAACAGATAAATATGAATATCGAATACGCAAATGAGTCGATAACAGATGGAGACGCTAGACATGATTGTATGTATGTAGTTGTGTGTGTGAGTTAATTCTAAGATGATTTTATCAGCAATTGTGAAATGCATTCTTACAACCAGAACCAGAAGAGGCTGTGATCCTGAGGAGCTGGGCCTCTGTGTGTCCGAGAGCCTGTGTGTCCGTGTTGCCTCCAGGATTCACTTAGGGGTCACGCTGGGAGAGACTTGCGGCAGCTCGGTCGACCCGCTGGGCAGGGCACGGCCACTCTATCAGGCTGAAGAAGCACTGGATCATGTTCAGGGATCTGCGTTCTCCTTGGTTCTGAGATGTTCCTCAGATAAAAGAAGCCGTTCCACTGATTCTCCGATGAGGCTGGTCTGAAGAGATCCTGGATCAAAGTTTTGTTGTAGACTTGAAAAGTTGCAAAAAGGTTCTTTACTTGAGTTTGCATGATGCAATTTAAATCCCGTCTAAGAAGAACTGGAACAGATTTAAGGGAGAGAAAAATTAGCTTCCGTGGGTGTGTCTCTCTGTAATGTTCTTTGTTCCGTGGTTTGGCTTAGCATCACTAGGCCAGAGATAAGCCCTTTTCACATCTCCCAGTTTGAGATCCTTCCTTCTTGAAGATCTGATAGAAGTCTGTTTGTCTCCTCCTCTCTCTCACAGACCCCTGGGGGTTTGGTTTTGCACCAGTGTTCGACTAATCAGCACGCATGTTAAGCCAGAGTTGATCAGAGAAAAATATCCGGTCTAATGCAGTCATTGTTTTGCCTTAACTTTAGACCACATAGTTACAAAGGTAATATTGTTCCAAAGACAAGTTATAAGAGTTATAAGAGTTATAAGAGAGACTCAATAACATTATGTACAGTAAATTTACCTTGTGGACAAAGTCTGCAAGATGATATTGATAGATGATATTTTTCAAAACCGCACAGTCTTTGTAGCGTTTTAACTACTAACTAGAAAATGGCTCTGTGAGTTCATTTTAATCCAAAAGTAGTCATTTGATGTAAAGTTTTTTCCAACATTCAAAGCATGAAGTTTCTGCTCCTGCGGAGACCGTGAATCTCCACGTAGGGGTTGTACATGGCAACACCATTCTTGTTAGGATAGCAACATTCAGAGGTCATCTGCAGGTCACTACATAATGAACCATATAAAAAAAACAAAGCTGAATAGAAAGTTTAGACGCTGAGAAAGCTTGACTCTGATATTAGCCTTACTTATTTAAAGTACTTTAAATTCAAAGGGTTTTTACGACAGTCCAAAAACTTTCTTGTCCACTCCTCTCTCCAGTGCGGACGTGTTTTCCTCTGCTCCCGCTGCTGCCAGCTACTTTTGCCTCTCTCGTCGTGTTTTTTTGTCTCGTTTTTCTCTCTAAATCACAGTGCACTGGATCACCTGTTGTTCTCCGAAATAATGAATCTGATTGATTGGTCTCTGAGTGCATTGGATAAAGTTTTTTCCCAGAGAAAAGCTTACCCGGGAGAAGCAACCTGTCCCGACGGGACGTCCTCAGCGGGGTACGTACGGGACTTTTACAAGAACTGGCAGGTTCTATGCATTGAGCCCCTGCTCATTGACGATTCATGATAGCACGATTCCTCCTAATTGGGGCTCGGGAGTCGCCTTTGGTCTATCGGAAAATTGGGAAGACAGAAAAATTCACGCCAACAACTGTCTGACATCAACATTAAAATGTTTTTTGGATTTGAGTGAAAGAATGAAAGGACTCGAACAGAGACTTGAGCACGGCACGGTGCAACTCACCTGACTGAACCGTACATCTTTTTCGGAAAAAAAAAACCCCCCACGGGGAAGGATGGGGGCCCCAAAAGACTTGGGATTGCATCAAGGAACTTTTCGCTGTCAGGACGGAGTAACTCATGAAATCAAAAGAAGAAAAAAGGAAGAGAAGAAAAAAAGCGAAGAAAAGAAAAAAAAAAGGAAGAAGAAGCGGAAAAGGGGAAAAAAGATAAAAAAAAAGAAAAAGAGAAAACAAAAGAAAAAAAGAGGAAAAAAAAAAAAAAAAGGAAAGAAGAAAAAGAAAAAAAGAAGGGGAAAAGAAAAGAAAAAAAAAAAAAAAAAAAAGAGGAAGAAGAAGTAAAAGAACAGGAAGAGAAAAAAAAAAAAAAAAAAGAAAAAGAAAAAGGGAAAAAAAAAAAGAAAAAAAAACAAAAAAAAAAAAAAAAAAGGCAAAAGAGAGCAAAAGAAGAAAAAGAAGAAAACAAGCAAAAAAAAGAAAAAAGGAAAAAAAGAAAGGGGAAAAAAGGTAAAAAAAAAAAAGCATAAAGAAAGAAAAAAAAAAGGAACAAGAAAGAAGGGAGGAAAGGAAAAAGAAAAGGAGAAAAAGAAGAAAAAAAGAAAAGAAAGAAGGGAAAAAAAAGGAGAAAGAAAGAATCAAGAGAAGGATAGAAGAGGAAAAAAAACAAGGGCGAAGGAAAGAAAGAGAAAAAGAAAGAGAGGAGAAAGAAAAAAAAAAAGAGGAAAGCAAGAAAAAGGAAGAGGGGAAAAAGGGAAAAAGAAGAACGAAAAAGAAAAAAAAAAGAAAAGAAGGGAACAGGGGGAGAAAAAAAAGGATAAGAAAAAAAAAAAATAAAAAAAAAAAAAATAAGAGAGGAGCAAGAAGCAAGAAAAAGAAAAAAAGAAGAAAAAAAAAAAAAAAAAAGAAAAAAAAAAAAAGGAAAAAATAAAAAAAAGAAAAAAAAAAGAAAAAAAAAAGAGCAAAAAAGAAGAAAAAAAAAAAAAAGAATAAAAAGGAAAAAAAAGAATAAAAAAAGGAAAAAGAGAGCAAAGAGAAAAAGGAAAAAAAAGAAAAGAAGGGAGATAGAAGAAAAAAAGAAAAAAGAAAGAAAGAAGAAAAAAAAAGAAGGAAAGGAAGAAAAAGAAGGAAAAAGAAAAAAAAGAAAGGAAAGAAAAAAGAATAGACAAAAATAAAGAAAGAGAGAAAAAAAGGAAAAAAGGAAGGACAAAAAGAAGAAAAAGAGAGAAAGAGGAGAATAAAAAAAGGAAAAAGCGAGAAAAAAGAGAAAAAAAAAAAGGGGAGAGAAAAAAAAGGGAAGAAAAGAAGAAAGAGAGAGAAAAAAAGAGAAAGGGGGAGGAATAGAAAAAAAAAAAAAAGAAAAAGGAAAAGAAGAAAAAGATAAAGAAAGAAAGAGCGGAGGGGAGAAAAGAAACAAAAACAAAAAGGAGGAGGAAAGGAAGAAAAAGGAAAAAGAGAAGAAAAAGGATAAGAAAAAAACAAGAAAAGGAAAAAAAGAAAGAGAAAGAAGAAAATAAAAAAAAAGAAAAAAAGAAAAAAAAAAAGGTGAACAGAAGAAAAAGAAGAAAGACTGGAGATTCAATTAAGAATTTCAAGCTAGTAAAAGAGCCGGAGGAGAGTAACTAATGACAAGCTGATCGCACACAGAGGACAAGAAACGATTGGATTATTTGATCATAAAATCATTGATCAAAAAAATGTATTAAAGTACTTATTTCTCTTTTCGCTGCTGTGCCCTTGTATCTCTCTCCCTACCCTTATCTGGCCCCGGGCTGGAGAGCTATAGGCGTGCAAGGCCGTGCTGAAGACACACACAGACACTTACACAAAAACAAGATTCGGCCTTCACTCACCGTCTGCACATCCCACATCCTAATCTTTGTGTTATCTTGTTTGTGTCCCTGCCCCAATATCCACTGAAAATATCCATCACGTTGAACCTCGTGTAATGTACTCAATATGTGTTGTTTATCATTGTATGCTTATTGCTGAAACTGTTTTTTTTCATTTTCCAAGAGTTCAAGTACCCCAGTAGGCGCTGTGCGAAAGCCAGCCGCCCCGGTGGCTGATGCTCTTTATGCATGTCTCTCATGTCGCATCTGTCACCAAGTCACGTTCCTACGTTGTGAATTTGTTCATTGACAATGGCAATAAATATTTCCTGATTCCTGATCCTGATTCCCTGATTCCTTGGGCATTAGCCCCATCAAGGTTAAATTTAGTGAAAATCATTTTGAGGTGTGAGAAGGAGTCTGGCTCTGAAAATATTGCCTTTTGGGCTTCAGAACTTACTCTACAGAAGCCCAAACATAAATAAATACATCCTTTTTTTAATCTCGCCTGAATATTGTCAATTTGTAAAGGTCCTAAGCAAGACATACTTTACTGTAAAATTATGCTTATTCACTGTACTTGCTGTTTATCTTGTTGACAAAAACTGTATAAAGTTTCAAATCTCTAGGAATAGGCATTTTGGTCCTGTTGACCTTTATGAATCAAAAAGTATATTCGGAACAAGTTATCCAAATATGTGCCAATTGTGCCAAACTGATTGTAGCTCCTCTATGATCCTAAAACATTTATTTTGATGTTTTAGAGACTACAAATATAACTGCTAAAAACAATGTATGTGAAAATATGTAAACATGAGTGTAACCATGAATTTCCCAATAGAGGTAAAAGAAAAAAAAACAAAAAACATATATATATATATATATATATATATATATATATATATATATATATATATATATATATATATATATATATATATATATATATATATAATCGGCCTCTAATCTGCTTTACGCATGTTAAAAAACTGCTAGTCGTCTGTTTTATTCCTAAAGCCCACCCATCGTTCGAAAGCTTATCTGATTGGCTACAATAATATGTCAATCAAAACTTACTACGTCACTACTTTTAGCACGTTCTCCATGTTTAAAAGTCTGACTGCGCAGATACGCAAAGGGACGCAAAGGGACGCATGATTTACCTAAACGGCTGTGCCAGACAAACCTGTGAATGGAAAAACTCGTGGATGATCATCAGCTCATTTTGTAGCTGAAAGTGTGAGGAAAACAAGCATACCCAGCGCAATATTGTATCTGGAGCCGGTGTTTTTATACGGACAGAGAGAAGTGTCGGACGAGCTTTAGCTGTGAGTTTTTTCACAGAAGAAAATACTGTTTACTGGACTATTTCATCAAATGGGATTACTTCAGGAAAAATACAAGTGGATATCGTTTTTCTGTGGATTATTATGAGAATGAGTACAGCTACTGATGGATTGAACCTCGTTGAGTCCGTCAGAACTGCAATAAGGGTAAGAAATGTTACACGAAAAGCTTATTGCGGCTTATTATTCAATGCAAATCATTGACATTCGTTTTGTTGAGAAAATAATCTTTAAATTGATGTATAGCTTGCAGGTATTGACAATGAAAATAAGAGTGATGATCAAATAGAACGTCTAAAGTCCGGTTTTTGCCCTTCCGCGGGTGGGAGGATGTAGTGGGGTTAAGGGATTCTGAACAAAAAGTTACTGTATACCATGCCCTATCTCCACCCAAATTTGAAGAGCCACGTTTCAAAAAAGTCAATATGTGAACATTTTTGTTTTGTCCAATGGAATTTGGTATTGTGTATGTGACCTTGAGCTGAAAAGTCTCTTTGGACCACACCCTATCGTCAATGTAAAGGTAGCCAGTTTGAAACAAAATATGTTTCTCAACCCTCACAGGAAATAAAGCTGATGTGGACACTCGACATAATAAAAGATCAAAGACCAGATCAAAAACAGGAATACACAAGGACAAATCGCAAGGCGCAAAAGATGAAGACAGATTTTCAAGTTAATGATCAGAATGTAAGAACAACTTTATATTGTACAGGAGAGAGGAAAGAATGTCTTTACAGTGCGTGGGTCAAAGGACACGCCAGCCCCGCCCCTTCCCCTCAGTGATGGAGAAAAAGTGGGAATAGGATGCACCTAGGGGAGGGACTTATGGACATGTATGTGTGAATACAGTGGAAGAGAGGGATGAGGGTCAGAAGGCGGTGGTCCGGTGGTGGTTCACCTTCAGGGAAAGGAGAACGGGCATGCATATGGCCATTAAAGGGCCCTTGGGTGACGCCCTAGTGCATGGGTAGTGAAACGCAAGTGAGACTATGAATATTACAATATGCCCATAGAGAGCCCTGTGCTGAAATAATTGAACAGAGAAGTGTAGTAAGTACAACAACTACATCTCATAGGTGCTCACAAGAAAAATGTGGACTCGTGTGCAAGGTTTCTCAAATGAAACCAATCGTAACACCAGTACCATATGACATATTAAATTAATCTTGTGGACAAAGTCTGCAATCAGATGATTATTTACTAAAACCGCATAGTCTTTTAAGCGTTTCCATGTGAGGGTTGTAAGATGGTACAACTACAGTCAGCACAAGTACAGTTGTTTTATACCTGCTGCTTCATTAGTTTACACGGGGCAAAGCGAGGGACTGCACCACTGATGGCTTGTTGGAGAACAAGCAACCTACCTGATACCACTCTGGCACTTCTATTCTTCACAAAGCTGTTTGATTTTGACGTGAGCAAAAGGAAATCTGACTATCTCAAAGTCACAAGCGTTACCATGGAGCACATCTCACTAATAACTGATATAACCCTTAAAAGAGCTACAATAAAGTGCAGCATATGCATACATTTGTATTAATGTATATATCTAATCCATTAGTGGCCACCATATTGTACTCTCAAAATAATCTGCTGTATTAATTGCTAGGCAGGTGAAGGATAACGCATAATAAAGTTATTTTATAGTTTATATATGTTAAGCTGATGTTTGTTTAGCACAGGGCAAAAGGCCCAGCTGTGTTTGTATTTCCTCAGGTCTTGGGCAAGCAGAAGATAACAAAAGAGAGATTAGGAACTCCACTATAAGGGCGGTCAGGACCGAGAACCAGCGAATCGTAACACAGACTAAGCCCGCAGCAGACTCGACCCCACACACAAGCAGGAGGAACGGGGGGGGGGAGACCCCCTCTGTGCTATAAAAACTGTTGTGTACAGCTGAATTTCCTTTGTCTCTTGTTCCTCTGTACGTAAAGCACACGAGTTTGTGTGTGTACAGGTAAAAAAACAGGAACCCAGATTGATCTGTAAGCACATTTTCTTAGAAACTTTGTATTAGGGCGAATACATTTTGTAAACTTAAACTCGGACGTCTCCGGTTGTCTCTTCCCCGATGCGGTGAACCCGCCAGGAAATAACAAAGTGCGTAATTATTTCCTACCCAGTTTCTGGTGACCCCGGAGTTACCGGACAGAAAGACGTGATACAGGAACAAAGTAAAAAGTAGACAATCGGCGTATTGTCGGGGGACCTTTTTCCACGGAATTGATTTCTCTGGGGCCCCTACATAAAAAGGTGAGCAGAAGCCTGTTGATATTTTCGAAATTCTGTAAATTGAACAGTGTTTAAAAAGGGAGAGGAAATCAATTATTGTGGAACTTGAAAGTCGCTCCATTTTTACAGAAAAAAAAGAGAAATATAGAAACGTCGTGGTTGGCGTGTATTATAGACGTATAAATACATTACCCGGTTTTACTGCAAAATGCCGAGGGGAGATCGTGCTCCCTCTGAAAAACAGCCAGCCACAGGTTTACGATCGTTGAAGCCTCCTGGCCGTCGACGAGCCGAGTCAACAAAAACGAGATAATACGGAGAGGCGGTCTCATCCATGACTAATCTCTTAGAGCGCGTTAGTTTAGAATTTAGTCGATGGCGAGCCTCCTGGTGAATTAGGAAGGAGGCGGCGGACTTCCCTTCTGGAGGTCGGCGTACCCCACAAAATTAAAAATAGTTTTAAGTTCAGCCTGCGCTAGATACTGGGACTTAGAGCCGGCGTGCTCGAGGGGTCGGCCTTCTTACCTCTCAGAATAGGGAACTAATAACAAGAGACAAACCTCACCTCACCACCAATTACATAAAGTTGATAATTAGATTTAATCTTAATATACTCCTAAATTGAACTCATAATGGAGCATGAATTTGACAGAGAATTGGGAGGAATATAGTGTCGACGGCGGGTGATGTGTGAAAGGACATACAGACGTTGGACGAGACAGGACTAACGGAATTTGGATGAAAATGGCCATGAAATGTAACCTGGTTATGGAGCAACAAATATTGATCTTGAGTTTGGAAAAAAAGGATAGAGGTAAAAGGCAAAGAGAAGGTTACAAGAACCAGTGAATGAGACACACGTGAATGAACATGGAAAAGACGGGAGACTGGAAGTGTTGTAATAGCTATGTTGTATGACAACGGACAGGGACACAGGCTAATTGTAAACGGATAAAAGAGTTAGAGGAAAAACAGGACAAGTTGGACAGAAGGAAGGAAACTGGAAAGTGAACTGAAGAATAGTAAACAAGTCGGCGACCGCCGTACACCTGATGAACTCTGGCAGTGACATCTTATAGCGAGCAGTAGGAAGGCACAGAGACGGGCGGAGGCACCAGAACACAGATGTCGGCGTGAACGCACACAAACACACAACACACACAACACACACGAAACACACAACAACGATTCATTTACACCACTTGACTCTGGGCCACCACAGCACTCGCCTGTAGTGCGCACAGGCCGTTGTTATCTGGAAAGGAGCCAGACTAGTGACTCCGCGCGCGACAACACACCGCTAAGTACCGCCAACTGCCCCATCACTTTACCCCATGCTACCAGGGTCAGAATGCAGGGACAGATGTGACCCGACCGGACGTTTTATACATCTGGCCCGCCAAACATTTCTTAGTTTAATAATTATTCAGCTCCAATAGATACATCGCGTTTTTAGTCGCTTAAGAACATACCAATTCCCACAATCCTTATGCAGCCGCCGGCCCACTCGCCGCGCACGGCTGTGTGTGCGAGGAGCTGTATGGCTCGACACAACGGGAGGCGACAAGGTGACGGCGAGAACCAGCGACCACTAATCGCAGGCAGGTTTAAAATGGAACACCACCCGGCAGCAATGACCATGTAGCGCTCTGCCCCAGGGCAGATCGTGGGAAACACGAGGAATAAAGAAAAGAGGTTTTGTGGACGTTAGAGCTGCTTGCTAAAAAGCGGCCGCTAATGTGAAGCTAACAACAAGAAAACAAACTATCTTTGCTGACAACTCTGTGAGGAAAACATCCAAACCAGATGACAAAACCTGGATAGAATCATCACGCCACAGAAAGTAAAACACAGGTCCAGAGTGTAATAAAGTATGAACATGAACAGAGTTGTGAAAGCTGAGGGGGGCGTTTGAGCTCTCATATTGATTCACCACATGAATCATTTGTCACTAAAATAAGCTTAAACTGTAAAAATAGTGAGCTCATATTGAGTTAGTGCAGCAATATTAACATGTCTGTGATACAAACATTTAATATCAGAATCATATCAAATGTCCATGTTCCTGTTCCTGCTGCTGATGCATGAATATGGACTCAGTCTTTCACCTGCTGCAGATTTGTGCAACAGTGTCCACATAGAACTATTACTAGGCTATATAACATTTGTTATATCTTTTATTGTTTTATTTTTTACATTATGTTCGGCCCGCGACGCGTCGAAAAGCTGCCCCTGGCCCAAAATGAGTTTCACACCCCTGACATAGAGGTATGGAGGAAGAGGACCCCGAGCGGACAGAATGACACGGACACCACGGTCCTGCGGCTTAAACTGATTCCTGGCACAGATGAGGAAGAGGACGAAGACGAGTTTGAGGACGTAAAACTACCGAGCATGTTACAGTGTCTCGTCATCATGGGAGGGAGTCCACGGACCACGAACAGGCGGCTGCCCTCCTCGCCACATTACCGACTGAACTGTGGTCAACCGGTCCCTTCGATGTGGGGTCCTGCTCGTCTGTCCCACCGGTGGAGATAAAGGTTTCTCCTGGAGCCCACGTGTATCGGCCCCAGTATCGTTGGGTCCGGGAGGACGACCAAGGTATGGAGAACACTTTGACTGGACTGTGGTCTGCTGGAGTGCTGGAGACCTCCGACTCATCTTGGTGCACCCCGTTGCGCCCGGTTTTGAAAGCCGACGGGGGTTCCTACCAAATGGCACATGACTTACGAGCTGTAAATGACGTCACCATCACCCCCACTTTGCCCGCACCCGACCCACATCGTATGCTCACCAGCATACCACTTGACTGTACCTGGTTCACTGCGATTGACTTTGCCAACGCCTTCTTTTGCATCCCACTCTGGCCCGAGGCCGAAGTGGTCATTGACTTCTCTGATATGCTCCATCCTGTATGAGGTAAGCGCTATTTATTAGTACTGGTCGACACCTTCTCTGGATGGCGGGAGGCTTACCCCTGCAGAAAAGAGGACTCTACATCTGTGGTAAAGGCGCTGGTTAATCACTATATTCCTACACATGGTTTCCCCTCATGCATCAGATCGGACAATGGTACTCACTTTAACAGCAAACACTTAGCTCAGGTGGAGGCTGCGCTGGGCCTCCAGCATAAGTTCGGTTGTGTTTATCATCCTTCTTCACAGGGCTCGGTGGAACGAATGAACCGTACATTGAAGGAGAAACTGGCTAAAATCTGTGCTGACACCTCACTTGATTGGCTTACTGCTCTTCAACTTGCCTTGCTTTCAGTTCGTCAAAACTGTGAACAGAAGGACAGGTTTTATCCCCTTTTGAACTCAAAACAGGTCGCCTGATGCCAGGACCGGCTTCCTCCATCCAACCGTTCCAGGAGACACCACAGCCACGCAAAAACTTACACAATTATTGGAGAATGTTGCATGCTTTTTCCTCTTCTTTCTCTTCACAGATTCAGGATAAAACCGCTCAGGAGGAGGAGCCCACAGTCTTGGAGAATTGGACACACGTTTATCTGAAACGCTTCTCCAGAAAGTGGTCGGAACCACGTTGGACTGCCCCCCATCTGGTGACAGCACGCACTAACAGAGCAGTGCAGCTTGGAGGGCGTCCGCATAAGTGGTATCATTATTCCATGCTGAAGCCATATATTCTCTGATTTCCATATTGACAATCGTTACAACTTCTGCTTTTGGAACTGCAATGTTTTCCCCCCTGTATACTCTGAGGTTCCCTCAGAGCAAGAGAGGGTGGGCTATTTGGGCTTTTGTAGGATACTGCAGTGTGATTTTTGTTGAGGTCAAATCAATACATGTAAATTTAACCAAGGGGCCAACACAGAATGAACCAAACCAGCCTGAGCCACAGACCCAGTCACGGAGACTCAAAACATACAAATGTAAAGGACGCATAGTTTTATAAAGTGTTATCACGAGACCCCATGACTCTTACAGAAGAAGACATTTTTTTATTAGAACATAGGTGTGGCCAGAATAACGAATCATTAACTGATTACACTGATATGAACCAGTTCAACAATTCACTGAATGCTAAATTGAGTCTATACAAAAAATACCCTAAACTTGTCCGTCACATCTGTATTCATCCGTCCAGATACGCTTTGCCAGACCAGAGATCCCAAAATGAGCAATGCAGTTCATCGCCGGTGATATTTTATGTGAATGATGGGTGTGTTGACTGATGAGAAGGTTTTATACTCCGCAGGTGCCCTGTCATTGGACTAGTATCCTGTCGGGTATATTGAAGATATAGCCATGCCCTGAAAGATCTTTACATTTCTTAATTTCCATTATTCTATTGCTTTTATTCGCCCATACTGTTATGAGGGTTGTGTGATCTCCGTGTGGAGAATGAAGGAGATAACGCATAATAAAGTTATTTTTATAGTTTATATATGTTAAGGCTGATGTTTGTTTAGCACAGGGCAAAAGGCCCAGCTGTGTTTGTATTTCTGTGTCTGCAGATTCTCTACCTCCTCAGGTCTTGGGAGCAGAGATAAACAAAAGAGAGATAGGAACTCCATATAAGGGCGGAGGACCGAGACCAGGATCGTAACCAGACTAAGCCCGCAGCGGACTCGACCCCCACACACAGCAGGAGGAACGACCCCCTCTGTGCTAATAAAACTGTTGTGTAGTCGAATTTCCTTTGTCTCTTGTTCCTCTGTACGTAAAGCACACGAGTTGTGTGTGGTACAGGTAAAAAGGAACAGGAACCCAGATTGATCTGTAAGCACATTTCTTAGAAACTTTGTATTAGGGCGAATACATTTTTGTAAACTTAAACTCGGACGTCTCCGGTTGTCTCTTCCCCGATGCGTGAACCCGCCAGGAAATAACAAAGCGTAATTATTTCCTACACAGGTTAATTGTTATAGATTAACATTTTCTTCTCACAGGAATATTTGCAAGTTTAAACATACAAAAATACATTATCAAAGTTTCCTTTCTTTTTGCTTATATATTATGATTAATTATAAAATCGAAATATTTCTCCTCACAATAATCGGGACTCTAAATTTATATCGTGACATTCCTACGTGAGAGAGGGAGAGAGTGAGGTATTCAGATAATCAGACGAGTGTTTGTTACATTAAAATAGAGATGGTGTAATTTATTTTGTGTAAATAAAAACAAATATTTAAAACGGCGATTATTTGAGCAAAAACACAGAGATTTTTTATCCTGTGGTCTGGATGCTTCTTCCTTGAATTAATAACATAAAAAAGTTAGGCCCAACAAGTATTTTGGCAGTTTATACCCTTATTTTGAATACATTTAGTTGCAGGATTTGTTGGAAGTGAGAATTCAATTCATTTAAATTCAATTCAATTTATTTTTGTAACGCCAAAATCACAACAGTAGTTGCCTCGAGGGGCTACAGTGGAAAACAAATAAACAATGTTCATAGGGACTTGGAAATGTCCAGCGTCCGGTGTTCTTAGACAGATGTCCCAAGCTCCCCTGTCCTTAGACCCTCCTTTCGGTCCACGGGAAAAACTACCAAACCTCTTTGGGAAAAAGTAGAAACCTGTAGGAGTTCCACAGTGAAGGAGAGATCCGACTCCCTCGGACGGACAGGCGGACGCGCCTCAATTCGCAGATACACGGTGGGGCAAGACCCACTCAGGAGGACAACCAATTCTTCGAGGCCGATGAAGAACCTTTTGATGGGTTTACGCAGGCACTGTTTGAGAGATGAGGGGATTATCCTTGCAGACATCCAATTCCTGCAGCCACAAGTCAATTTTAAATGAGTCCTTGGGACATTTCTGATGGAATAGCCCTGTTTAGCTATTGACAGACCAGCAGCGCAAAAAACTGCACTTTCTTCCTCTGAGTGCTCACTTGGATCAATAGCACTGTCCAGGGGACACGCTGTGTTCTTTGTATTTTACGCTTCAAAACACTGGGTATTTTATTACAATCAGACTCATATTCACAGAGAAATTAGTCTAATGAGGAAGTGAATCTAGATGCAGCGAAACGCAAAGGCGCACGCGTGAATCTAGGTGTGGCCCGTATATGGACAAGTTCTATTATCTTTGTAAATATTGTGTGCACAGCTTTTATTCAGGAGCGCTGTATAGCCCGAAAAGTATGGTATATAAAAAATTTACAGACCACTAAATCAAAGGTTTATTGCCATTCTACGTGAACAAAATTCACAAACTAGGAATTTGCTTACAAAAACAATGAATAAATGAAGCTTCCGAAAAGCACATCACATCAGCATTTTCACAATTCTGACACTTCTCTATTTCAGTGTAAAACTGTGGAAATTCTATGTTGTGATGTCACATGAATGTGTTATGGCAGAAAAAAAACGACTCCGGCCCCTCATGTTCACACACAGCTGATAATTATGTGTCTGTACTCTGTTTCTTTGCTCAACAACCGGTTTCCCTCCATTCGGGAGAGAAACCCTAGGGGTCCAGGATGGGGCTTTTTGCATGAACCTGCATGGCCTTTGGCCAGGGCATTGTCTTTCTAAGTGTCAGACAGTCAGGATGTAAATGTAATCAACTGCCTCTGTTCTTTGTTTTTGTACCCAGCCTTTGTCTCAGGGCCACAGAGTAATTTTCCGTGTGATGCAGGTCCCATCTGCTCGAGTGTAAACTATATAAGAATGTAACGCCTGTGAATGGGGACTCAGACCAGGGAGGGACAGGCAATGCTTGTATTACGAGAGATTGATTCAGACTGTACACTGAATTAATCAATTCACTTTTGAGAAAAGACCACTCTGTTCTATTGTTTTACTTTATTTCCTGATAATCGTTAGAAACATTTTCCACAACAATTGCCACTTATAATGTGCATTGGCACGGGTGTTTCTGATCAAATTAGCGTACTCACCTCGTTCATTCGCTGGGGCGACGTAAATGAAGCTCCTGCAGTTCTCACCTGCAAAAGACAAAAGGAAGAAACACATTCAATTACTTTAACTGCTTTTATTTTATATTATTTACTTACTCTCTTTGTAATGTTCCTTGTTTTTTGTTTAAAGTGTTTAAACTTTTTTTTTTTATTAAAAAGAAAATTGTCTTGTAGCGTGACATCCATACACTCTTGGGATCTAGGGATGGAAGTGCCATGTTAATTTCAATTCCAATATTTCTGAGCCAAAGGACAGTACCAAAACATGTGATTAAACAAAACAAGGCTACATTCGCGTAGCCCATTTGTTTGTAATATATTTAGTAGAGTAGCTATCCAGATTGCAATGCATTGATGGAATTTAGATATTATTCCCTTGAAAGTTCTGATTTATAAGCCTTGATAAAAAAAATTCAGTCAGGGGGCTATAATGGTCATTCATTTGTTTAATTTCTTGGTTGTAATATCTCCTAATTTGTAAATACCTATAAAAGTCCTGCTTCTCCAAGCCAAATGATTCTTTCAACATATCGAAGTTTTTCATATGATTGATGTGTAAAAAAATTTTGACACCTTTTGTAATCCAGACCTTGAATCTCAGGTCAATACTGTTTGGTGCAAAACCTTGGTCATAAGCCAACTAGAGTAAGATTTTACCATCTTCTTTCAGTTTATATGCTTTGATTAGCTCCTTCCATGACATAAGAACAGATTTTACCCAGGTATTCACCACTTCCTCCAAATAACTCAACTGTTTGTCATCTGCCAGTAAAGCCTGTACCGGAACCGCCGGCATAGCATTGTAGTGTCTCAAAAGGGAAATATCCAATTTAGGAAGAGTTATTTAGCACTATAACTATAAAACGGGGCACCAGAGAATTCACTCAAAACTAAATATACATTCCAAAATCACAGCTCATTTAGTTTGAAGGAAGGATATCGATTAAGCGACCCGTGCTGTAATAAAATCACAGCAACCAGAATTTTTTTGGGTGGTCTATTTAAAAAAAAAAATCACTCCAATGTAGGAGTTTTAGACAGATTTCAGGAGAAGCCTAAATCGGCAGTCTTGATGCCTCGCCAGGTTATAATAGGCACCACTGGGTGGTAGCTCATGAAGATATTTTGCTATAAATAAGCTAACCAGTATTCAAGCACATTACATTTGAAGCACATGCTGACATTTCAAGCTTGGTAATTTGGTAACGAGGCACATATTATCCTCTCTCTTTTTGTGGCCTGGATGGCTTTATCACTAATGTTGTTTGAAGCCAGTCATTGCAGGAACTCTGGGAACTAACTAACAAAACCACTTGTCAACGGAGCCGGACGGGAAACATCTGCGGCAGAGTCACCTCCCTGCTCAGAAGAGAGAGAAAGAGGACGTCTACTCCCTTTTTGCATATAATGTTTTGATCTATGTATACAAATGCTGGGTCGAGGGTTAGTCTGACATTCAGCGCTCCTGGCATATGTCCTGAATGGTCGCGCAGGAAAGACTGACCGACTTGGGACAGCATCTCTGTCCCAAGTGGAGACACTCATAAAATGTCCTCTTTATTTAAATGCACCCTTAGACACTAAACATGACACAGGAAAAAAAAAAAAAAAGGGGGGCAGAAATGATGCGAGGGAGATTATCGGACACGTATATGTACTGTATGTATATGTATATGTATATCTATCTATGTGTATGTGTATGTGTATGTATGTATGTATTAAGAGAACTACATATTATGCATCGATCATATATTCGCCATTATACAATGCATTGAACATATATTCCACTATTATCACATGTTATGCTGCTCTTTGGTCTGTGGTGCTGTATTTTTCCACTCTGACCCCCAAGGTTTGACCAGTCTCAGGTTACACGAGCAGACAAAGAGAAAAAGGGGTGAGAACCATGGAGGGGGTCAGATGGGCACGGGGCCAATCACAGCCCTACCACAAAGACTTCCTGTAGGCTCATGCATATTCCATATTCTGTGTCTATACTGGCAAACTGTGGCTGTCCCGTTACTCTCCGGACTATGAAGACGCGAGTAACGAGTGTTAGGCACCCGGAAGTCCAGACGTCTGTATAGGTGACTTTGTTAGGAGAATAAAAAAATGCGTAATGAAACTCATGAATCTTGGTCATCTATAGCTGGTATGTATTAGTAACTGATAGAGTAGATCTTGTTGACTTTCCAGTTTCTGAACACGCAGATGTCCGAGTAAAATAGAACTGGACATATTTCTTCAGTATATATGTGTGTATGTATATATAATATATATAGAGATGCAATGACAACGGGTAGTGGTATATAATGATTGCTATTTTAAAAACATGACAATATCTACATGTACGACAATATATGTGATGATGGTAATGATAATGTAACACATTTTTACTCTGTTTGAATACATACAGACATACACTCAGGCACACATATGCACAAATAAACATACACACACAAACAGAAGTACATCCACGCATACACCCACACGCGTACACGTACACAAGGACACGCACACAGACACGCACACAGACACGCACAGACACAATCACCCCGCTCTGAAATTTTTAAACTGTTGTCCCTCTACTTGTCTGATGTCTGTATTGCTGTCTGTCTTTTGCAGTTTTTGTTGTTGTTGTCTTCATTATTGTTACTGTTTTGTAAATAAAAAGACTGACCCAGAGCTCTGTATTGGCATTGATGTTGAGGCCACCAAGATTCCACCAAGATTTGTCCGAATAAATACAAACCAAGTTTTATTAACTTGGTTTGAATTTACTCGGACGAATCTTGGTGGTTCTTTTCTACAACACGCTGCACTCACTTTACATGCTGTAAAATGACAGTTTGGTGGGGTGGAATAAAGCGGCATCTCCGATGTAGAGAATGGCGTTAACAGGTGTGTCGGCCCAAAACTGTTCGGCTCGGCAGGAGAACTCACATTGCTGTGTAGTGTTTATCATGGATGAGGGTCGCAACTTAAAGAGGACCATTGGCAAGTTAGCGCCCACCACTATTTCAGCTTGGCTCTTTGTAACTCGGTCTCGAGTGGACAAGACATATGCTGCCTGCTGTCATAGAAATTAACTTTACCATCGGTGCTGTCTCAGACAGACGGTTTACTTGGGCCGAGGTGGTGATTGTCATTCATGAGAGAGCACATTCTTAGGTTTTAGGGTTAATAGATAGAGACACAGTTGTTAGTAAGTGAGTCGCGAACCAGGTGTAGGATTTTTCGTTTGAAATGTGTAATTAGGGCTATTGGCGTCCCCGACATGTCCCATGGGGTTTGTGTGAGCTCTAATCTGGTTACGATTAACCTACTTCAGGGTTGGTTCTCTGCGTCCTCTGGTGATTTTGATCTGATACACCACCAGAGATAGTTTGTTTATGGTTCATCGTGAGAGCGTTGACAGAAAGGGTGGGTTGGGCGGGAAGGGGCTCACAGGTCAAAGCGTCGGGCTGAGAGTGCCAGGTGACACCTTCAAAGATCCCTTGTTTGGTGACTCGGCCAGAACATTAAAATCTTTGTTTAGGACAGTCTCCCATATCTGTTTAGGTCTGTCAACGCGTTGACCTGTGGTGGGATCTCAGTAGTGTAGCATGGAGCTTGTGACTGCATGGGCTGGGGTCGACAAACTTGTGACCAAATTTTGAGCCGTTTAAAGTCAACAAATGGCTTTAAAGCGATTAAGCAAATCTTGTCCCAAAAGTAGTTGGATAGTATTTAACGGCAAGACATATACCAGATGGATCGGCTTTATGGTTCTGACCGTTAGTTGAATTAAGGCTACCTCTTCAAGAGTGGTGTTGACCTGGGAGTAAGGTCAAATCTCCAGGCAGAAAGTATGGGACGTTTGAACCATACTCTGTAAGGTTTCAAAAAGGTCACGTGAGATCAAGCTGATGTCAGCAGCTGTGTCGATGAGTGCGTCATGCAAGGTTGTCTTCTAACACAGTTGAAAAATAGAGCTTACATGCAGCTCCTTTGGTAGACGGGTTACCAAGAATTTGGTGAAAAGTGTGCTCATATCGGATGTTTGATGGGTCATCTTCCTGTGGGTTGGCGATAGAACTTACTTGACCAAACAGGACGTTGATTGGTGTTCGAATCTCACTTTCCACTATCTGGTTGTAGGGGGTCGGAGTTCCAGCTAGGGGAATTTCCGGGTTTGGGTCCAATTCCACTGGGTTCCAATGAAGAATTGTCTTTGGACTGGCTAAGCGCAGTCATTGTAAGCCTGCCTTACCTTTATAGATCCTTTTAATCTCTTGGATAATTTTCTGCACAGCGTTTAGTTGCTCCCTGTTTAGACACTTGATGTCGAGATGCGGTTTTGAGGAAGACTTATTGCTGGAGTGTCATTGTGAGTCTTTTTTTGTTTGGTGTTTAGAACGGGAGACATTGTTATAGTGGTTGTCATTTGACAACTTTTGGTTGTACTTAGTAGAAGTAGTTTTCTTTGTCCTTATCCAGTTTAGGCTGGCTCTGTGCTCCTTATGAACGAGAAGGTTTGGAGGCGCCCTCTAGTTCTAAAGTTCTTACAATGCTTAAGTCTGAAGAAAGATCTTGGGGTTGTCTTGGGGTCCCTTGCTGCTTGGGGTAGGACCTTACGGCTAACTCTCGGAGTTGATGGCTAGTTTGGGAAAGGGGGCAGGCCAACATACCAAGGTGATGGCTTGTGACTGGATGCAGGTTTTGCAAAAACTTGTCTTCTTCCATCCCTTCGTCTTTTTGTGGTCCAAAATAAGCTCGGGGCGTTTCCGGTCAGCCTTGTTTAATTTTTAAGGTGGCAATCAAGCCGCCAGAAGTGCCTGTGTCATAGTATTTCTCTTCGTTAGCGACACTTGGTTTGGGCTAGAACCAAACAATGTGTCTGACAATCTTATAGAAAAATCTCTATGGTCGGCATAGTGTCGTGGTGGACTCTTGTAGTCATTTTGTAGTCTGAATAGTGTCGAGTCGGGCTGTCACATCCGTCGGAGTCAGCGGTTCAACTATTTCTATGGTGGTCGTCAGCGTAGTGTAAAGTGGGGCTACTACCAATGTTGCGTTCGTCAAAAGTCATTGTATTACCTGAAGTGCTTACCCAAAGTGGTGTAGTCACTGTCCCTAGATTTCCTATAGCCCACAGGTGGTCAAGGAGCTCTGCTCATTCCAGTCCCTCTGTTCGCCCTCTACTCTGAACTGTAGTCGTTTGGGCCCAAGTGTTGGTTGAAGGGTCAGAATCAGAAAGAGTTTATTGCCATTGTCAATGAACAAAATTCAAAAACGTAGGAACTTGTCTCGGCCTTAAGGTGCAACATAAAACACTGAGTAATAATAAAACAACATATATTCACAATCAAAAAAGGGCATGCATTAGGAAACAATTTAAAATTACTATACAATAAAAATAAAAATAGGCATTTCTATGTACACAAGAGTGGGGCTATCTTGTCTCTCCTTTTGATAACCTACTTCTCTGTCCTTCTTGTGGAGCTGTCTACTGGGAAAGGAGTTTGGCTTTGTACCCACAGTCAAAATACTTACATGGCGTCTGAGTTTGTTGATCTAAGCCTGTTTGGATTCTCAAGTGAATATTTCTGCATTCCTCAGGTCTTCTTGCAGCTTGGCTGCTGTTCCTAGTTCCTTTTCTGTTTCTTTATGCGCAAACTTGGTGTAGCCCAGTGCAGGTCATACCACGCTCTCGTTTGTGGGTGGCAAGCTCCCATTTGACATCTTCCAGCCCCTTTCGAAGCTTCAAGATTTGAAATTCTTTCTTCTCGTCAGGGAAGGAGTGCTTTTGCTTCGTTCCCACCAACCCTTTTTGTGGCTGAGGTCAACACTGACCTAAGTCAGGCAGTGGTCTGCTGCTCCTGTTGTAGAGTAGCTTTTCAACCTATTGACTTTTCCTGGACACAGTCGAACAGGCGCCAAATTCTATCTTGTAAAAATAATAACCCCATAATGACACAGCTTGTCCATTGTGCCATATCTTTGTCCTTTGGAACCTTAAAGATCCTATACTTTACAATTTTCCCAGTTCAATGTCTATTCTAAGGACATTGTTGATAACAATAAGTAACAGTTTAAAATATCACCCATATCTTGGGACCAGCTCCCCTACCCGGAAATGCAAACGGTTTAGTTTGAGATACCTCTCAACCTTCTTGAAGAGCATGTCTACTCCGCCCATGCCTTGACGTAGCCTTGAGTGGAGATGGCGGGTGTAAAAAGAGGTACATTGGAATAAACATTTTATCCATGATCAGGCACAAGTACCACACCAACTGCAACAGGATGTTGCCGTTTGGTAAATAATAAACTAACGCTAGTATCTTTGGTATATGTGTGATTACAGTTTAGCATTCGTTTGGGTTTGGCTCTTCTTGTTTAATTACCTGTGGGAATTATCGGACTGTGCCCGATGACACAGAGCATATGCTGCTGAGAAATTCCTAAGATAATAGTTATATTGTGTAATTAATTAGAATTATTACTACTCACATAGAAAACATAAAATCAAATGTATGTGTACTTTATATAGGTCTACATTTATTATTTTTATACAGCTATACTATTCTGAAGTGAGGTGAACAATGAAGATTTAATATTTATTATTTTCTTAGTAATGATCTGACTGTCTATGTATGAAGTGTCAGTTGTGTCAATACATCCATCATCTGTCTGAAAGCCTACATGTTTTATTGTGTAATACATATAGCGTATAATACTTTAATAATGTGATGCTATATCAGATTGCATGTAACAAATAATTGAAGTAATATACGCTTTTATTATATATAATGTTGTTAAATTATATTATTATAACACTAAATATTTTTTCCTTCTTCCATGTGTAGGTTTGTGAGGTGGATCAATGAGCTGCACACTCCTCCTGCTTGCCTTTCTGTCCATCCCGGCTTTATTGTAAACTGCCTCAACATTAATGCATTACAAAATATAAATAACATGAGCATGAACATGGGCGAACAGGAAGTGAGTTTTTTAAACTTTGATAATAACCCACTGTATGCTTTATTTGTTATATATCAAAATATAAATGGAAAACACAATGTAACAATAATAATAATAAATACAAGTATATTACAAACATGCAAATACTGCTGATAATAATCACAACATATTTTGTGTCCTTTTTCAGGTGTCTCAGATTTTTGGCCGATAGATGTTTTGTGAGCTGATGTTGGGGACTTTTTGGTTTCTGTCCATCTCCAAGCACTGTCTTGTTCACAAGTAGTTTTTCAGACACCGTCCCTTTGTAAATAAACAACATAATAATATAAATGACTAGTAAGTGTCTGTGTCACAGTTGTGTAATTGTGAACTATTACAAACCTGGCTGAAACCCCTTGCTCGGGTCCTTGGAGACTTTTACAGAATGAACACACTGAAATTCTGGGACCTCGTGTGTTGGACATCTTGAATATGGTCTATGAGGGATGTCCACTTTGCCACATTCTCTGGTTCGGATTTGGAGGAGGATGCTACCCAATAGATGTGTTACGGAGGCTCCAGGCACATTACACCAGTGTTGAGGACAACTAAAACCATGATTGAGCAGTCGCTGTACTATTATCAGTTTTCGCAACTTTCACTTGTACACCTAAAAAACAAAACAAAAAAAAGGACAAAAACATTGTGTCACTGATTATAGCAAAAACAATCATGAATATTACTTTTGAATTACTTGAGTAAACTAAAATACACAAAACATAAGAACTGAGTTAGACTAATAAAAGTGTGACTAATTTGTATTCATGCAGGACAAGATGTAATTTATTTTGCTAAACAAGCTCTTTGAATTAATAATCAAAAGAGAGAGTTAGGGTATGAAAAGGTATTCATTGTGTAAAAACATGCTTTCACTTCTAACATGTTGTAACTTGTTGAAACACTGATTTTTAGGGTGTGTCTGTGTCCAGATGGGGTGGCACACGCAGAAGGTCTTTGTGGCTGGATGCTTCCTGTAATGTGCTTTAAAACTACATTAAAAAAAATATAGTGAATGTCTGCCAAAGTTACCAAAGAATTAAAGCTACAATCCCATTTCAAACACATGCATAGTAATCATTATAGATTAAAAGGTGAAGGCCTAATGAACACAAAAAATAAATAATAGAATAATTCCATTTATCCTTATTGATCGTATTTGTACTGTAACAGTGTAGTGTAACATTTATATATGAATGGGAAAATATGATGTATGAATGTGATCAGGGGTGTCGAACTCATTTTGGGCCACGGGCCAAATTTTGACGCTCAGGCTGGATTGTGGACCGAACAAAACGAAAAAATTAAAATAGAACAATAAAAAAGAAATACATAGCTTTATATAGCCTAGTAATAGTTATTTCTGGACACTGTTGCACAAATCTGCATCAGGTGAAAGACTGACTTCATATCCATGCATCAGCAGCAGGAACAGGAATATGGACTTCTGATAGGAAATGTTGATTTCACAGACCTTTCGGCGGTGGCTGCATAAACTCAATGTGAGCTAACTATTTTAATAGTTTAAGCTTAGCTTAGTGATAAATTAATCATATAGTGAATGAAATTAGTGCATTGTGTTTGTATTCATAGTCACATTAATGTCTACACAGTCAGAGCTTTATTACACTCCTGTGTTTTTAACCTGTAGTTCTTGATCTGTCCAGGTTTGCACTTGTTTGGATGTTTTCCTCACAGAGTATCATCACAGTAATTTGTTTTCTTGTTTGCGCTACATTCTTCCACATGTTTCCCAAAGCCACAAGTCTCTTTCCCCACTCAGACCTAGTTGAGTGCTCGTGGGCACGTCGCAGCCCTCGGCACTGCACAAGACGCGTTCAGGGTGGGAGAGGGCCAGCTGCTGCAAAGCACTGTGGGACTAGTTCTAGCAATAAAAACTGTATATCTATTGCAAATTAATAAATATATATTACAAATGTTTTGCGGGCCAGAATAAAGCATCTGGGGGGTGGGATGTTTGACACCCCTGAATGTGTTCTATGATGTGTTATTGTGTCATGAACTAGGAAAGATACGACATTGCATTACAACGTAGTTTTGTCATGTATTAATGGTTAATGTGAGTGTATGACAAAACAATCTAATTACAAACACTTGATTGGTCATGAATTGGTGAAATCCATTCTGACTGGGCACATACATACTGGCTCATATGGCTTTGGTTAAACTATACAGTCAGTGGGTCAGCCGGTCATCCCAAGAGCAAACTGTTATCCCATTTTATCATTCATCTTTGTTTTGCGCCAAAGTCTCACCTCCACCCTCACCTCAGTGTCGAAATAACACACATAACATAAAGTATACATCGTGTACTTGCTGTATAACACCTAAAGTCATGATACATCTTTTATTTACAGGACAACTCGTCCTGTAAATAAAACGCATAATACATGTTCAGGAAATGTGCGTGAGTTGCATTACAGTTTATGTGTCACATAAACTGTACTTACCGCTCTAGGCGCTCCATTGTCTCATTTTATTGTGGGAATGGCACCCGTTTGTTGTAAGTCCAGCTTCAAAGTGACTGGAAATGTCTTGAGTGAAGTGATGTTTGCAAACAAATTCCAGCCACCTTCTGTAGTGTTTCTTCTTTCGGTAAATTAGAAGGTCTAGACACATATTTAACACACATTTCCTACAAGAGGACATGGTGAGCAACAAAAAGCTGTTTTAGCAGCAGCAGCAGCAGCTGCATTTGAAGCTAAATAAGGTGATGAAGCCACAGTTCCTCTTGAGCGCGGGGGAAGGGGGTATTTACAGGTACAGTGCGCTTCCTGGAAGAGGGGCTGAAACAGGGAAGCGTTGCCTCATCTTGGTTAGTGCCGCGCTATCTTGGTGAGTAGCCGCCTTTCGCCTGCTTATCCGAGGAAAAGGATAGCTAAAGACTGAGGGATTTGGAGAAAAAAAACAACTGTTTGAGCAAATAAATGAGGGAACTATACCAGTAAGAAGGTTAAAAGCTCAGAAAAGTCGATTCAGCATAATACACATCCTTTAAAAACTTTTTGGATTGAAGGCCCCCATTTGGTGTAACTTTGTTTCCTTCCATAAAACCAGGTGATATCTATTTGGTAAAATCATGTAAAGCCAGACATAGGTTTTCCACTAGCCAGATGGTTACCAGGGTTAAACTTTGACTTGGTTGGGACAGTGATGCTGGAATGATGTAACACGGTTATATCTGAACAGTAGAATTTTAGCTGGACATGTTTTAATTGAGTGATTTAGCAAAATAATCCTTTGGATTAGATTTAGTAACCGTAGACCTGATCGATGATTAACGGTAACGTCTCACTAGGGTTAATCCGTACGGTTAGTATAATTTACTAGTGATGCGTTAACAAGGAGCAAAAATGCATGATTAGTATCTGCAGGCGGTGAATGATGTTATAGAGTACACTTCAAACAAGACGTGTTACATAGACATTCACAATGCTAAATACTAAACACATTGACATATGCAGCATCCACAGTTAAACACTACTTTAGAGCACTAGGATGCACAGCAGGAGTTAGATGGAATGCTAACTATGCAGTGACACCACAGCTATGGATTTGGCTGTTTTTGTCAAAAGAGTTAACAACAGTAACAATACTGACCATACACAGTTAAAGATGGCGCTGCAGAAGGCCGCCCTGGCTTTTCGATGCTCGTTGTTTTGTATGTTTTTGTTCGTAAATTGTGTGTCTACGTGCTCTTACACCCGTGAAGAGCTCTTGTCCTTCCGAACCACAACTTCAACAAACCTAGTTCCAGCTTTTTTAGCTTCTGCTATAGAATTAGCCCTTCTTTTGGCTAAAAGAGTGTGAAGCCGCAGACGAGGAAAACGTGCAGGGGTCCTCGTGCGTCTCCGTAGGAGCGGAGCACGGACGCCCTTACCTGGAATTTTCCTCTAATGTTTGCTCACTTTCCAACAAAATGGATGAACTGGCGCTGCTGATGAGATGAAACAGAGACTTTTCCTCATCTCCTGTTTTGTGCTTCACGGAGACGTGGCTCAGCAAGCTGGTCCCGGACTACGCCGTACAGCTGGAGGTCTTCGAGCTTCTTCGTGTGGACAGACAAAAGGATCTCTCTGGGTGAAAAACGGAGGAGTCTGTTTTTACATCAACAACACCTGGTCCTCGGATGTGATTGTGATCTCCAAGCACTGTTCTCCTGATCTGTAATATCTTTTCATTAAATGCAAACCATTCTACTCTCCACGTAAATTTGCCTCATTCATTCTGGCAGTTGTTTACGTCCCACCGAGCACAAACGTGCACGTAGCACAGCGCGCTCACGCTGAACAGATTCTGAGTGTGGAGCGGACCTTCCCCGGACTCTTTGTGTATTATCCTTGGTGATTTTAACAAGGGGAATCTCAGCCACAAACTACCAAAGTACAGACAGTTTATTAAAGTTCCAACCAGAGAGCAGAGCACGTTGGATCATTGTTACAAAAGAGTCAGTAACGCCTTTCGCACCGTGGCCCGCGCTGCTCTCTGCTTTTCTTGTCCACCTGATTCCCACATACAGACAGAGGCTGAAGCTCTTAAAACCTACAGTGAGGAAATCTAAGAAGTGGACCAATGAGGCAGTGCAGGAGCTTTGTGCGTGTTTGGACATTACAGACTGGGAGGTTTACAGAGCTGCCGCAGATAGTTTGGATGAGTACACGGACACTGACGATTCTGTGTTCGGTTCTGTGAGGACAGCATCATACCAACACAAACCAAAGTCACTTTCAACAATGTCAAACCCTGGTTCACCCCAAATCTGAGGTAGTTAAGGCAGCAAAAGGAGGCAGCGCATAGGTCTGGTGACAAAGAGCACTACAAAGATGCAAAGTATGGATTTAGCAAAGAGGTATTGAGAGCTAGATCAGAGTACAATACGCGTCTGAAGCAGCAATTCTCTGACAATAACCCCGTCTCCGTGTGGCGTGGGCTCCGGAATTGCCTACAGAGCCAACAGGTCCAGGTCCACAGGGCTGTGTACTTTCTCCTCTGCTCTTCTCCCTGTACACAAACTGCTTCAGCTCCAGCCACGACTCAACGATTGATCAAGTTAGCAGACAACACCACCCTCATCAGGCTCATCTCGGACGGG
Source organism: Chaenogobius annularis (assembly GCA_015082035.1). NCBI lineage: Eukaryota > Metazoa > Chordata > Actinopteri > Gobiiformes > Gobiidae > Chaenogobius > Chaenogobius annularis. Next base: position 408,944 of record BJKM01000335.1, on the reverse strand, counting down.
GACGAGTCTGTCTACAGGAGGGAGGTGGACCGGCTGGTGTCCTGGTCCAGCTGTAACAACCTGGAGTTCAACCCCCAGAAGACAATGGAGATAATGGCTGTGACTTTCCTGAAGTCACAGCCCCCCAGCCCCCCCTCATCATGACAGACTCCCCCATCACCACCGTGGACTCCTTCCTCTTCCTCGGCCACCATCACCCAGGATCTCAAGTGGGAGCCACCATCAGCTCCCTCATCAAGAAGGCCCAGCAGAGGATGAACTTCCTGCGGCAGCTGAGGAAAGCCAAGCAGCCAGTGCAGATGATGGTGCAGTTCTACACGGCCATCATTGAGTCCATCCTCACCTCTCCATCACCGTGTGGTGCGCTGGAGCGCGAGCCGACAATACACGCTCACGCTAAGCGGTCGCGGTGTTCTCCTGCCAAAACTGACAGAGAAAGCGGTACAAAGGGGGGTCAACCAGGTGCAGGGGAGGGTCCAATGATGGGGAGCACACACTCTCAATATTTATATAATTAACGAACAAAGGAGAGACAGGTTAGGAAAAAAGAAACAGTTAGTGCAGCCTTCTCATTTGATTATAAAAAGACAGTCATTTTCCTGAAGGTGGTTCAGAGGGAAAGAATGGGTTGGGGAAAGGCACTGGGAAAAAAAGGATTTGTATCCTTTCTGATCTGAAGGCATGTGCCATAGCCTGTTTTTATCCAACTGTTTGTAACTCGTTTTTTAGTCAGAACAGGGCTGCATACAATCAAAATCTGTCTGTTTCTGACATTCTGTCTCTTCAGCGTACAAGACATGTGCGCTCGCTTCTCCCTGTGTCCTGTGGGGCCAGTGCCAATGACTATAAAATAGATGCCAAATTCAATTAACTGTGTGTCTATACTCTCTCTGGTCTCTGGCTGACCAATACCATCTGATCAGAGCAGGCCTAATTGTGGTAAATGTGTGCGATCTCCTGCTTTGTGCACATGCAGGGATTGGCCTTTTAAGCACATGTTTGGCTCAAACACGCCCACTGACTGAGATGGCTATGTCAACACTGAGGAGAGGGAGGAACAAATGGGAGACACTACCCTTTCTTGAATGTGTACATTTGTTTTAGAGAGTAATTATAGTGGCATTGGCCCCCACAGGAAAAGGGGAGAAGTCCTCCTGGCAGAGACAGACCCATGTATGTACGAGGGTCAGAAACAGACTTATTTTAGTCGTTTGCTGCTCTGCCCTGACTAAATAGCAACTTCGGAGATAAAGAGAAGGATTAACATTAACCAACACTTCAGGCCAGACGCTCCATCTGAGCTGGGTTAGCTGAGATGATGCACGTGCAAACACACTTTTTATTTAATTAAAACGTTAGAAGTGGATAGGCTACTTAAAACAACTTGTTTGGACCACATAAACAGTGGCATTAGTTTGACTGATTAATGGGACATTTCTTGCTTATGCCAATCACTTCAATCCAATTAACTCAAGACCGGACTCTAGCACAAAACCTCAACGTAACATTCTCTGAATGCGCTGCCGGTCGTGGATCGTTTGAAAATCCTGTAAGCATGAACAAACTTTCTGGAATAAGTGATTAGTGCAAGATTCTGGATGAATAAGCGTGGAAATGCAGTCTGCGCTCGTGCGTCAATCACCAACGGGACCTGCACCATGGCTGTATACGCTGCTGTAATGTTATACTGTAAAGCCATACATTTCTGCACAACTATTGGGGATGTGGAACCATATATATGCAAAAACATGCATGGATTTAGCCTCACAACTGAAGCGGCTTTGGGTGAGTTATTTAAACCATTAATGCCTCTCATTCGCATTAAACCACTGAAAAAATACAGCCCATGGGCCACATGAGTTTTACTGTCAGTCGCGGGGAAAAGCGGGACTTCTGTAAATGTGCACATACCTATGGGGTAGCAACACTTATTTTGGCACAGCGCAGCAATAAAGCTCCTACCCAAGGCCTATCAATTATTATACACGTGTAACAAGCACCAGTGGCAGATATTAAAAGACAGCAGTTTACTGTTCATTCAAGCATAAACACATTGTATCCAAGCACAACACAGCGTCAATAAATCCAAATCTGTGAATAATTTGCCGAGTTTATACTGATTGGAGAATTTAGAATTACAAGTGGTACCGTCTCACGCAGGGTGTCAGATGTGTAGTGTCTCAAAAGGGAAATATCCAATTTAATGATTTGGAAGAGTTATTTAGCACTATACTATAAAACAAGGAACCAGAGAATTCACTCAAAATTAAATATACATTCCAAAATCACAGCTCATTTAGTCCAAAGGAAGACCACCGGTTTAGAGACGTACTGTAAATCATTAAATCAGAGGCACCAAAAGTGTTCAAAACAGCATGAAAATACCAAACAAGTTAAGCTAATAATATATAGCACATTAAACTTAAACAGGAGTTAGTATTTGTTTTCAACTGTATGATGAAAGTAGAAAAAGATATTGTGACGATCCTCGTGTCTAACAGTCAATATTTTACCAAACAAAACAAAATTAAAGCTAACATCTATGTTAGGGGTCTCCAGCTGCGTTTGTTCTTATGAACTAAATGCAAAGTGAGCTTTTTTTTGGCAGCTACTATGTTTTTAATATCATTTGAACCAAATGTTTTAATGACATTTATTATAAAATAGTCCTGCTTTGGACCTGTTTTAGACCTGTTTCATACCTGTTTTAGTCCTGCTTCAGTCTTGCTTTAGTCCTGCTTTGGACCTGTTTTGGACCTGTTTTAGTCCTGTTCTTGTCCTGTTTGAGTCCTGCTTTAGTCCTGTTTTTGACTTGCTTTAGTCCATCTTCAGTCCTGCTTTATAGCTTGTCCATGTTTTTCTGGTAGATATGGTGTGTTTTAGTCTTGGTCTTGGTCCAGGTCTGCTTTGCACCAGTCAAGTCAGGTTTCTGGTAAACACTGGTTTTGCGTTGCCTGGGTTTTAGTGCTTTTGTCCTGTTTTTAGTCTTGTAATATTGTTATGATGTTTTTAAAGTAAAGTCCTATGTTGATTTCTGTTGTTGAATTGTGCCACTGTGAGTTGTTTATGGATGTTATACCGATAAAACATTAAATTGTGGTGGGATTTTGTAGTCTGGCCCCCTGGAAATATAATTGGTGACCCCTGATCAATGTCAATGGAACAATGATAAACACTGTCACTGAGATAAAATACCTGGGGGTTTATTTGGATCAAACTTTGTCTTCGATGTCGATGTTGACAGTCGAGGCCGCTTTCACCTATTTCAATGCTATGATTATCCCACACATGACCTATTGTTTATCCTACGCTCAAATCTCTCAGATTTCTCTATAACCAAGCATTAAAGGCAATTGACAAAAAACCACTTCGTTGTCACCAATGCAACATCCTTAGCAAATACAAAATGCTTAGTTTCGACAATTTTATTTTATTTTCAAATCTAAGAACTCTATTCAAAATCCTTAATAATGCTGCTTTGCCTCCCTTGAAAAAATATGACCAACTTTGCTCTGAACAAACGACTCGATCTGAATATCTGTAGATATTTTTAGAAATGGATTTGTTTTATAGTGTATTTTACTGAGCTAACGCTAATAATGAAATGTAATGAGTTGTAATTGTGATGAAATGTGAACATGTATTACTGTTGTTATGTATTCACCTGCCCAGGGACTACAGATGGAAAGTAGCAGTAGCTAAATCTGGTGCAGATCATCTTTTCTCTTGAAAATGAATGATTTTGTACATGGTCTCTGACAAATAAAGACTAAACAAACAAAAACAAAAACAATCGCCAGGATGTGCAATACGGAAAGAGTGAGTTGGGATTTAACTTGATTACTGACCAGTTTACAGCTTGAAGGACCGATGCTCCTCAAATATGTTACTTATGCAATTAAAGCAACGACCTGAGATCGGATTACTGTAAATCTGCTCTTTTCTGCGGCAAATCCGCAGAATTGATCTGCTCTTGAAAACACTGTTGAGCTGTCTCAGTCTCGTACCAGCAAATGGATCGCTCGTGGGTCTTGAGCGTCTGACGCACGTTTTAATGCGCTGAAGTAGACAGATGATGATGATGAAAGGTCCAATGGTGATGGCTCCAGTCAATGTTCCCCATTCCTTCTCCGGAAGATGGCATTCTGACACGCAGTTTAGCTGAATTATCTTAACTGAACTGTCTGCATTAGTCTTTTAACAAAAGCCTCGTTAAACAATCAACAAAAATGTTGAAATTAGATTAAAAGGGTAAAAGTAAGAATAACTAGGAAAAGATGGATCCTTTGTGAGTCAAATATAGCTGTTAAATACACTTAAAACGGCCCGCACTGGTGACGATCAGCAGGTAAACTTAAAAAAGACCTAGATTCGATTTTCCATCACCATCAATTGTTTCCGATTGCCTAATATACAGGGCTAATGGTTCCAAGTATAAAGCAAACAAGGGAGGGACCAAGCGCAGCTCTGCCGCACCCCTCTTTTCAAAGTCAGTGAGTCTGTCAATTAATTTAAGCATTATTTTGATTCTTGCTATTGTATCCTAATTTTTTTTTAAATTATTATTATTAGATGTTCTTTTTGAAATTTGAATATTTGAAATTTAAATAAATAAGGCCAGCAAACTTTGCGTATAGACTTATAAGATAAGATAAGATCACCTTTATTTGTCCAACAATGGGAAAATTCCATTGTTGCAATAAAGATTAGGTACAGAAACAGCACAGAAGTATAATAATAAAAACAGATAACTTAGAAAAAAAAAGAAAACTCTTATAATCTTAAAAATGATAACACTCTTATTTTTATAGCTTTGTTTTGTTGTTTTTGTGTATGGTTCATCATGTGTAAAGATCGGTTTATGTTGTCTTGTGTTTGTCGTCTGTTAATAAATCCTGTCAAATCATTGTGGATTAAGTTTGGGAGTATTTGTTCCATTCGTTTGGACATAATTGAGGCATACACACAATAGTCCTCATTCAGAATAGAAATGGATTTATATGGGGCACACTCGAGTCGGTCCTTCCCCTCTTTAGGTATTAGGTATATGATGGCTTCTTTCCAACAAGGAGGGGTCTGATTTTTTTTCAGTGCTCAATTAAAAGTTGTTAAAAGGGTCTCTTTTAGAGCTTTGTACCACTCTGAGGTGAACCCATCACTCCCCGGAGATTTATTGTTCTTTAATCTTTTGATTGCAGCTTGTTTTTCCAAAACTATTATTTCAGCCCCTAACTTTTTATTTTGCTCTTCTGACATAGCAGGCAAGTTGAGTGTCCAGAAAGGAATTCATATCATCTTCTTTATCTCCTGGAATTTTAGTTTTTATCAAAGGATTCAAATGCTTTCACTACATAAGCAGTGCTTGCGTAAGCGATCAACAAACTGTGTGCTTGACCATCTAGCAACCTGTCCCCTGCACAAAAGTTCCCCCCTCAAATACACATTTGCCACTGAGTCTACAGCGGCACCCCATGGCCGCTCCCAATACTACAGCCCTATCAGGGGTTTGTGTTCCTACAACCCCCGAGTGACCCATGTTCTAGTGGAGCTCGTTGTAAACTAGCTTGTGAAGGAGGAGGATGAACTGGATGTAGTTTTCCTATACAGCCGTCCATCATCCCCCCTTTGCAGTTTGTGTTTTTCCTTGAGTCGGGCCGCTATTTTACTGTTGAGCTGTTCTCCACTCCTTGGCCGCTGTAATGTAAAACATCACATATCACTTTATCTTCCTCGTGAGCCTTTCTCAAAACAGTCTTTGGTATTTGAGCAATTGAGCTGACATCCTGATCGGCTTCACTTATGAGAGTGGAAATGGTCCCTAGGCAAAGCCATGGCTCATTTGCTTGTGATTTTACACTGACTGCCTGTGCCAGACATTGAATTACATAAGAGTAAACATCTTGCATGCATTTGCTTATGTACTGCTCCATATTTAATGGCATATGTGATAGGCCTCCTTAAATCATACTCATCACGTGCAAAAGCATGCCTTTCCTCCCTCAGAAGCTGTCTAAATTGTTCCTGCTCTGCTGTAGGGATTCGAGGGGGAACGACGGCTCCTAAATGTCCTGAGCATCATTTACGGCAATGTCCTTTATTTTGTTATCACTTTTTACAGTCTTTATTTATTTTATCTATTTTTATTTTTATCCTACAGTAGATTTAAATTTTAATTGTTTCTTTAACGCATGCCCTTTTGATTTTAAATATGTTGTTTTATCATTGTTCATTGTTTTATGTTGCACCAAATCACCAAGGCAAAATGCTATGTTTGGGAATTCTGTTCATTGGCAATGGCAATAAACCTTTTTCTGATTCTGATTCTGATTCTGATGGTGCACATGGTCCGGCTCCCTTTCTTTAACTGCACTACCCCACTCTACACCAGAAACCCATCTGGTAGTTGAGTATACTGACATGGCTAAAACAGCACATCCTGCATGTCTGTAGTATGCAGGCTCTGACAAAACACTTAACTGCTTTGGTTTGGCCAGCTGGAACAGTCACTATCTCACTGCCTTTTTTTCCCAGTGCCTTTCCCCAACCCATTCTTTCCACTCTGAACCACCTTCAGGAAAATGACTGTCTTTTTATAATCAAAAGAGAAGGCAGCACTAAGTGCTTCACTAATGACACAAGGGGGTCCATTGCCCATCTTAAGGACATGCTCAACTACATTAAACTCAACATTGAATCCCAGCTCCATTTACCACTAGAATTGGAAAAAAGACCACTACTATGTTGAGCACTGTTTGTGGGGAGCTTAAAGGTAACACCCACCCACCCACCCGTAGAGTGTAATCGGCGTCTGGTTTACTGCCCTCCCATCTAGTACATCTGGACCCACTAACTCATCTAGGTACCTGACTGTAGTGTTTGGCTTTGTAGGCAATTTTACTAGTACAAGTACTATTAAGTTATTAATGTCCTTCCACTTATGAAAGGGGGTGACATTCAAAGTTGATATTGATTAAAGAATTGTATCGAGATTTCAAACATGACACCAGCCACTGATTAGGCATTTAACAATTCTATAATCGAATATCTAAATGAATTCATTTATTAAAACTGAATTTTGCTCGTTAATTTGAAGGTTGGTGAGAACGTAACCTTGACATTGACCCCTTTTCTGGAAATGAATGAACACTTTACCAAATATGATTTATGAAGATTTATTGACCAAATAATTAAACAGATAAATATGAATATGTAATATGCAAATGAGTCAATAACAGATGGAGACACTAGACATTGTAGCAAGTTGTGTGTGAGCGAATTCTAAGATGATTTTATCAGCCAGATTGTGAAATGCATTCATACAACCAGAACCAGAAGAAGCTGTGATCTAAGGAGCTGGGCCTCTGTGTGTCCGAGAGGCTGTGTGTCCCTGTCGCCTCCAGGGTTCATTCAGGGGTCATGCTAGGAGAGACTTGCAGCGCTTGCTCCACACGCTGGGCAGGGCCACTCTATCAGGCTGAAGAAGCTCTGGATCAGGTTCAGGGATCTGCGTTCTCCTTGGCTCGAGACGTTCCTCAGATAAAAGAGGCCATTGCACTGTGTTGGAATAATTGTGAAGATTTGATACATTATTGGATGATTTTGTATGCAAGTAGGCGCCGCACGGCAGCCCCGGTGGCTGATGCCGCACGGCAGCCCCGGTGGCTGATGCCGCACGGCAGCCCCGGTGGCTGATGCCGCACGGCAGCCCCGGTGGCTGATGCCGCACGGCAGCCCCGGTGTCTGATGCCGCACGGCAGCCCCGGTGGCTGATGCCGCACGGCAGCCCCGGTGGCTGATGCCGCACGGCAGCCCCGGTGGCTGATGCCGCACGGCAGCCCCGGTGGCTGATGCTCTGCATGTCTCTCATGTCGCATCTGTCATCAAGTCAAGTTCCTATGTTGTGAATTCTGTTCATTGACAATGGCAATAAATATATCCTGATTCCTGATTCCTGATTAATAAACTGCTTATGAGACTGTGTTGCAGAAGTAAACTGCTGAGATAATCCAGCAGCCTGTTGGATTTTGGAACTGATGACCAGTAAGATAAACAGGGCAAGAAGAGTTGCTGGGAACCTAAAGTTAAAACAAAGACAACAGAGTCAACAGAGTCAACAGAGTCAATGGATTATTTATGTGCCCAGCTGTCGTCATTTATTTCACCCTTATTAGGGGCGGCAGCTGATCATGTAACTAGGGTGTTTCCTTTTTTATCAATAAATGAGGAGATGGATGGAGAATTTTCTTCAGGGCGTTCAGATGAGTTAAACGGAAGCATACTCTCCGTCCATCCTCCTTTGGAGTAATGATTTTGATTCCCTTGTCTTTCTTCTCTGTTTGTTAATATGTGGGTTGGTGCAGATTTTAGACCCATCACACTGATACTCTGATGAGGCTGGTCTGAAGAGATCCTGGATCAAAAGTTTTGTTGTAGACTTGAAAAGTTGCAAAAAGGTCCTTTGCTTGAGTTTGCATGATCCAGTTTAAATCACCTCTAAGAATAACGGGCACAGTTTTATGGCAGAGAAAAGTTAGCTTTCGCGGGCGTGTCTGTCTGGAATGTTCTTGGCTCTGTGGGTTAGTTTAGCATCACTAGGCCAGAGATAAGACCTCATCTCCCGAGACCCTTCTTGAAGGACCTCTCACAGACCCCTGGTAGTTGATTTGCACCAATGTTCGACCAATCAGCACACATGCTGAGTCAGAGTTGATCAGAGAAAAAGATCCGGAATAATGCAGCCATTGTTTAGCATTAATATTCGGCCAAATAGTTACACGGGTAATATTGTTCAAAAGACAAGTTATAAAACAGTTAGATGCACGTGCAGAATGCAATAAGTAATGTACAGTAAATTTATCTTGTGGACAAAGTCTCCAATCAGATGATGGTTTTCTAAAACTGCATAGTATTTTTAGCATTTTACCTTTTGTCTTTGGCGAGGAAATGGCTCTGTGAGTTCATTTTAATCCAAAAGCAGTCATTCGATGGAAAAAGTTTATTCCAAAATTCAAAGCATGAAGATGTTGGACGAATGTCCAGAAGTGTTCCATTGTATAAAAAGATTCAGTTGTAGTCATCTGGACTCTGTTTTAGAAAAACAAAACATTTCTACTCTCATCCAAGAGTCATTCTCAATCTGTGAAACAAGTCTGAGAACTCAAGTATAAAAGTAAAGTGAAACATCTCTAATTGGACCCAGATGACCAGATGGTCTCATAAGATAAGATCACCTTTATTTGTCCCACAATGGGAAAATTCCAGGGTTGCAACAAAGGGAACAGATTATGCACAGTATAATAATAAAAACAGATAACTTAGAAAAAAATGAAAGCTCTTATAATCTTAATAATAATAACAACACTCTTATTTACAGCTGTCATATGGACAGAAAATATTGTACCAGGGATGATTGACGTTGTGTCACAGTATTGCACAGGAGTGTAACAGTATCACAGTGATGTTGTGTCCCTTTTCACCTGCATCCCGACCTCTGAGGCAGTAGCAGCGGTTTGGACGAGGCTGCAGGAATACACCACCTTACAGAAAAGGACCAAACTGAACCCTGAACACATATGCAAACTACTAGACATCTGTCTTAACACCACATACTTTCAATTCAAGGGCCATGTTTACAGACAGATTCACGGCTGTGCCATGGGCTCGCCCGTCTCTCCCATCGTGTCCAACTTGTACATGGAGCATTTTGAGAAGAAGGCACTGACCTCCTTTTCAGGCATTGCTCCAAGTCTTTGGTACTGTTGTGAGAAACAAGAGCTGGAAGCCTTCTCAGAGCACATCAATGCAGTGGCCCGCATATCAGGTTTGCAGGAGAAGATGCTAAGGAGAACTGCTTGGCCTTTCTTGATTGTTCCACTATCAGAGAGGATGGGAAGCTCCAGATAGAAGTATATAGGAAACCCACACACACATATCAGTACCTGCTCTTTGGCTCTAACCACCTACTACAGTACAAGCTGGGAGTGATCAGAACACTACAACACAGAGCACAAGAGGTGCACACCAGCTCAGAGGGCAAGAGGAAAGTGGAAAAACACGTCTGGAATGCTCTCTCAGCCTGTGGATACCCGACTTGGGCTCTTAACAAAGTGAAGAGAACCAAAAAGCAGGGCAAAAAGGACAAAAGGGAAACAGAACCAAGAAGAAAGTGGGTCTCTATCCCTTATGTCTCAGGACTGTCAGAAAAACTGCAAAGAATTTTTAGACAACCTGTTTATTTCAAAAACTGGTTCACCCTAAGGACAAGATGCCTACACAAAAACTGAGCAATGTAGTGTATTCTATCCAATGCAGTGAAGAAAGTTGTAAAGAGGGGAGACTAAACAGCTACAGCACAAGAGGCTTTATCAGCACAGAAGACACGCAAGTTCAGGACCCCAGAGCACTGTATATCTTCATAGCCATAATCCACTCTATTGAAGACAGTGAGCAGGGAGAAAAGATGGTTCGAAAGAGGAGTTAAGGAGGCAATCTTTGTTAAAAAAGAGAATCCTTCCTTAAATCGTAATGGAGGTTTAAGATTCAACCTTCCAGTTGTTTATAATGGTTTGCTGAAACCCTGGAGACACCCCAGGCATTTGGATGCTAATAAAGGGACTCAGGGAGACGGGAGCCAATGTCAGAGAACAATAGGCCCATCCCAGTTGGTTTCGATGGCCCATTATCAGGGGTCCCGCCCTGCGTGCAGGGCTTTCACAGTGTAGGATATAAACCTGAGATCTCAGACTTGTTTCACAGATCGAGAATGACTCTTGGATGAGACTTGAAACGTTTTGTTTTTCTAAAACAGAGTCCAGATGACTATAACTGAATCTTTTTCTACAATTCAAAGCATGAAGTTTTTGCTCCTGCAGATATGCCCTAAGTCTCCAGTACAATGGCAACATTCATCTGCAGGTCACTACACCATGTTGTCTTCATTGTTGCGTTCATTAGGCAGACTTGTGACCCAGTGTCCCATAAATCCTATGACTCTACATCATTAAGAGAGCAGGTAATGACATATTTTTTTCCAATCAGATTGAGCAACTGTGTTCTGAGTTTAGGGGACAGTAGACTGACATTGACTGTTTCTTTCTGGCATCTCTGCTTTATCTGTCAGTTTTGACTCCAATTTCTTAATACTGTCAGTGACTAGCTTGTTCAAATCCTACTTTTCAACTTGTGTGGGTGTGGTTGTGACAGTACTAGCGGCCATGTCTCCCAGCCTGCAGTCCCATGCCATGTGACTACTCATCCCACATTTGAAACAATGGTTGCAATGGTCTTCAGTGTTAACTGATTGATAGTTCTTGCATCCACATTTTCTGCAGGCTCTTGGGTTGAAAGGGGATTTGGGAGACTCACATATGGCTTTCTTTATCTCCTCCATTTCACCTTTGAGCTGAGCCTACATGTTACTATGTCCAGTAGCTCTGACTCACTGTGGGTCGCTCTGGGCTGTGGTTTAAGCATTTTAACTTTTTACAGTGGGGCGGGCAGACGTGCCTGGCTGACCACACGTTTCACTGTTGCCTCTGGGACTGCTTGAGCTTCTACTTGAAGTTCTCTGACTTAGGACTCTTTCATGTGCTTTTTGAATTTTTCAAGACTGGCTGTTGCATTTGTTTTATCTAAAAGTATTTCATCTATAAAGGCCAGATCCTCCAGGTAGCACTTTAGTGCTGATGTAAAATACCAACTCATCAGTCCTGTTTCAACAGCCCTAAAAAGCTTTCTCTGAATCATGTCGGGGCTGTACTGATCTTCAGTGCCAGGGTCTTTGGATGCCAATAAGAGTCTTTCTTTTAACTCAATGGCACAAAACAGGAAGTACTGTGGTGACTCGTTACTGTCCTGAGTGAGGTTTATTAGGCGATTATACAGGAACTATCCTCTTTATAATGTCCTCAGAGGATGGTGCGCAACTTGATCGGATTTTATCTCCAGCATATCATGTAAACTGAGGCCGGGACTCGCTGCTCTGACATGCTTCAATAATTTCAGCCTCACTGTGATTCTTCTTTAGGCTCATATCAATTTAGTGGATGAGGTTGGAATATGGCTACTGGAATATTGCCCATATGTGACCTGTAACCAATTTTTTCATGGCAGTGTGAATAGCACACATCCGATTTTTTCAAATCCGACCCAGGCCACATTTGTATGGGGAAATAAATCTGATATGTATCCGCACTTTTAGAATGCGACTTCAATCTGAACGCTCACGTCCCCAGATTTGACATGAGCGTCATCAATAGGCAACATTTCCGGGATAAACGTCACAATTCAGAGTCAAAGGGGAGAGAAATGGCAGATGAAGGAGCCAAAAACTGTCAGTGGAAGAAAGTTTGTACCATAATTGGGCGGTATTTGAGGAGATTGCGAAGGAGTTGGCCGAGCGAGGGATGAAGCGCTCCTGGCTGCAAAAGAAACTAAGGACATCAATAAACACACGCGGCCGGGTAATGTGCCTTTTTTACTGCCGTAAACACAGTGCGCTATGTGTGACATGTGTGTTCTTTTGTGCGCATGTGGGCCACATCTAGCTACATTCTGTTCACACCAGACACAAACGGCAGTCGCATTTTATTTGTAACGCGAATGCCCACATAAAAAAAAAATACGAATTGGGCCTCATACCCTGCAGTGTAGCCTATGACAGTTTGTCTTTTTTGCCCTGCTCTCCAATCGGACTATTAATTCTAAACCCTCCTAATGGTCACTTCAGGCAGTGGATGAATTGGGGAAACAATGGGCAATGTCAGTGAGTAGCGCTTCTTTGATCTTTGATCTGTCCCTTTTGTTGTTAAATTTGCCATTTCTAGTTCAAGTCTTTTGGTCAAATCTAGGGTATTGTTTTAGCAAATTTGACTGGAACTAGTGTCTGCGGCTGTCGTCTGTGGCTGATTTAGCAACATTAGCATTTGTGACTAGGTTCAGCAGAAATGTGCGCTCTATGTCCTCTTCTTCACTTTTGATTGACTTTGGTCAAGTTGATTGTGCCTCACATAGACCTATTTCTATTCTGAATGTGGACTATCGTATATGCAAATAATTTATGTCCAAAAGAATGGAATTAATACTCCCAAATTTAATCCACAATGAGCAAACAACAAACACAAGATAACATAATGAGATCCCTACACATAATAAATCATGTACAAAAGCAACAGAACAAAACTGTAATAAATAATTTGAGAAAAGCCTTTGATTCGGTTAGCGGGTCTTGTTTATTTAAAGTGCTAAACAAATTCCAAATGGACGGCTTAAATATAAAAAACAATGGGGCTCCTAATTTTGGTCCAACATCAAGAATTAAAATCAATGGTCACCTGACGGTGAGTCCGCAGACTCCAGAGAGAGGGGTGAGACAGAGCTGTGCCTGGTCCCCCCTCCTGTTTGCATAATACTTAGAACCATTGGCCCAATATATTAGACAATTAAACAAATTCAGTGTTACAATTGATGGGATAGAACATACAATTGCCTGCAACCCAGATGATGTTCTATTGTATTTGACCAAACCAGACATTTCCATACCCAATGCAAGACATTTTTGTTTAAAAAAAAAAAAAACTTAAAAAAAAAAAAAAAAAAAAGTCCAATGCCTTCTTTCAAAGCAAATGTACAAAAAAATGAAATTATCTCATTCTGGGAGCCTTTGACCTCTAGAAAGACCTATCCATTTAAATGGCAGAATCTCTTACATATTTTGGTGTAGTCCTCCATTAAGATTTATCAACAATTTTGGAGAAAAGATTATGGCCCTCTTTTTAGCACTATAAAAAAAATATCTTGAAAAATTGATAGTTGTGCTGCCCAGTGGTCGAGGGGTAGTAGAAAAGAATCAGAATCAGAAAAGGTTTATTGCCATTGCCAATTAACACAATTCAAAAACATGGGAACTTGCTTTGGTGATTCAGTGCAACATAAAACAATGAACAATGTTAAAACCACATATATAAAATAAAAAAGGGCATGTATTAAAGAAAAACAATTTAAATCTACTATAAGATAAAAATAGGCAAAATTTACAGTTAAATTTACAGATGTAGTGCAGAAAGTAAACCTAAACAAAGATGTTAAAAACTTTTATGATCAAAGATTTGCACCTAACAGCACAGATTTCAGAAAAAAGTCTGGATAACAAAAGGTATAAACATTTTTACCATATTGTAAAAAAAAATCACAAGAAAATCTATGACATATTGAAAGAATCGTTTGGCTTGGAGAAACAGTACTTTTCTAGGTATTTACAAATAAGGAGTTATAGCAATAAAGAAATTAAACAAAACAATGAGCATCATAACTCTCCTTATTAGTTTATAAATCAGAGATTTCAAGGGGAATAATATATACATTATACCAATGCATTGCTAATCTGGACAGCTACTCTACTAAATATATTAAAAAACAAATGGAAACAGAGTGGAAACTTTTGTGTACATCCCAAGGGAGGATAACAAAATCAAATATTTGGAGGGAATTTTGTTTAGAAAAATGTGTCAAACAGCATGTCAAAGTGGCCATTATTGACAAGGAAATGCAAATTGCAAAGGCAAACGTGTTTTGGGACTGTCCAGTTTTTGACATTGCCATCGCTCACAATTTTAGAACTGAGTACTTTGGCTATATAACTGCTGCCATGGACAGAATAAATAGATACCACTGGAATGTACTTCTTGCAGCAGGAAAAAAGGCCAGCAAAAAGAAATGGATGACACAAACTTCAACCATGATCAAGGACTGGACTGAAATATTAACAGACAAATGAAAATTATAATCAGACCTACTTTTGAAATGGACAAATTTGACCGACTTTAGACTAAATGGGACTTTTAATTTAATGTGCAGTGATTTTGTTTCTTTTGATGCTTAGGTGATGTCTATTTCTGTACTTTTTTATCTGCACTGTGTTTTGTTCTGTACTGTGTTTATTCTTTGTTTAATATTGAAATTTTTTTTATATTTTATATCTATATTTATATCTATTATTTATGTATATATGTGCCCATACCTGAAGCACTCGAAACTGCCAAACAAAGGCTCCTAGCCTTGGCCAGCCGCCGAAAGAGATACACAAGAGATAATGAAGCCAGACGAATAAACTGGCTGTTTGCAACTCAACCCGTGAAAGTGTGCGCTCAATGGCAGGGTAATAACAGCAGAGCAGACCCACCAAGGCTGGAAACTGAAAAATACTGGAAAAGTATATGGGAAAAAGAGTCAACACATACCAGCGATGCACAATGGCTGATGGATCTAAGAGTAGACCACAGTAACCTTCCTGAACAGAACCCAGTTACCATCACAGTGGCAGACATTCAAGAAACTCAGGTATGAAAAAGCTGGACAGCAACGGGCCCTGACATGATTTACGAATACTGGCAAAAGAAACTCACAACACTTCATGAGCGCTTGGCAGCACAAATTAACCAGTTACTAAGAAATGGGGTAACTGAAGGGTGTACGATCCTGATCCTGAAGGATCCCTCCAAGGGTAAAGCCCCATCCAACTAACGGCCAATAACCTGTCTCTCCACAACATGGAAGCTCATGTCAGGCATCATTGCGACTAAGATAAGAAGTGGATCAATACATGAGCAAAGCACAGAAGGGCATCGGTGAAGACACCAGAGGAGCCAAACACCAACTCCTGGTTGACAGAACAGTCGCTCAAGACTGCAGAACCCGACACACCAATCTGTGTACTGCCTGGATTGATTACAAGAAAGCATATGACACAATGCCACAATGAATGCTTGGAAATGTACAACAACATGCGGCTGTGGAAAAACACCCTTGAGACCAATGGTAAACCACTTGCACAAGTGTCCATCACATGTGGCATATACCAAGGAGATACCCTGTCCCCAATGCTGTTCTGCATAGGTCTGAACCCTCTCAGCCAGATAATCAACAAGACTGGCTATGGATACCGACTCAGGAATGGGGCCCACAATCAGTCAACTCCTCTACATGAATGACATCAAACTGTACGCTAAGAGCGAGCGAGACATCGACTCTGATTCACACGACTACGATCTACAGCGCTGATATTGGGATGTCATTCAGGTTTGAGAAGTGTAGTCGGATGGTGACAAAGAGAGGGAAGGTAGTCCACACGGAAGGGGTCTCACTCAGAATGCTGTTGACGAGTGAGTGTGTAAGCCACTATTCAAGATGAAACATCCAGGATCCCCAAGTACATCAAGGACAAGGCCCCAACAGATGAAGTGCTCAGTGAATGTCTCAGGTAATGGGGAACAGAGGATGAGGTGTTGGAGGAGGGACCATCATGGGAGGACAAGCCCCTACATGGGATGTACCACCGGAACATAACCGAAGTGGCTGATATCAAGAAATCCTACCAATGGCTAGAGCGGGCTGGTCTGAAAGACAGCACAGAGGCACTCATCATGGCTGCACAGGAACAGGTCGTGAGCACCAGAGCAATAGAGGCCCAGATCTACCACACCAGACAAGACCCAAGGTGTAGGTTGTGCAAAGGGGCCCCCGAGACAATCCAGCACATAACTGCAGGGTGCAAGATGCTGGCAGGGAAAGCATTACATGGAGCGTCATAACTAAGTGGCTAGCATAGTGTACAGGAACATCTGTGCAGAGAACGGACTGGAAACCCCAATGGTAAAAAGTGGGAAACACCCCTCTACAAAGGTGGTAAAGAATGACTTGACTCCTGTGGGACTTCCAGATACAGACTGACAGAATTGTAATGGCAAACCAACCGGACATTGTATGGTGGTGGATAAACAAGCAGAGGAAAGCCATTGTGGTTGAATGTGGCATGTACCAAGTGATGGCAACATCAGGAAAAAGGAGCACAAGAAACTGGGAAAAATACCAAGGGCTCAGAAGAAGAGCTGTGAGAAGGCGTGGAAGGTGAAGGCGGATAAGTGGTACCCGTGGTCATTAGAGCACTCGGGCAGAACATCTCAGTCCAGAAAAGTGGAAAAAACAGCGCAGAAAAAACTGCGCAAGAACCCTCAAGCTCCCAGGCCTCAGGTAGAGGACCCGAGCTTAGAAAAAGGGATGAGACACCTGCGGAGGGTGAGAAGGGATTTTTTGTTATTATATTATATATACATGTATATATGTCCGCAGACATTATACTATTATATATATATTATATTATATTAATATCTACTTTGGATTTTAACGAGTATATATATATATATATATATATATATATATATATATATATATATATATATATATAATATGGTAAGAGCCTTTTGTTTTCTTTTGTTCCTTTCCTTTGTTGTTGAGTTGAACATTTCTGTTTATTTGTTAGTTTTTTGGTTTTTTTTACATTTTTTGTCACACAAATGAATATAAAGTATGAATGGCTATGAATGTTGTTGTCTTCATTCATCCCTCCCTCATCCCACTCAATCTTCTACCCATTCCACTTGACCACTTCCTCATTCATCCTTTATCCCACTTGAGTCTTTTCCTCATCCTCATGGTCGCAGCCGGGCATCGGGATGTTCTGTCTCTCCAGAGCTGTCACTGAGCACCGGGATGCTGTCTCTCTCCAGAGCTGTCGCCAGGCACCAGGATGCTCTCTCAATCATCTCACATTCCTACCTGTGTCCGCAGACTTAAAAAGTCTCATGTTTTATCAGGGCGTATCACTGTAACTCGACAATCTCATCATTCCTCCTCCTCAATTGCTCCGGCGATCGCGTTTCCTGTTTCTTTCTCAGTGTAGACATTGGGTTTCCTGCTTCTTTCTCAGAAGAGAGCCTGCACCACAATCCATCGTGTATCAATCGAAGCATCAAAGACTGCTCAGCGCACTACAGCACAATGACCCATTCCAGCTGCCATACGCACTAGGGACAGTCCTCAAGCGCTCAGTCTTCTCTACCAGGCATTCACCATCCTACAGGGCAAGCCCTTCTTGAATCTGCTTCTCGTCCCTATGATAAGTAACTTTAGTGCACCTCTAAAGTCAACACACAGAAGTAGCAGACTCACGCATCTAAATTGTTTTCACAAGACCTTCGAACTCCTCAGTGACATGATTCCTTCACTCGGTCCAAGGCTCCAAGGGAAGGCAGCTCCCTTTAATCTACTCTAACGGGTCCTCCATGTCCATTCGAATTATACCCCACTATCGTTCCAGACAGTCTTTTGGGGGTTTGATTAGTCAGAAGGCTATTCAACATAAGGCCCGCGGGCCAAATCCGGCCGTCTAAGGGATGAATCCGGCCCTCAACCCAGCGTCAAATTATAAAAAATATATATATCTTGTGTACTGGTTTAATTGTGGGTTAGCACTAGTTTAGACTTGGTTTGTCTTGGTTTAATCCTTGTTTAATTCTGATTTAGACCGGTTTTGATTCTGGGTTAGTCCTGGTTGAGACCTGGTTGGTCCAAATCTAGTCCAAGTTTAATTCTAGTTCAGTTCTGGATGGGCAATTTTGCAAAGTAATGTTGGTTAAAGCAAGTTGGATGTTATTTCCAACAAAAAATCAAATCTATCAGTAGTTGTTTTATTGTCTTACCTAAATTTATTGAAATTGTGTTGGGGATATTTTGTGCGACCCAAAATTTTGTTTCAGTGGTGTGTTGTGCACCTTCGGCCCAGAGGCCTTGGCCCTTCTAAAAAACTGGCCCGCTGGAAAATTAAATTGAAAAGCCCTGTCTTAGAAGATCAGTAAGGGATATTCTATTATGCCGTACCTCGTAGTTCTCTAGACTGTTAGTCTACTCTCCTCTATCAATCAGTCACCCGAATTTCTCATACTCAAGTCACCATAATCGGCCAACTCCTATTCACAATTCACTGTCCCGAAATCTGAGCACCGAACTTTGACGGCATCCTAATTCCTCTTCTTCAATCTTCAGCAACGATCTTATATCAGACTACCCTCTCATCTGTCTTTCATTCCACTCGTTCTCAATTTCATTCAGATCTCCATTAAGTTCCCTCATCCATCTCTCATAGTGACTTCATTACTATCTGCAGTTCGTCAACTCCTATATCCATGTAAGTATTCCTCTCTCCTCAATCTTTCTCTCTACTCCGGAGCAAGACGACTCGACCATGTAATCCACTGTTTTGATTACCTCATCCCCCTCACCCTGTTCTAAAGTAACCTACGGTGTGCCACAGGGTTCAGTACTCGGTCCAATTCTGTTTACTCTTTACATGCTGCCGTTAGGTAACATTATCAGAAAGCATGGCATTAACTTCCACTGCTATGCAGATGACACACATCTGTATTTGTCAATGAAACTTAATTATCTGCTTCTTAACCCTGAAAAACCAAGCTACCAAGCTCCTTTGTTGTGGAATCGGCTTCCTGTCCATGTTAAAGAGGCCAACACAGTCTCTTCATTTAAGACCAGGCTTAAAACATTCCTCTTTGAAATCGCTTATGGTCAAGCCAGTTAGGAACAGAAATAAAATCCTAGAGTTCCCAGCTATGCTGCCCTAGGAGCAACTATGCTGGGGGAAGTATGGCAGCTTGAGGACTATCCTCTGCTTCTTACTACTTTTCTATTAAACAATAGTCAATATTTAATTTCACTTGCAATTTGTTCATCGCTTTTCCTTCTTTTTCACCCACTTCCCCAACGGGAGTTGAGCAGGCACATCGATGATTTTAAATTGTTCCTTAATGCATGCCGTTTTTGATTTCATATGTTGTTTTTATTATTGATCAGTGTTTTATGTTGCACCTTAATGCCGAGACAAGTTCCTATGTTTGTGAATTTTGTTCATTGACAAATCAGAAAGGGTTTATCCTTTCTGATTCTGATTTTATTTTCAAAATAGTAATCTGTATGAATAGGTCAAGTCAATTAACAGATTTTTTCTTCCCTGCTTTATATTGCGCGTCTATACATAATACAATATTATTAGGCCTATATTGTGTTTCTATAGCTGTTTATTAAAAAAGTAATATGAATCTACAGGTAGATCTTCGGGCTATGCCAAATCTAAAAGTAGCTTGCACGCTGAAAAATGTGGGCACCCCTGCCTTAATAGGTTGCATTCAACATTGAAGAAGCCTTATAGTTTAAAATTCTCAGGTAGAATTCACTGTTTTACTATCAGATTGCAGATTTGTTGACTTGGTTTATGGCTAATTTTGCTGTAATTCCTGGACCTTTCCACATGAAACAAAAACTGGCACAAAGTTCAATATCTTTGTCAGCATATATAAACAAAAGTGAAAATATTTTTTTTCATAATCGCTTCAGAAAGTGGTGCAGTTATTCAACACCAAAGACATGATCGTTGTCAGATGAAAAGACTTTAAACCATAAGATTAATGTGACAAATTTGTGGAGCCAATCCCAAATTAACCATGAGAAAGCTCAATGTTTGTGGATTTTCATTTTGTATATTTTTCAAAAAACTGTTGTTGTAGTGATACTTTTAATGGCGGTTGGCAGCCAACTGAAAAGGTGCATTTACCGCCACCTACAGTAGTTGTACGTCTTCAAAGTATGTGTTATTTGCTATACCGTTAAGGAGCGAGACAAAGAGAGAGAGAAAGAGAGAAAAGGAGCGAGCTCTTAACTGTTGTTGTTATGTTACTTTTAATGACGGTTGGCAGCCAGCTGAAAAGGTGCAGTTACCGCCACCTACTGTAGTTGTACAGTACATCTTCAAAGTATGGGTTTTACGCTATACCGTTAAAAACAAGAAAGGAGAGAGAGAAAGAGGGAGCGAAAGAGAGAAAAGGACAGTGAAAGAGAGAGAAAGAGAGAGAAGAAGAGAAAGAAAGAGAGAGAAGAAGAGAGCGAAAGAACAGCTCTTAACTGTGACTTTTGTTGTTGTTGTGTTACTTTTAATGGCGGTTGGCAACCAACTGAAAAGGTGCATTTACCGCCACCTACTATAGTTGTACGTCTTCAAAGTATGTGTTTTATGCTATACCATAAATAATAAATACAAATAAATAATGTTATAAAGAAGAGAGACAGAAAAAGACAGGAGAGAGAACGAGAGAAAGAAAGAGAGCTCATCAAAGTCTGAATCTCCCATAGAATTATATAGGCCCTTCCCACCATCTGAGATTCTGACATCGTCAAATTCTAGAACGTGACCACGACCTATTTAAGGAATATACTGATGATGTCACAATCTAAGATGTACATTGGATTTTGCCATGAAATAAGTTAATTCACAAATGCTTAAACTGATGATTTCTATTGGTGACTAGACTCACCAACTTCTTTAAATATATAAAAAAAACTGCATTTTAACAATATTAATATTAGCAGCCCCCCATCTGTACTAAATATCATTGGCCTATAGAATGCTGTGATGCCATATGAAACCCAGCCATACACCAGTGCACAAAAATGTATCAAACATAACACAAAAAGCTTTCAGTAGATTGAGTCAGATAATTTCTTGTTTGGCAAATATTCGCTCTTTCTAAAATCATATAGAGTTCTTATCTCATCTTAAAAAATAAAATGATGCTGATTAAACCATGATGCATTTGCTCACTGTTTGATGGAACTAAATGGACATTACATTGGATGCAGTGAATCTGGACAGTGCGCGGAGTTTATCTGAGCCTCTGGGACCTCACTGGTTTAATATGCACACTGTGATGGCTATAAAGGACACGTGGATTTAGAAATGTACATTTTCATGAGGAGCAGGAGTTTGTGCAAGGCTCAAGTTTTACTCAAAAGAGCTGTGCGCGTGACCAACAAAACTATTGTAGTGGTGAGTCCAAACCGCTGTCTATCACAAAATGCTAAGAACAAATCCATCAGAACTATACATTTTTTGGTAAAAATGTGTTATACAACAACAAAAGATTGACTACATTCTTAAACTTCCTGGTAACTTCCCGGTAAGTGTATGCTATTTTGAGAGTCGTTCGCTCGCTTCTTTTTAATGTTAATCCACAAATTATACACAAACTATTTCAGCTTTCTATAGACCAGTGAAAGTTCAATTGCTCCTTAAACAATCCATTGTCATATGTCGAGTCAGAACGCTGGCTTCTTCCCTGATGATAGGTGCGTGAAGTGCAGTGTAGTGGTAGCTTTGGAGGCCAGGGTTACGAAGTTAGAAGCACGGATCCGCTGTTTGGAGGAGCTATAGCCAGGTTGTAGCATCCGGTTTACCGGACCGTGCAACAGGGCGCAGCGTTAGCAATAGCAGTGCTAGCAAGGCTAAGACTAGCCCCTCAGTCCCGTGCAGCCGGCACTAGACCAGGAACAAAATAGGGACCAATTTGTGACAGTTCGGCGGGAACAACATGCTAAACGTCGACCTGTAGTGCACCGTGAGCTTCCCCTCTACAATAGGTTTGCTCCCCTCAGCAATCACACGACTCTAGAAATTGGAAGTTCGATAGTTAGAGACGTGAAGCTACCAGCATCGAGTGTTAGATGTTTACCAGGGTCCAGAATGGGTGGCATTGAAGGAAACCTTAGGCTTTTTAAGCAGAGCAGACAGAAGTTTTGGCAAAACCATGATTCCCGCAGGCGGTAACAGTCAGAGGTGCTCAAATTACACATAGGTGGTGTGTGTGAATAGGCAAAGTCGATGTCAGATACTGTAATATTTTCTGGTCCTCTGCACAATCAGATCAATGCTGAACTGAACAGCTGCTGTTCAGCATTCAATTGCTGGTTAGCAACTTGTTGCCCTCAAAACAATGTAGTCTTTGTTGACAATTAGAGTGCGTTTTGGGGAAAGTCCGGGCTCCGACTTTAGAGGATGCATCCCTTTTAGTTCAGAATTAGCCTAAGGTATCTAAAGTGACCACCCAGAGGTGAACCCCAGGCGCAGAGCAAGCAGTGTAAGAAGAAGCTCCTCTGTTGCTGAGCTCTCGCCCGCTCTATTACATATTAAGTGTTCAGATTCAAGGCAGATAAAGTAGTAGTGTCTCTCTCAGAAAAGCTATTTCAGGTGTCAGAACAAATAATTTAATAAAAATAGCACTCAAATGATACAGCCAATCAAATAAATACTGTACTTTCGTACTATAACCAGCTACTTTTTCCCCACGCTTTGAACCCTGTGCCTATTACAATGGAGCTTAATTTTTAGATTTTTACTGGCTAACGACCACTGGGGGGCACTCTAGTAGGAAGCGCAAGTGTTTGACACACTGTAGAAGAAGACGTCAGTGGACAATGCAAGCACTGTCCAGGAGACACATCGTGTTCTCTATATTTTAAGCTTCAAAACTGTGTATTTTATTACAATCAGACTCATATTCACTGAGAAATGAGTCGAATGAGGAAGTGAATCTAGACGCGACTGAACGCAAAGACACGTTTTCTGTTTGTTAAGCTTTAAAATGCAGTGTGTTTTATTACAATCCAACTCATATTCACTGAGATATTTGTTTGATTAGACCCGTGGTGCGCTGCGAGACACCCGGTTCAAAAGCGTTTATTTGCATTTATCTATGTGTAAATATATCATGTTACAACGTGGGCACCTGCTTATTGACAGGTGCGGCCCGTATATGTACAAAATCTTTTTCTTTATTATAAATATAATTTTATTCAGGAGCGCTGTATAGCCCAAAAAGTACAGTAAGCATGCTGAATGTGGACTGCTAAACATTAGGTCAATTTCCTTCAAATTGTTTTTGATTAATTCATTAGTGATAATAACATAGATCTTCTAGCTCTAACTGAAACTTGGCTTCAACAAAATGATTGCACTGCGTTCCAAGTTATTATGATATTTTTAACTGATCTTGCCAAAGAGTCAATATAAATGACAGCCATGCTAATTTTCAAATCATCAACCTTTATAGAAAAATATTAAGTTGTAGTCATCTGGACTCTGTTTTAGAAAAACAAAACGTTTCGACTCTCATCCAAGAGTCATTCTCAAGACTTTCAGACTTTCACCCATAACACCCATAACATAATAGTTATAAAAAAATCACCCATATCTTGGACCCCGCTCCCCTACCCGGAAATGCAAACGGCTTAGTTTGAGAGTCGCTCCCATCCTCGCAAAGAGCGACCCCCTCCCGTAGTCTCAGCGTGAGCGTTCGTTCCCCGCCCACCCCATGACGTAGCCTAGAGTGGAAATGGTGGGGGTGTAAACAGAGGCAGAGGCCTGCGACGGTACACAACGGTACATGGGAATAAACATTTTATACATCATGGCAGTGCATCGTGCTGAGCCTTTATGTCCTGGACCCAGAGTCAGATTTAGAGTTTGAAGTGCATGCGGGGGCAAGGGGGAGGGGAGAGTGGGGCATGTTACAGGTGGGATGGAACAAATTGCCTGCTACGCAGATGCTGTTTCCATACATGCATGCCCTTTTTTGATTGAATATATGTTGTTTTATTATTGCTCAGTGTTTTATGTTGCACCTTAAGGCAGAGACAAGTTCCTATGTTGTGAATTTTGTTCATTGACAATGGCAATAAACTCTTTCTGATTCTGATTCTGATTCTGATACCCAATGTGATGCACAAAATTGGTCCAATGTCTGAATACAAGATTAATGTACAAGAAACTGACATTATCTCGTTCTGGCAACACACTTTGACCTTTAGAAAGACCTATGGATTTAAATGACAACAAAATCTCTTAGATATTTAGGTTTGGTCCTCCATAGGGATCTATCAACAATTTTGGAGAAAAATTATACCCCTCTTTGTACTACTATAAAAAAAGATCTTGAAAAATGTAATATCATCCCATACTTAAGTCTAAGTCAAATGGTTGAAACTATAAAAATGAATGTTTTGCCTTGGCAGGTAAGTACGGTTTTACTTTAGCCAGTAACCTCAGCTGAAAAAAGTTGGTTTTGACCACTGCATTGACTTGTTTGTCCAGCTTAAGAAAAGAATCCATCAGCACACCAAGATTTCTCACAAATGGGAGGTTAAAAGAAGACAGAGGACCAAGAACACTGTCTACCCCTCCTAATACATCTGAATCACCAAAAACAACTATTTCAGTTTTCTTCTCATTTAAGTGTAGAAGATAAAGAGTCATCCAGTCTTTAATGTGTCTGAGACAGTGAATCAGGGGCCCAAATGATGAGGTATTTGACTGCAGGGGAATGTAAATATGCACAACATCAGCAAAGCAATGGAACGAGATATTGTATTTTTTAAAGAGTGATCCTAATGGCAACAAATAAATGCCGAAGAGAATTGGACCTAGGATGGAACCCTGAGGTACACCACAGTTCAAAGGGGCAGTTTTAGACTGATGTGGGCCGAGGTGAACAGTGAACCAGTTAAGTCTAAACGAGACAGCAGAATACTGTGATCAACTGTGTCAAAAGCTGAGGACATATCTAAAATGAGAAGGGCAACAGGATTTCCCAAATCAAGTGTTAAAAGAAGATCATTAAACACATAAAAGTACAGTTTCTGTGCAATGTTGCTGCTTAAAGTCTGGCTCAAACTGTTCCAAGGCTACATGACACACAAGAACAGCAGCAGGGTCAGATATTGGGAACAAAGAGAAGGTGGACCTAAACCCTTCAATTTTTCCAACAAAAAACATCAGGAATTTTTCACACAAGCTTGTAGAGTAATTCATGCCTACATTCACACATGGGTTAATCATGTTATTCAACACATTGAAAAGCACTTGGGGCTTTTCGCTATTTGTGGACACAAGGTTAGATATAAAATCACATTTAGAAGTTTTAGGCAGCTAAAGAAGTCCTGAGCATCTGTAGAGAGATGTGCAACTTGTCTTTTTGCCGTTTTCTCTCAGTGCGTCTACATTGGCGTCTGAGATTGCATGTGGTCTCATTTAACCATGGGTCACAGACATGTTTCGGCTTCATAGTGCGAAAGGGCACAATGGAGTTCAAAATACCATTGCCGGTGCTATCAAACGCAAGAGCCAGTTCCTCAACATCCCTTCAAGAAGATGAAATCAAATCCGAGTTTGCAAACAATGAGGAAAATTGAGCCGGAGTTGAAGATTTCATAACGCGCCGAAAATCTTGCGTTTGTCTTTTGCTAATGAATCCTGTTTGGTCATTGTGGATTAGGTTTGGGAGTATTTGTTCCATTCTTTTGGACATAATTGAGATAGTTATAGTTAGTCCATATTCAGAATAGAAATGGGTCTGTATGAGGCAAACTCCAGTTGGTCCTTCCCTTCTTTTGGTATCAGGGATATGATGGCCTCTTTCCAACTAGGAGGGGTCTGAATTTTCTTAAGTGCCCAGTTAAAGTTGCCAAAAGGAAAAGAGTAAGTGTTAAAGCTATAGACCACTCTGAGGTGAGCTCATTGCTCCCTGGAGATGTAATGTATTTCCAAACCTCTTATTTCAGCTCCTAATTTTTTATTTTGTTTTTCTGACATAACAAGCAAACTGAGGGTGTCCAGAAATAAATTTACATGATCTTCTTTAGTGTCTGAAATTTTTTGAAAAAAGTTTTTTATAGACGCATGGTCACTTAAGTCTATTGTGCCTATATCTGCTTCAGTGAGTCAGTAAAAGTACTATATTCTGGAATAGGGTGCATGTTGATTTGTTAAATGAGTATACTGGTGTGCCCGAGGGTTCATTTCCCTCCATATGTCAATCAATTCTATAGTCTTCAATAAGATACGGAACTTCTTATTTATTGTTCCTCCAGTGCCTCTTGAGTTCGACACGTCAAATGTGGGCTGAATGCAAAGATTCCAATCACTGCCACAAATTAGGGTTCCCTCAGAGTGGTTTACAATCAGATCCATGATTTCAGCATCGAAAGTGATATCACTCCCCAGTGGAGCATACACATTTAAAAGAGTAAAAACCTGTCCGTTAATGTTCCCCTTAATCAGTATATATCTGCTTTCTCTATCTTTACAGAAATAACTCTTTTCCAAAGCTATTCGGTTTGAAATCAATATTGCAACTCCCCTACTATGTTTACCTTTGTATGATGAATAAAACAGAAAGCTGTTATGTTTTTGATGTTCAGTGTAATTCAAATGTGTCTCTTGTAAATATATAATGTTTATTCTTTTTTTCTCTATTTTGTTAGTTTGATTGGGTTCAGTATGCCTTCAGTATGTTCTTGGAAAGAACTGGATATATAACCTCCCTGGCTCACCACGTCTCCCTGCTGCACTCTGCAAGTACTTTCCAATATCACACAAATTCAATCTCCCACATCGATGAGTAGATGTATTTAGTCACAGAGTTTATGTACAAAAGCAGACAGCCAACATGGAGCATAAAGTATGATGTTAAAAACAAATAAATCATGTCATCACTCTCTTCAAATTAACAGAAATGTATCATCATGTGACCACAACTCAATCTCACATATCCCACACTGGTGGTTCCATCCTCTGTACTGTTCATTTCTCTGTGTTTTGCATCTTCCTTAAGAGTACCTCTGCTTCTCCTGGTGTTCTGAGCACGTGTTTTTTACCTTCAAAAGTCACCAGAAGAGTCACGGGTAAAGAGAACCTGTGTATCAGTTTTCTCTTCCCGAGCTCCTCACAGATGTGGTGGAACTTTTGCCGTTGTTGAAGAACCTTGATGGAGTATCAGAAGCAAAGAAGACGCGCTTGCCTTTGTACCGGAGGTCTCTTTAACCGCAGCCTTCAAGACACGTTCCTTCACATTATCGTTAAGAAACCTCCTTATCAGACCTTGTGGTTGATCAGCTGCTGGTCTTGGTTTGCCCAGGCGATGTACTATTTCGATTGTGATGGGGGGGGGCTACTTCAACTCCTGAGCCAACAAGGAGCTCAGGAATAATCTTCTCAAGGGGAAAAATATCTAAATTATACAAATGTAATAACAAGTTGGCTAGCCACTCTACTGATTACATTAAGGATAGATTGGAAAGAGAGGGTCACTTTGTTCTGGCTGAGATTTTTAGTTTAGTCTTTCTTTTAGTCCTGCTTTAGTCCTGCTTATTCCTGCTTTAGACCTGCTTTTGTCCTGCTTTAGTATTGCTTTAGACCTTCTTTAGTCCTGTTTTAGTCCTGATTTTGTCCTGTTTTAGTCCTGCTCTAGACCTGTTTTAGTCCAGCTTTAGACCTGTTTTAGTCCAGCTTTAGACCTGTTTTAGTCCAGCTTTAGACCTGTGTCAGTCTTGTTTTGGTCCTGCTTTAGAAATGCTTTATATCTGCTTTAGTACTGTTTTAGTTCTGCTTTAGTCCAGTTTTTAGCTATGCTTTGCACTAGTCAATTCAGGTTTCTGGTAAACACTGGGCATTGCCTGGATTTTAGTGCGTTTGTCCTGTTTTTAGTCATGTAATATTGTTATGATATTTTTACTTCTCAGAAAGTAAAATCCTAAATTGATTTCTGTTGTTGAATTGTGCCAATTGTGCCATTGTTAGGAAGAGAAAAACAAACCTACAATTTCCCAATTACACCTACCTTATTACCCTAGGAGCAAATATGCTGGGGGAAGTATGCCAGCTTGATCACTACCCTCTGCTTCTTCCTACTTTTCCTATCAAAAATATGTAATAGTTTATTTTACTTGTAGTCTCTGCTTTACTGTTTACATCCTTTTCTTCTTCTTCCCACGGGGAGTGGTTCTGTTTCAGCTACATGCCAACCTGTGGATCCGGACGCTCCTCAACTGCCAGGAGAAATGGTCTCTATTCCAGATGAACAGATCTTCATCTGCCGAACAGTTCTTCATCTGCCTCGAAGAACTGGTCCTCCTCCTTAGTGGTTCCAGCTCTACAGTCAATATGCAAATTGAAGCCAGCCTGTCTGAGGGTTCTACTTTATCCCAAAGAGGTTTTGTAGTTTTTCCTTGCCGAGAAGTAGGGTCTAAGTACAGGGGATGCTGGGACATTACTAAATTCCTATGAACATTGTTTAATCTGTTTTAATTGTCGCCCTTTGAGGCAACTGCTGTGGCAACTGATCTCAGTCAAAGATAAATTTAATTGAATTAAATTGCGTGAACGCTGTCCTCATTGTAAAAAATAAGTTTCTTATTTTGATTGACTAATGGGATGTAGGATCTTGTCCAAACATTGTTGAGGTTCATGTCTTTTTAATTTAAGCAGTTACATCATAGTTACATCATAGGTAGACCCGCCAAGTACGCAGCAAACCTGCGGCACCTCAGTTGTGAATGCAGGCTTGATTTTTTTGGCTCCGAGGCAGAGATGCCGTCAGTTCGCTGTGCCTTCACGTGGCCACGATGTGCAATGGAGCTCCAAAGCGGACCCATTCTGCAGACCCATTCTGCTGACCCCACAGAGAATCTTTGGATACCTCCGCTGTAAATCTGCGCATACTTTTTGTTATCAGGGCATTTGAGTATTTATACATGCGAAAATTAAAAAGCCAATATCAAGCTCCAGCTCCAGCTATAGACATTGGCACTGCCGACCCAAATTGATGTCTTGCCCACTGTGCACATAATACTTTATATTACAGCTTATGCTTGCTGAACTTAAAGTGCAAAGAGTTCTAACCTTGATCCTGGATCAGATTCATCTTTAAGCTCTGTGTGAGGAATAGCAGTTCCTCCATGACTCCCACTTTTTGTTATCTGGACCGATACCGGCAGCTTCTTTCAGGTGACACACACACACACACACACACTAATGCACAGGCAGGAATTAATAATGAGTCTGTCAGAATACAAAAAGGCTGTATTCCTCTCCTATTCAGATTCTGCTGATTTTACAACCCGGCATCGGGTTGTAAAATCATGTAAACAAGGGCCATGGGTTAATTTATTTTATTGGATTGTATCACTTTCTGTCCATGCACGCTCACGGTACTTGTTCACAGTGCGCAGGGCTTTCCATTCGTACTGGGACTTGTGGCTTGAGCTCAAAACAGACGTGACCCGTGACAAATCCGTGAGTTAAAACATGGGCACCCGCTACCCGCTTCTCCAAAGTCTTCATCCACGGCTGGGTTTTACAGAGAGCAGGGAGCTGTCGGTGCCCCGCCCCCAGCGGAGGTGAGGGGTGCTGAGGTTGTGTACGCTGAGAGACTTGTAGGTTTTTACCTTAAATTACAGAACTATACTACTAAGAAAAGCCACAATACATCTGGACTCCAGGGAACCTATGCCAGGATCCTGTCTGTGGACTTCAACACCATCCTCCCTGCTCTGCTCCAGGACAAGCTCTCCCAGGTCAATGTGCCTGACCCCACCTGCATGTGGATCACTGACTTCCTGACGGATCGGCGGCAGTGCATGCAGCTAGGGAAGAATGTCTCGGACACTCGGACCATCAGTACAGGATCTCCACAGGGCTGTGTACTTTCTCATCTGCTCTTCTCCGTGTACAAACTGCTGCAAACTGGTCAGGTTTGCGGACGACACCACCCTCATCGGGCTCATCTCAGACATGGACGAGTCTGTCTACAGGAGGGAGGTGGACCGGCTGGTGTCCTGGTGCAGCGGTAACAACCTGGAGTTCAATGCCCAGAAGACAATGGAGATGATCGTAGACTTCAGGAAAGTCACAGCCCCCCAGCCCCCCAGCCCCCAGTCACCATGACAGACTCCCCCATCACCACCGTGGTCTCCTTCCGCTTCCTCTGCACCACCATCACCCAGGACCTCAAGTGGGAGCCCTCCATCAGCTCCCTCATCAAGAAGGCCCCGCAGAGGATGCACTTCCTGCGGCAGCTGAGGAAAGCCAAGCTGCCAGCGCAGATGATGGTGCAGTTTTACAGGACCATCACTGAGTCCATCCTCACCTCCACAAGAATAGTTTCTTCCCCTCTGCCGTTGGACTCATGAACACTTCTAAACACCTGGCATTTTAACTGCCATTCAATCAATCACTCACTGCACTGTCACTTCTACACTACATCTGTAAATTGAACTGTAAATTCTTGTGTACATAGTAAGCCTATTTTTATTTTATACTATAGTCATTTTAAATCTAATGCATGCCCTTTTGATTTCAGATATGTTGTTTTTATTATTGCTCTGTGTTTTATGTTAAACCTTAACGCCGAAAGAAGTTCCTATATTTGTGAATTCTGTTCATTGACAATGGCAATAAACCTTTTTCTGATTCTGATTCTGATTCTGAATACATTTTACAATATTTGAACTTTAGATTCAGTGCCTTGACTGGAATGCAAGTATTTTCTATATGCCTGAACATAATGTCTCCCTTTATTAGGCTATATTCAAAACTTTACATAAAAGATTATTTTAGTCCTCTCACTTACAGTGAATAGGCCTGTCATATCTGCAGATTGATAACTTAATAATTAACTTCATAATTGAAATGTTCATACAGTCTATGCATAATGTGGCCAAACTGATGGTGTAAGCCTAAATTTACAACACAAAAGCCATTATCACTTTAAGTGCACATTTTTAAATGAGTAAAAAACCCACACCTGCAAAGATGTTTAATATTTTATCTTTTTTATTGTTAATGTTCTGGTTCTCCCTTTTGACCAGCGGGGTCAGGTCTGGCAAAGAAAGTCTCATTTCAATGCGGTGGGTTCTAAACTGCAGACCGCCATATATCGAATGTCGGCTCATGTCCTTGCGTTTCGCCGCGTCTAGATTCACTTCCTCATTACACAAATATCTCCGTGAATATGAGTCTGATTGTAATAAAATGACCTCAGTAAAATGATCTTGCATATTGTTGAAAGTTGAAACTTTTGACTCTTAAACCGTCAGACATATAGCGAATTGTTACCGCAACAGTAGCTAACAAGAAATGCCCTTTCCACTAACTTTAAATACAACACAGAATCAATTATTCACTTACAATATACCTTAAATGGTTCCCCAATTAATTAATGTATTTTACATGATGTTATAGGTGAAATTAGGAGGGACAACGGGAGTTCAGAAGAGGAATCTGACGGAGGTACCTACCCTATAACCACTGGCCTGGCTTGGACACAATTACTGAAACACATTGTGTGTAGGTTGCTCATTAATAAATATGAAAATAATGTTTATTTTCTTCTTTAACTGTTGTAAAATGTGCAATTGGTCATTACTAAGTTCTGATTTCTTAATATTTTCCAGATTTGAGTGAAAACATCAAAGGGCGACGAGACTAACCTTGATTAACACCCCCAGCCACGGCCTCAACACTGACGACAACCCCATCAGCCACAGCCCCACCATCCACAGCCCCACCATCCACAGCCCCACCACTAGCTGAACATAAGCCACAAGATGGGTCCACAACCTTTTCAAAATAGTACTCAAATGTTGGTTCTTGAGGATATAATTATCGCCCAGAATGAGAGTGAAAGTATCATTGCTAAGGATCTTTATACACATATATAATTCATGCAGTTACATGATTAGTAAAAAAAAATATAGATAGACCATGACATGTTTTGGTTGTACTCTGCAGCCTTCCTCAAAAATTTGTGGAAATCAGCTGATCAGACACATAACACATGACACCTTTGAGGAAGGCTGCAGTTCATCTGGCTATGAGACTCTTTAAATAATAAAGTTGACATAATAGCTAAATTGGCAATAATGTAAAATGTAATGATTTAGTTCATTTTAATTTATTTTTCAGCACTTCGCAGAAGGAAGGGGCAGAAAACACATATCATGAAGGCCATGGACAAGTTCCTGGACCACCTCTCCAAAAAGTGCTAATCAAGAAATTAAAAAGAATGAAGACCATCATAGCCCTTTGACTGAAATATCTATTAAAGCATATAAATCTGAACTTTCAAGGGGAATAATATCTAAAGAGTGAAAATGTATTAACAATTTGGGCACTCACTCTACTGATTACATTAAGGGTAAATGGGAAAGATAGGGTCACTTTGTTCTGGCTGATGAAGAGTGGGAAAGTATATGTACATCTGGAAAACTATAAAATCACATGTTTGGATAGAATTCAGTTGGAAAAATGTGTCTCGCTTCTTTATAATTCCATGTCAAAGTGCCCATTACTCACAAGGAAATGCAGAGTGTTGGAGAGGATGTGGCAGCCAAGAGGCAAATCACTATCATGTGTTTTGGAATTGTCCTGTTGTTCACAAGTATTAGACTGAGATCAATAAAGCCTTACAGACAATTTATGACATCACCATCCCAATGGATTTCAGAACTATGTATTTGGGCCTCAGGACTCCTGCCATGGACACAACCAGCAGTTATCTCTGGAGCAAACTCCTGGCAGCAGCAAAAAAGGTCCTCACACAAAAAGGGATGACACAAAACGTACCGACGATCAAGGACTGGACTGACATCATAATGGACATTTGTAATATGGAAAAAAATTACATTCGGACGTACCTGAATATGGACAAATTTAACAGATTTTGGACTAATTGGGACTTTTAGGGTTTTCTAGGCCATGATTTAATTTTCTCAATTATTGGTTGGATGTCTCCTGTTTTAGAAAGAACAAAACGTTTCGACTCATCCAAGAGTCATTCTCAATCAGTGAAACTAGTCTGAGAACTCCTGTTTAAATCCTACTCTGTGAAAGCCCTGCCCACAGGGTGGGGCCTCCTGCTAATGGCCCATTGAAACTTAACTGGGATGGGGCTATTGTTCTATTGTTCCCTGGCATTTGGCTGCCTCACCTTGAGTGCCTGTTTAGCATCAGAATGCCCCGGGCGTCTCCAGGGTTTCAGCAGACCATTATAAACAACTGAAAGGTTGAATCTTAAACCTCCATTACGATTTGAGGTTCAACCTTCCAGTTGTTTATAATGGTCTGCTGGTCTGCTAAAATGTGTATGAATTATTCTTAGTTTTGACAATAGGAAGTTTTTGGTGAAAAATTTTACTTCCGCATTCCAAACTGTGCCAAAAGACTCTGACGTCACGCCAGGTACACAAGCTAGTATTGTCACTGTATACAATGGACAATGAATCCGCTGAACTCATCTATGTTGGACCACAACAATACAATTTTGAACCACTTATTAATGAAAGGGAACACAAATGTCCGATTATCAGAAATGATGGACATAGGAGGGAAATTGAACTGTGGTGTCAAGAAAATGAATGGAGAACATTGTGTCTTGGTA